>JAPQRQ010000006.1:23263754-23280855 GCA_037367365.1 Apogon talboti | reverse complement strand
CTCTCCTCTCCTCTCCTCTCCTCTCCTCTCCTCTCCTCTCCTCTCCTCTCCTCTCCTCTCCTCTCCTCTCCTCTCAATCTTCTGCAATGCCATTTATGTACAATTTCAAAGATGACATCTGACATACCAGTTTGGTGCTCTCTTTTCCTGCATCAAACATATGGAAGCTGAGCAAGAAAGCTAAGCTCTTTGGACTCTCAAAGCTATCATGAAGCTACAGCTGCTGGACAGTTTGCAAATGCATTTAGAGAGCACTTTGCTAGTGTGTGTGTGTGTGTGATAGTGAGAAATGGCAAGAAAATTAACCATAAATACTGGCTTTTATTTCATTTCCTTCTGTCCATTCAGTAGTTAACAAGCTACCCTGATGCCCGGTCCACTTAGTGACCTATCCAACACTTTTAGGCCTCTCATGTGTCCCGAAATGAAACACCAGGCAGATGGTGATATGGCTTATACGGTTTATATTGTTTCTGTCTAACCTTTCTCATAAAGCAGTTGCAATACATATTGAACTCTGCTGCCAAACATACTGTATCATGGTCTATTCCCAATCATCCAACCAGGCTTTTATGAAGAAGAGAGAAGCAGCAGTAACAGTCAGTAACACTAAATGTGCTCACATACCCACTCTCTCTCACACACATAGGCCACACTTCTCTTCTTTGATGTCAATGCTGAACCCATGCACTCGGGGAGCCCCCTGTAGCATCTTCAGTGAAGGCATTATCATGCTGCAGTTGTCGTGTTTATTTTTATTCCGGTGCCGCTCTTCACTCCACACCCCGGGGGAACCTGGGAACCCATTTGTAGCACTGGCGGCTTGAGCACTGCCATGAGCGCTCTTAATTAGACGAAGTGAGTGACTGTGAGATAAGAGTGTGTGTTTTTTCTTTTTTTTTTTTTTTTGCATGTCATTTTCCTGTGTTTCCTAACCTTTTATGTTGCTAATAATGAGGAACACCAAAATATTTTTGACTTCCTCCATAGAGGATTTCGTGTAATAAGTTTGCTTTAGAAACTATTTAGAATAAAAATTTGCCCCCCAGGTGCCTATATTTGAGACTCACTGAGAATATGCATGTGAAGGAACCTGCATTATAGAAGAAACAAAGAACAGTCTAATAAAATAAAAGCTGTCATTCTAAGGACACAGAACTGTTAACTGCTAATTGCTGATCAGATGCAACTATTTCCCCTCAGTTTCACATCTGACAGTATAATGTTAACTGAATTTTGACCCTGATAAAAAAACAAACAAAAAACACTAGTCTAATTTCCCAAGTACTTCCACAATTATTATTGTGGTTGCTGAGTTGTTTACAGGTTGTCATGAATTCAGGTAGACCATCTGTCAGTCAAATCTGATCATATCACACTGACCTAGTACTGACAATGCAGATTAGCTGGGTTTTTCAACATTTTTTCTCTTTTGACATATCTAATTTTTTCAATTTTTTTGTATTTAGTCACAAATATTTAATGACATAAAAGTTTAATGCTATGTCAAATTAATGTGAAAACAAATAAACAAATAAGCTTTTTCTTGCAAATGACTAATCTGATACATAATTTTTGATTAAAGTACAAGGTTTTTAGATGTGTCGTGTTTCTGTTCTGGATGTTAAAAAGAAAATTAGGCAATGAATTGAATTGCATTGATTTTAGTTGGCATTGATTCTTTCTGTGTGCACTCGGCATGTAATCTGTGTATTCATGTAGATTTCCTTTGTGTTTCCAATGAATGAAGCACACATCTAGTGGATTAGCGATTATAACCGTCCCATAGGTGTGAACTGGAATCTGTCTTTGTGTTAGCGCTGCAATAGACTGGCACCTAAATCAGGCTGCTGGTTCCCTATCATCTGCATACCTTATACTGGGAAAGGCTCCAGACCTCCATCACCCTGAGCAGAAACAAGCTAAATAGGCAAAATAAATGAATGAAACATCACTTCATTGCTTGTTCATTTTTGTCTGGGTGTTATGCTTGAAAAAATATGGTCACCCGGTAGTCATTTTGTTAGCCTCTACTGACGGAGCAGCTGATGGGATTTGGATTTTGCCAACAACCAAACTCTGCAATGTCACATCTGAGCTATGAGCGACCATTTGCCTCATCATGGGAGGCAGCCTGCTTTTCATTTGTCCAGAAGTAATCGTCGGTCACTGAGCTGTGTGTCCTGACTAATTTAATTTCATAAGCTCCTGGGTGTCCTCAGAGAAACTGAGGATGGAAAGGATGGATGACGTAACCTGACTAACAGAAAATCTGATGTGTTAGTAGTGGTCTTTGATTTTTACTGGTTTGCAAATCATGCTGTCTGATTATGTAATCGACTCTAGGCCTTTAAGATTTCTTTAAAATTAAGTATCAAACACTTTAGAAAGCATAGCAGACCCTGTAGTTAACTGCTATTATGATGAGAAATGAAGCTGGCTATAATATAATGCCAGACACATAAAGTAATAATAAATATTTCTGACTATTGTTTATTCATTATTGATTATTTCTAATAACTGTATTAAGTATAAATTATAATTAAAGGATACCTACAGTGGTGGAAAAAAAGTTTTTGGACACCCTATGCATTTGTGATATATTGCATTAACAATCACTCTTAAGTCATTGAACTCAAATATTGTGCCATTGTTGAAAGTCTCATACTCCCTTCTGCACATACACTGTTCCATCCTGGTCAAAAGTGGATGTTTCAGGAACACATCCAGGGCACTGTCAAGAATTTACTTTTGTTATTTTTTTCTTGATAAAAAACCCCAAATGCATTTATCTACTTACCTACCCATCCACCCTGGGTTTGAGTTGTAGACCAAATATCCTGGCTTTTAATGACAGATGCTACTTTTAGCAGCAGTTGGATTGCTGTTCTTGCTCATGAAGGAAAACAAGTCTGCCTTAATACACTGCGACTGATATTATACAAGCCCAAACTAAGGATGAAGGATCACCCATTCATTCATTTGTATACTCACCTTTCATGATGCCAAAACTCCATATACTGTAAACATCAGCCTAGGAGTAAAAGTGAAATCTTTCCAAAATAGTAGTCTCCTTTTTTTACACATTGTCTTGTTCCTACACTTCTAAAATGACTGCGTTATTCTTGATTGCTGATCAAGTACGGAAATGTCAGTACATGCAGTGGAGGCGTGGGCGATGCGGAGTTCAGCCTCGGGGGGTGAAGCCTGCGTGAAACAGGCGAGCATTTAGTACAAGATGGACAGATGTGCAGCCTGCATATTTTTGGTGACTCTTCCTGTAGCAGACACACATCTGCACTCACACACTTCCCACAGGTCAACCCCATTAAATCTTAGATTTAGTATGGTATTATCACAAATGTAATGTCATCGTTCTCATCCTTGTGTGCCACTGTTTGACCTTAATGAACAGAGTTGATATACAGAGACACGCATCTGCTGCACTCTCCTCCGCTTTAATAATAATCACATCATAAACTACACAACAATGCTGCAGCTGATAAACACTGGATCTAAATGTGTGCATGCGAGTAGTACGCCGCATGGCACTCACTCTGTCACAGCTGCACATGTCCTGAGAAACATCAGAGAGAGATAGATGGGAAGAGCAGGAGGAGGGAGTGGTGAACAGATGACCAGGAGAAAGGTGGAAATGTGTGTGTTGAGGGAGAAGACTGCCAGATGAAGGTGCCGCCACAGATGTGACAGTACAGAGGAAGATGAACAGCAGGAGTTTTGACATGTTTGCTTGTTGTTTGAAGTGTGGAAGCTTTCTATCAGTCTGACGCCACTCTGAAGTGTCCAACAAGTGTGATGTGAAGGAAACCAAAACAGTATTTTCTGGACCCAGCTACAGGTGAAGCTCAGTGTTTTGGATACAGGATCTGACGTGAGAAGTGGACTCTTGCTTCTCATATTGAAAATGGAGGAAATTTGCTCGTCACTTTTTGGTCCCACAACTCTTTCTGGCAATAAAATGCGATCTACGTGTATCTATGGACCTGCTAAAAAATCAGCTGTGTTGACTGTAGCGACCTTACTGGCACGTAATGTCTACCATATTGGCGGCACTGTGGCAGTACCACAGAAATGCAGGCTCACACAGATTGGTAAGTTAATATGCGTCTAGACAGAGTCGCTCTATGTGTCGTCTTTTCTAAACAGTCTTGTTAGTGTGGGAATTTTTTAAGCCCTTACAGTTCTGGAGGAAATTGAATTCTACAATGTGCAAACTGTTACTGTCCTGTTTTTCTTACTGCCTGTTTATCACTGATAAAACGTGTGAGCAGACAAACATATTGCATATTGAACATATTGCTTGCTGTTGCTATTTATAGCTCAGGAAAGGAGCAGGAGCTCATGTTTATGTATCAAAATATCCCCAGGATGATCAAATTGCACACTTTCTGCTACCATAACTTTGAACCTGCAGAAAGCTTGTTTTAATGAGCCATCGCTCATTACATGCAAGAGAAGATTTGTTTGTTGCTCTGCTCATTTCTGCATGTTATTGGAATGCCAGCAAAAAGGTTATGATGTGTAAATGTCTCTTTTATTTTGTCCTGTGGACAGTCTGTCCACCAAAACTGAATAGTGCCCTGATTAAAGTCCAGCACACAAAACACAACCTCTGGTTATAAAGGCTAACAGGTGAAAAAGAGCAGCGGGTCATAAATAAGCATTTCAGTTTGATTTTCTATTGATTGTTGTGTTTGTCTTTTCAAGAGTTGGACTTGTTTTTGGGGTGGTAGAGCCTTATGTCACATGAATAGTGCATGAAGGATCAGGCAGATGCTGCTGAATATGAATTTGTGTAGTGATGAATAAATTATGATAAATCTTAGGACTGTAGTTCATGCTACTCATCATATTTAGACTTAAAACTGAAAAATATAACTTCAAATGCATATATACATCATAAACCCATAGAGATGAAGCTGAAGTAATGGCAAGGAGAGTCTTGAATCTACTTAAAAATTATATGAAGACTGGTAAGGATGGAAACACAATAAGACGCCAGGTGTTCTGTGTTTGCTGTTGCGGCCCTACCGTCATTGTATGGATCTAAGTGAGGAAAAGCTTTGTTCATCAGGCCATCACAGCAGCATCTCTATCACCTACCCTATTAAAATTTGTTTGAATTGCCAAGGCCTTGGTGCCAAGACAAAGCTTTGATCTGCCGTCTCTCTGCTCAGTGCCGACAGAGATGATGAGGTTTTACACATGCACATGGATACACATGCACGCACAGAAGCACAAACACACAACAGTCCATGTACACACAATATGTATTTCCTTAGAAAGAGAAAGCAAAAATAGTGGTCTGACAGGAAATTCTCTGTACCTGGCAGAAAATATTTTTTTAAATAGGTTGTCTTAGTTGTTTCAGTTAGTGTTCTTGAACTCTGTAAATAATGTGAGGTTCCAAGGAAACAACTGGCAAAGCTCGGATAATGCAGTCTGTCCCACATATAATTGCATATAAATAACAATAAAATACTAGATCTACTTCTCTCACATGATCCTGCACGTGTGGCTGAACTGAAGCAAGTGCAGTTTAATCTGAGCTCAGTGCTTGAAGGGGAATACGATAAGCAATCAATGTTAAGGTGTGCAAGGCCACTGATAGTTTCATGCAACCATAATCTTTCATTTGAGAGTCATGTACACTGATTCTCATATCCTCAAGACTAGAATCTTGAGATCTGAATGGTGATGAAGTGTGAAGTGATCAGGGATATAAACAGAAATGTGTACAGTGAAAGACTAGACCAGCGGTTCGATAACGTTTTGAGCTTGAGATCCAAATGATCTGTTATTTGTCTCCTCAGGATCCAAAGTTACTAAAATACACCATGACCTGCTATAATGACTACATTTTCACTGATCAGTAAACCACCAAAAATGTAGCAACTTAGTAATCAACTCACCGTCTCCAATAAACAAATACTTCTAATGCTAATGTGGACAAACATGATTGTCAAGACGGGAACTGTTTTAATGTTTTATTATTTTAATTAGGGAAATTAATTCACACACCAGTTTGTTGATATATATTTTACTCGCCATTTGGGAACCCAATAAAAGCTCCATGAACCCGGTTTTGGTCCCAACCCTAAGTTTGATTTAACCTCATGTCTGTGTTGCCATGGTAATGCCACACAAAGCTTATAGTGATACACACATTCTTAAAGAATGTCAGCTAAAAGCTAAAAATAAATAAATAAATAAATAAATAAAAACTTTTAGAAAACAGAACCCAATTCAAACAACAAGCACTTAAAATGGGCAAACACTGAAGAGTCTGAGTCTAACAGTCTGAGACCAGAATATAAGAACTAGCACATTCGTGTCACAGAGACCCGTCAATCAGGACGGGAAACAGCAGACATCAAAGCTCCTATTCAGCAGAGATCTTATTAACGAAGTAAGAATTTAAACATGTACCACCAGAACACTCATTAGAGGGTCCAAATAAAACAAATGTGACCAGAAGAAAAAGAATGATGTTGTATTTTTAAACTGAAGTTTAATAAATGTATGGGAGTCAGAGCTTTTTGGAGCCACCCCAGGAGCTCTGAGTGGTGTTACAACTTTAAGATACTCCACAGTGATCTACCTTTTATGGAATTTTTGGGTCAGAATGTCATTTGAGTTACAGTTACATAGACACGTACATATATTCATATATACATATATACATATAGATGCATAAATACATACAGACAGACAGACAGACAGACAGAATAAGCAGAATGTGCACAGTTTATCAGATCATGAGATGATACATGCCATCTATGTCTATTTCTAGATTTCTGGTGAGCTGCCCCGTGTTGGCTGTTATGTAGAATAATACATATGCAGGCTTCTTTATTCCCTTTTTAGTTTTTCCCCTGTGAAATATATCTGACTGCCTCACAGAAAAAAAGACTTAGTATTTATACTCCAAGGGAATTGTTGGAGAACAGGCATGTACTCTCTCACGGCGGCAAACAGCATTTATTCACTTTGGCCTGATTTATGACTTGATACATCTGAGTGATAGAGAAGTTTTAGAGAGGTGCTTGTTTGGTCTGAATCATGGATTTTACACCCAGAAACCGACTGAGATCAACGACCCAGAACAAGTCGACTTTTCAGTGGAGCAGAGACTGTGAGAATGATCAATACGTGGGGAAACCCACATTTGACAGTGGCCTTTATTGCACTCCGTCTGTAATGAAGCTGTGAAGCTCAGAACTGGCTATGGGAGATAAATAATGCACAACAGCCTATTTTCTTTTTCTTTTTTTTTTTCTGATATAAAACCTTTTGCTTCTATCTCACAGTGTCTTCAGTGTCCTATTACTTTCACTAAACTGAGAGTTTGTACACAGTAATAGAATGCTTTCTTATATGTTATGAGAGGATTTATCAGTGGAAAAAGAGATTTGGAGATCCTTTATTTATGTCACAGCTGTTTTATAGTTAACTGCTGTTAGGGTAAGATCCAGAATTGATTGCATAGCTTTTGTGACGGTAAAATTACTGCAAATGAGTCAAAAATATTGTGTGTATTTCATAAACCACTCCTAAGGAGAAAGTGTCAATGTTGGGCCTTTCTCATTAGCATGGATGTAAATCATGGAATATTTATACATCCTGTGAAAAACCCGCCTCCGTCTATGTAAATAAGTAAATCTAATTCACAAAAGACCACAGCAAATTCCTACATGCAGTTTGGCTGGTGTTTATACCACCTGCTGTGTATCTGCAAATCTACAAGTGTGTGAAACTTGAATGATATTGAATTAATGTTTAATCATGTCAAGTTGTAAGCACTTTCGATCGCACTGCTTCATTGCATATCTGTATATCCTTATTATCATGTAATCTGCAAGTGTAATGGTTGCAGAACACACACCATTAATGCCTGTCAGATCCTGACTGAGCTACTGTTAATGAAGTTACAGCTGCAGTGCCATGCATAAATGCACATGATCTGTTGTGGGGGTTCACAGGCTGCGTGAAACATCCAGTTGTGACACCAAACAGAGCATCAGGACTAATAGTTCAATTGTGTTCATTATGTCTTCAGTTTTCTATATTTTACTTTATTTCTTTCTTTTGTTTAAGACATAAGTTTTGCTCCAAAAACATACCTTGACATGTCAAGGTATGTTATGTCTTAAACAAAAGAAATAAATAAAGTAAAACATCAGGACTAATATTTCTGCAGATGTATTCAGTGACACGTGACATGATTTTAAACATCTGACATAAATAAAACACATTTCAGACCCGCCTGAAATCCATTACCTGGAACTGGTTTTGATGGCCATATCTGTAGATTGTATTATAGATTTAAAATGATTATATAAACATGACACTAGTGGGAACAAATGCTATTTAAATCCCCTGGACACTAGTGAAAGCAAACCATTCTTTGTGCATCTGGCCCTTATTTTTAACTACAACTACAAATGTACTTTTAATTTGTTACAGATAATTCTATTTAGAAACCTTATATAATTTTCTGTTGGTATTAAGTTGCAGGATGAGACTGGTTCATTGTGTCATTAGATATGCACTGCTTCTTAGTCTTATGGAAGAAAGCAGACAGTTTTACCACTACTATCCCAGGTTTTTGTCAGCAATACAATGAATATCATTTCATATCCCCAGGTCAAGATGCAGAGATTAAAACAAACATACAAACCAAAACCAATTCGGAGCATGGGATTATGATGATGATGATGATGATGATGATGATGATGATGATGATGATGATCAGGCAGGTAATGCAGCTGTTGCTCTGTGTGAAGAGGATAAAGATAAGTGAAAAGCCTAATGATGAGTCTCCTGACAACAGCATGATGATAATTAGAATAAAAACTAATAATAATAATAGTTTTGTTTCTTATTTCTCATTCTTATTTCTTATATCTGATTTCATGCTGCGTCCTCTGAAAACATATGTACTAATATGCATTGTTTATGTAGTCTTTTTATGTGAAGTTATTCCCCCATTGCACTTCTACATACTGTACATTCAAAGATTACCACCTATTATAAGTCCGTTAAAAGTAGATGATGTCAGAAACAGAGGCTAAGCTTAATAATTTAGTTCAGTGGATGTTCTCTTGGTACTGAGTGTATTCTTGACGTGTCCTGTTGGGAGACAATACATAGCTCATGTTTCTGTTGCTGCATGTATGTATGCTGTGGTACTGGATATTTTTTCAGAATAAAATGTGTGTAATTACTGAGCCTATTCCTCAGCACTAGAGCCTGTTAACTGTTCAGGGTGTGCATTCTGTTAAGGATGCTTATGTTAAGGAGGTTTGACTCTAGCTGTATGCCCTCTCAGTATATTCATCAGATGAAAATATTCTTACGCATAGTCTGTTTTCAGTTTTCACAGTGTCACATTTGGTGATTTTAAACGGGATTTTTCATGCTATCTTTCTGCCAAGCTTTGTGATTATAGGCCTGATAACATTTTTATCAAAAACTTACAAGCCATAAATTTCTGAAAACATACAGCGCTACTTTCAACGTACAGTATATGCCAAAAAACGTCTTGATTTTTCCAGCGGCTTATTGTAGCAAAAATAAAAGATGTATTTGAAGTGAAACCGCATTACTTGACTGTATTTGTGGTTTTCTTTTCTTTCTTTTTTTTTTTTTTTTTTTACCTGTGTCTGGGTTTGTGCTTCTGCTGCTTTAAATGATCTATGTGCAGCTGAAGATGCTTATCAGGAAATTAAAGTTCAAAGAAGTTGGTGATCCTCGTTGTGTACACCTTCCCTTCCCTAGGCAGCGCAGGATTGCATCTTTCAACCCCCTTCTCTGCAGACAGTGTGGCCTGGTGTTATGTAAGAGATCAGTGCTGTGCATCTTTTTTTTCTTGTTTATGTATGCAGTATATTGAATAAACGGAGAGTGTTTTTTCAGATGAATAGAGATATACATAGGAATATTTAAGTAGCCTGTAAAAACAGTACATGTTGAAAATTTTGTACATGTCCTATCACCTTAAGAGTTCCAAAAAATTGCACAACATTACCTCAACAAGGAGGTCAAAAGGTTAAAGGTTAACGTTAAGAAAACTTTCTCTCAACCCCAAATTTTCCATGAAAAAAAGATTCCCCAGAATTCTTGAGGGGCGGGGCTATACACTGTAGAATGCTGATTGGCAGAACACAGTTGCGTCGTTCTGCACTTAGATTTACCTACAATGTTTAAGCCAGTGCACGATTGCAAGCTATTTCTACAAGCTTGTCTTTGTTTTGATCATTTTGAAAATGGAAAAAAAGAAGAGAAGCAATGACAAGTGGACGGACGACATGGTCCATTTGCTGATTATTTGGGTCCCTCCTACAAATGCATTGCAATAGTCTGTCTGCTCAAAGGAGTGTATTCGGCAAATGTGCTCAAAACGCCCTGCACGTCATCGAACGTATTTGCTGAATATCCTCAACAGAAATTCAGTGGGACTTGGCGTCGCCTGACTTGAGAAGACCAAGCCTGATTTGAGTACGGTTTCCAAAACTTTGAGGTTGCGGTTGAAATGAAAACCATGCAGATTTGTTTTAGCCAGGTAAATAAATCCATGGAAACAAAGGTCCTGGGATTGTTGTTGGAATATGGCCTATTGACGCAGGAAGTAGTTTGGATCTGAATGAAACTTATCCAATCTGCCCCGACTTTTGCATGGTCAATTACAGACTCGATCTGAACACATCTACATGTCAGTGTTGAGGTTGTTGCCATGAGAATGGTACGAATTTGAAGTTTCGCCATGAAACAGGAAGTATTTAGAAATCAAATTTACCTCAGATTTAGCATGCTGAATTACACACCTGACCTGAACACACCTGCGTGATAGCTTTGGGGGTGGTTGTCATAGCAACAGTGTGCATTTCAATAATTCACCGTTGTTACGGTCCCTAATGCAGATGTCTAGGCGTAAATCAGGGACACAACATAAAAGAAGGGCAACCTCTGTAGTGTTCAAAATAGTGTTTTGTTTAGCGCAAATTTTCACAAGAGCAAAACAAAAAGGAGAAGGGAGCCCAGCAGCAAAAGAGAGGAGAACTAATGCTAAACTAAAAGACTGGGTCACCCACACTCCCAAACTAAACCTAGAACTGAAGGGCAAAAAGAACAGTGACACTGTGGCAGCAGGCGGTGGCTGACAGAGACAAAGGGCTATCTGGCATTGCTTCCTCTGTCAGGCCAATCAGCTGTGAAGGGAATGAATTAGACAAGGTTAATACAAAACAAATAGAGGACTATGGGGCTGGGGAGTACACAAGGTGGGTGTGACAGCTTATAAGAGGAAGTTGTTTAGAACTCAGGTATAGGTGACTTACTCTAAGCTTTATTAGAGACCTGACCTCAACACATGTACGTGCCTGTTTTGATTCTGATTGACTTTAATAAAGAAAATGATTTAATCTGACAAAATCAACCATTTGGGGTCACAGTATCATAACAGATTTCCTCTGAAATGTGTACAAATCTGAGGAGAAATTACACTACAGAATATCTGTATGACACTAGTGTGATATAGTGACCATGTACGTTCAGAAAGGTGTAATTAAAAAAAATCAGCCATCACTGGGAATTTCATTACTCAATCAATGTGATTGTTTTTCTCTATCCTGATGCAAAACTCACCCATAAATCAACATTGTAATGCTGATTTTAAGACGTTTTACACATTGTAGTTTAAATCTTTGTCACCATTTTCACCCATGATGGGTTAGAATCCCTGGATTCTATCATGAAATTCACAAGTCAGTCTTTGGGTTTTTGGAGAATGGAGGATTTATGACATTTTTGGCTTTTGTTGCTTTAGTAAAAACAATATGTTTTTTATGTGTTTATGTTATGTGTTTTTTTTTGGAGGATCTGAAGTCCATATGAAAATGACTAACAATTACAGAACGAAAACATAATTATTGTTAATCTGCTCATGTACTTCAACCTAAATTTAAACCCTGCATTTGCTTTTTGTCCAACTTCTATATTCAACAGCACCTGACCATGTGTCCTTAATCCACTACAGCTTCAGACAGGGAGTGGTGACATTAATAATACTCTAGGAGCTCTTCTTACTGCGTCTGTATTAAAACATGCTTAATGATTGTAGTTGCTGTAATGTTGCTTTTGCACTATGCCGCAGCTTGAAAAATTTTCTAGGTTGCATCTATGTTGCATCACAGTAACACACAGATGTTATAAGAGCATCTGTTGGCACATTTATCTGATTTTGTAGTGTCAGTAGATTGAAGTTAATCATGTGAAAATGCAATGATCTGATTAGTGTGTATGGCCCTTATTGGCTATACTAGAGCATGTACATTTAGATATCACATGTATGAAAGAAAACACATACACACACATGCAGCCAAACATACTTTCTCATACACACAAACACACAGATGCATGCACACACTCAGCTAATGAGGATGGAAATCTTACTGTCTCTCTTCTGTCATCCCCTTCTCTATCCCTGCCGCCAGCTGTCACAAGAAGTAAAAAGTTTGAAGTTTTTTTTTGCTTTCATCCATTTGTGGTGCTGGACAGTGCCAAGCACTCAAGCAATCAAATACAAAGTCACTTCTAACCATCATTTCAGTCCCTCTGTTCTCCTTTTCAGAGCCATCCACCATTATTTTTTCCCCCTCCTCCTCTCTCCCGCTTGTTCTTTTGAAGCATCTTTAACTGAACCATTGCGGAGGAGAAAGAGACAGTGTTTTGTATTAATGTATTAATGTAAAAAAAGAACCAGCAGTTTTTGTAATGTATTCACATTTGGGTGGAATAATACCTTAGCTCGGTAATAAATGTGTCATGTTGAGGCTGATGAAGAAGAGATTGTTATAAATGTCACTGTATTTAAAACAGCTGTAAAATGGTGCCGTTCGACATTAAATCAAACATGTAGTTCATAGTTCCACCATCATGAAGAACCTGGAAAAGTCACCTGATTTTAAAATAGCTTTTTTGAAGCTGGTAAATTTCATGAAATGTCTAAAAATACATTAAAGGTTTTGGGAATGTTATGGAATTGAATTTTTGTGGGTGACATCTTCCATATAAGATCAAAATAGGTCACGCATGAGACGTTTTCAGACTCAAGAAGTCTCAGTGGTATGATTTTAACAATTCACAAGTAAAGCAAATTAACAATAGTCACACAAGTACAACATTAAATGAACCACAAATACTTTCCAGATATTGAAATTAAAATATATTCAGAATTCAGACCACGTACAGTACATTCATAAGCTGGGCCTTAAATCCCTGCATGTTGTCTGTAATTTAACAAGATGAGAGACCGAGCCTGCCTGAAGTAGACAAGGGCATTGAAGAAAATATTAATAATGGATAACACCTAGAGGGTGCCGGGCTGGCTTTTGTTATTTTTTAACCAGAAACAATGCATTTTTGCATCATTTTAACCCAACAGGATTTATAACCATAAGAAAACAGCTTATTAGTTTAATAGTTTTTCTGAAGTGCATATGAAAATTCAATTAATGACAGTTGGAGAGGCCATGAATAGTCATTGAAATCATAGTAGAAGTTTTTTTTTTTCTTCTGTAGGTTTTAACTAAAATGATGTGGGAACTCTGAATCAAGGCACATTTCTGTTTTTTTCACTCATACAATTTTACTTTTAATTTTACTTTTACTTGTACAGATTATTTGTTATGATTGCTGATTTGTAACGACATTATTTACCAGTGGGACAGTGATGAACAGTGCTGTGATTATGACCGACTCTGATGTAATTGTTTAGAACCAGCAGTCTGAGATGGATCTCTCAAAACCACAATATAAAACCCAATCTGTCTGTAGAGTCGAAGTACATATTATGTTGTTATTGTAATTAGGATGAAGTTAGTCTTTCGCTCAGTACTCCAAGTTTCAAACTGTTTAAGTCTCTGAATGCAGCTCAGACTTAGCTCACACCTGCCTCAGCAAAACATCTACTGGCCCTCTGTGACTGTGTCTTTTAGTAGCAGGTCAGTGGGCAGAGGAAAAGCAGCGCTGTGTGCTCACACAGTAGCATCTCTGTTGCAGTTTGAACTCCGCCCCACATCAGCTGCAGGCTGCTCATCTAATTGTGTGACACTGTGACACTTCTTACTTCTTCCTGAGAAAAGCCCTACAAAGCCAGGCACCTGTTACCTTTGTGTCTTAATATAGAGCACCACTGATCCCATGTTTCTGTGTGTGTTTGTCTCTGCAGTGGAGCGATGTATGAGTGTAATGCAGTCCGGGACACAGATGGTGAAGCTGAAGGCGGGATCCAAGGGGCTGGTGAGACTCTTCTACCTGGATGAGCATCGCTCCTGCATCCGCTGGAAGCCCTCACGCAAGAGTGAGAAGGCCAAGAGTGAGTATACATAAACACGCATTTAGACACACATCTGCACCTATGTCTGTCTGTCTACAAGCCATGTGGTTGCAATAAAATAGGATTAAATATCAAAAGGACATGCACATATAGACCTGGGGATAATACTAGAACTACTGTGATAAAGTAATGAAAAGTGAAAAATCAATGTTTGTCATGAGTGTTACTTGTAAAACCATTAGTTTTGTGTGTGAAACCTCTGCCAAATTAGAATGAAATGTGTTAATATATACAAAAAAGAACACACAATTAAGGTTCCAAAAACAGAATGTCAACAGTTCATTGTATATTGACCAGAACACTGACCTAGAAAATCACATTTCTAAAAATAAATTCTTAATAAGAATAAATGTTAATATTGCCATATACAGTTTAACTGCTTATGGGCTGACATTATCAGGTTTGTCCTAGTGTATTTGTTGAAGTTGTACTCACATACATTTTCCTTTGTATGATTGTTAGACTGGTTTTGCACAGACGGTGCTGAATTCCCTGATATGAACTATAATGGTGGTCAGCTCTGTTATTATTCTAGTAGAAATAAAATTCAGACAAAAATAAGACCCACATTAGTAAACAATGAAGCAGAGTTATCCTTTAAACTGACCTCTTGTATTATCACAAAGTGGATTAGATCGTGTCCATCTGCGTTTTTGCTGTTGTTGCTCAGTTATTTTATCCAGAAGGCCTGATGAATTTCTAAAATCAGAGTCAGATTGCAGCACAGTGACTCTGTGGGGATTACCATTTTTATATATTTTTACATCCCCCTCAAAGCATCATTGTCACTTGTTTACTTTGCTAGCTTTACGTGTCAACCCACTGAAGCATACATCTGTCTACAGACCTGTCCCTACATGTGATTTAATGTGTTTGTGTACGTGTGTTTGTCAGCGTAAGCCTCTTAGACCCTCTCCAATGACACAGTTTAGAGAAACACACAACAGCTGCCCATGCCTTTTTTGGAGTGTGTGCATTCTGTGTGTATATGTCTGCGCTAGGATGCCATATTGTTATTTTCAGTCATAGCAGAATTTCAGATGAGATTATGTAAACGGAGGAGAGGGCGTACTGTAAAGGAGAAATACTCATGGATGAATAGGTTTTTTAATGGATTAAGACAAAATATTTAACAAAATAATTTACTTTCTGACTAGATATGTGAAATTCTAAAAATGGATGTTTTCAGAAAAAAATACTGAATGTAAGCATATTGATGAAGGTTTTCAATAATAAAAAGAGATTTGATGGAATTAGACACAATAGTATGTTAAAGGTGCAGTTTATAGGATTTAAGGGGATCTATTTGCAGAAATTGAATATAATATTCCTAATTATGTTTTCATTAGGGTACAAAACTAGACAATTGGAATAGCTGATTTCTTTAGCTTAGGCCTATAATGAATGCTATATAATTGAGCCCAAAATATGAGCGGGTTATATTTAAGAGATTGTGATTTTTATTTTATTTCAGGATATCTCATTGAGTTTGCATGAGAGACCATACATATTTACATACACATCTATAATATGATTCAATCACCCATCCAGAAGTATATACACAAAGTTACAAGTTAAACAATTACAAGTGTTGCTTAAAATATAAGCAGAAGCCAATGGAGCTTTAAAGTGGTAGCAACAAGTTTCAATCTATGCTGCAAATCATTCCAATAGTATGATGCAAAATATCAGAAACCATACATCCCAAGTTCAGTGTTAGTGTGAGGAATTTGTCAAGGTACAATGAGGAGTTCTATGCTCAAGAAAGGATGTTAAAGGTGTTCATTTGGATGACAGGGCCTTGTAGATGAAAGGGTAAATGTGAAGATAGTGTCCAGCCAACCTTTACAGCTTATGATGACGAATGTGATAACTATTTGCTGTAATGGAGTGCAAAGCACCGTGTAAGGGGGCATTCAGGGGTTTCAGGGTGGTGGCAGCAACATGGGTATACAGAATGTTCCTACAGTCTAACATAGGCAGTATCATGGATCATATAATAGGTTTTCAGCTTTCAAATGAGAAACAGGCTCTGTTGCAGTATAGATAAACAAACTGCTAATGCTAAATGCCCCATGCTAAGATTGGAAAAACTATCATCAGCGGTTAATGGCAAAAGACAAGTAATGTTTTACCTCTGTTTAAATTGTGGTCCCATTTACATAGGAGATGTTTGTCTATATGAAATATAGTTTAGTATAGTATAGTATCCATTAATAAAGTATCAGTTTGTGGTAAAGATAGCAAAGTTACATCTAGTTTTGTGTAAAAAAGACCAACATCAAGAGGAGCTTTACCTTTACCTTTAGCTTAACACTTTCACCTTGTTCTTTGAGAAGGAGATAAAAAGAAATATTAAAACAGGTGAAAACCACTACAGTTCTGGCCATGTTGAAGCTGCAGAGACAACTTCAATGACTCTGAACAGATGGTGGAAAGGGAAAATTGTGGTTCAGTCACCTCTGTAGTCTTTCTATTTCACACATTTGCACTTACACATCAACAGTTTTACAACAATTTTTGACTTTCTGGACTTAAAATGATCTCTTAACATAACATAACATAACATAACATAACATAACATAACATAACATGAAATCAGGTCGAAAGGGGCAGGGTTCTGTCTCTCAATAGGAAAACCATTTTGTATTAATCATTTTTGAATGAGATCCTGCATGTGAA
>JAPQRQ010000006.1:23248113-23263654 GCA_037367365.1 Apogon talboti | reverse complement strand
GAAAGGGGCAGGGTTCTGTCTCTCAATAGGAAAACCATTTTGTATTAATCATTTTTGAATGAGATCCTGCATGTGAATTTTGTAGGTTAATTTGCTACCTAACCAAATTCCTAAATATTTATAGTGCTGAAATCTTTCGACTAAATCACCATTTACGGTATACCTACTGTTAGGAGTGTTTTTGGGTCTTGAAATGAACACTTTGGGAATTTTTGGAGATCACAACGTCATTTTAAATTAAAAAGATCCGTCTGCAGGTCTGTAAATGGGAGAAGGCCTCGTTCACAGTGAGAATTAGGGTATATGGGATTATGTCTTTGGCAAAAATGTGAGCAGTGTCAGAGAGTCAGAATTATTCATGTACAGATTGAAAAAGCAGTGGACCCACAATTGAGCTTTGAGGCACCCCTTTGTTAACTACATGAGGATGTGCTGTGTTGCATCACCGTGTTTCTACAGTGGCCCAGAACAGATGAAGCAAACCTTGGATCTAGAATGGGATTTCATTATTATTATTATAATTTTTTTTTTAACTTTATTCATGTGTTACTTTTCCACACTTGGTAGACGATGGTGAGGCAAAGATTATTCATTCAACTGAAATGTGCAGTCTCAGATTACAATAAATCCTATGCAATGTGCCTTTAAATGACATCACTTCAGAGACTTAAAGTGAGAAAAAGAGTGATTTTGAGGAGACAGTTGAGTCTTAAAGGCTTAAATGCAGAATAGGACATTCTCTCTTTTAACAAAGACAGAATCAAAGGTAACATTTGTACTCCACTCCTATTAGACTATGATAAAATCTGAAGTTGACAAGAATTGCTAGTGTATTGAAGTAATGAAGTATGTTTTTACACATGATTGAAACATTCACCGAGAGCTATGAAGTCATAATTTTTGTCATGCTCATTTTTCTGCCAACTCAGTTTTCTTTTGAAAGATTGTGGAGATTTGAACACTGAGAATGGCATTTTTTTTTTTATTAGAAGACACTGCCTTGTCTGCTCATCCTGATTCCTAATGGAGAAAGTCTTTCAAATTAAAATTAAACAACTTTTCCTAAAAATACCTCAGTAGAGCCACCAAACATTTAAGTTTGTTTAAATTGTAACATATAACAGTACAGTAGGTGGTTTTATTATTTTAGCTGCAACTCTTTCATTACTCAAGACATCATTTTTCATTTTATTTTTACTGTAGGTCTTTTGAATAACACTCTGCTATATTCTCCTCTTTTCTTGCCTCTGTCAGTCACCATCGACTCACTGTACAAAGTGACAGAGGGCGGTCAGTCGGACATCTTCCATCGACATGGAGAGGGCAGCTTTGACCAGGCCTGCTGTTTCACTGTCTATCATGGAAACCACATGGAGTCCCTCGACCTGGTGACATCCAATGCAGAGGAGGCCAGAACCTGGATTACTGGCCTCCGATACCTGATGGCTGGCATCAGTGACGAGGACTCCCTCGCCAAACGGCAGCGAACCCACGACCAATATCCTTTGAATAAAATAAAGTTTCATATGTTTGATTATTACCAAGATGTCTCGACTCAGAGAAAAGGACCACCAGAATACCCACATTTAGAATGGTATCTCTAGGAATAGCCAGTGCCATATTACTCATGGACAGTGTTTAGTTTAATCCACATTTGACCCAATAGATGTTAGGCGGTGTTCAGACCACCAGCCTTTGGGCTCAGATCAGATTCTAGTGTGAACTGGTCACAGTCCTGAATTGAAAGACACGGCACAAAGCGGTGCGGTTACAGTTACAGTGTTCAGATTATTCCCTTTAGTAAAAGTATTAATATACACAGTGAAAATGCTCCACTATAAGTAGACGTGCATTCAAAACCTAATTTGGAAGCTAAAATATGTAAGCATTTTAAAGATCCATTAAGCAGCACAAGCTCCCTGTCAGTGTTTTACTGTTATATATGATGATTACGATTGACTTTATTCCTGCATTCACATACATGTTGTATTTTAACTACCTTAGAGCATGTTAGTGGCTCCATTCAGTGCACAGTTGTGATGAATCTCCATTTAAAGTGACATAAAAGTCAAATGAATTCTGATCTGACTGTTGTGACTGAGGTCACATTCCATTTGGACCACATGTTGAAGTGGCCAAGATCAGAATGGAAACAACAAAAAAAGATCAGATTTGGGATGCTTTTATTCTACTGTGATCTTAGCCTTAGTCAAGGATGTCAGTCATATCTATCGCATGTGTGTGATTGGTTTGTTGGCGCTCCCATTTTTATATGCTCAAAGACCAACATTAGGCATAAAAATAACTGTGTTTCTAATTCATTTGCCTATATACTGTATACACCCTCACACATACATGAACTTAACACCTCAGTTTCCTTAATGTTTGTGTGTAACGTGGATGAAGCAGACGTTTGAAGAAGCTGATAAGAACGGCGATGGCCTCCTGAACATTGATGAAATCTATCAACTCCTCCACAAGCTGAATGTCAATCTGCCACGGAGGAAGGTCAAGCAAATGTTTCAGGTCAGAAAATGAATAAATATTCAGCTCACAGCTAAATCTGGGCCAATGTTTAATAAGTCATTATGTAACTGTTGTAATGTTCACAAAGGAAAAACAAAAGAAAAAAAAAGAAGAAAAAAAATCCATATTCACAATGCTACATTAGTGGAACCATAACACATACAAACAATACATAATAATAAATCAATCAGTGTTGGTACTAATGTGATCATTTCATGGTTTTCTCCCTGAACTTGCACATTTATTGTGTTGACTTCACATTACTGTTGGATATTAATTTTGAAACAAATGTGTGAATAAATAAAATGAGTGTGTGAGAAATATTTCATATGTTCACAAGTGAGAAACATTTTAGATGGAAAGGATGAAGTAATGGAAGAAGAAGGTTGCCTCAATTTTTAAAACAGAAGTCATATCAAATAATGTCACAAATCCACTGACTTATCCAACTGTCTTTCCAGTATTTGCCTTTCCAGTTTCTACTGATCTAAGAAATATCAATCCTGTTTTATTCAATAAAAACAGCCATGAATTTGGATGAAGGAGGTCATACAGTTTTATGGCAACAATGGTACTTAAAGGTTCTGTATGTAATATTTGTATTTTAAAAGTATCCAGAAGTATCACTAGAGTTAAGAATAAAGAGTCCTGAAGTTCAGTCAAAGACACAAATGTATTTGTTTGTAGAGATGTGACTTGAATATATTTACCCTGACAGTCTGACGGACCACTAGAGGAGTAGTGAGTCACTCTGCTGGTCTCAAACAATGAAGAAAACCAACACCTCAAGGCCTTTGACCTAAGTGTTAGACACTGACAAATGTGGAACGAGAACTGCTAAGAAATAACTGTAAGAGTCAAAGAAGGTGAAAAGTTGATAAAAGCTAGAAGGTGAAACAAAGTGCTTTGTGGGTTTACTGTGGCTGTTGTCTCTTGCAAAACAGAGCGAAGCCAACAGAGCTATAATGTAAACTATCAGCTGTCACAGCACATGAACACGGAAGGAGAATGTGTGTAGCATCAAACAATGGGATGTATACTTTATTCAGTGATACAGTGTGTGGATACATTGATTCCTTGGTGGTTTTAGTAGTCATAAGTGTGTTCCAGTACTCGATTTCCCAATACAATTGAAGGTTTAGAATACCAATGCTGCACTGAACCCGTTTAACATAAAGTGATGTCTTAACAGGTGAGAAACAGTGTCTAAAATGACATTTGAGATGAGTATTTACTGTCTTTCTTCATTTTGACACAATCTCAAATTTTTATTCAAAATTTTCAAACTAAACCTCCCAACCAGTGGGCACTTGTTCACAATGAATTTTAATTTCTTGTAAAAAAAAAATTACAGAAACAGTCATCATGGCTGTGTAATGCTGAGTAATGTGAAATGCAAAAATTTGCACTTGTTAAATCCGCATCTGAACAATAGTGCAGTGAACATTTAATGTCAATTTAACAAGGACAAGACTGAAATGTAGACATAAAAAACATTTCCTGACAAAACATCCAAATATTCTGACCACTGTTGTTTGTACATTGATCTCATTATGAGGGAATTGACTTTTTATGTGAGACAATAACTTTATTTTGATCCTCCAGTTAAATGTTTTCAGTGAGTTCTGACCTTTTCCAGGGGAGCTGTGGTAAAACACACAATGCACCTAAAGTTTTCAGAATAAATGTAATGAAATAACAGCATTGATGCATTCAGAGCAACCTGGAAGGGCTTTAGACATCGTGTTTATGTCACAAACAGCTGAGTCAAAGAAGGCTCAGGATGATTTACATCTTTATAGGAGTGAAACTGATATACACTGTTGGAATAATTTTGTTTTCAGACACATTCCACTTTTATTCCTATTTATTTACATCAGTAATCACTTTTGACCTGGTGCAGTGACTACATACTGAGTCCCAGTTGCACTTAATCTATCAAAAATAAATCACATTGTCACAATTATTTCATCAGAAGTGGTAAAATATTTTATTTCAACTTTATGAGCAACATTGAATTTTGTCGTATCGTAAAATTATCACGTTTTGCACCGTCTTGTATCATCGGTGTTGTGAAGTAATACATTTGAGTAGTTTTCTGTAAATTCACTCTTAGTCACTTTATTAGTTGGCTTTTGATTAGGCAGAAAATGTTGTTCATTTATCTTTTCCCATCTAAACATGGGCAGATAGATAGCAGTGTTGGCACCTGAACAGCCTGTGCACTTACTTAAAATACCCTGAAACGGTTTGTTTTCTGTCCATGCATTTCTGATGAAGTCTATCACCGTGATTTATCCTGCTGGTTGTGTGTAGATTCTGTCTGTGATCGAGTCCCAAATGCCCATAGCGAGCTGATTATGGGAGTGTGATGGAGGCATTAGCTGGTATTATTAGATTTGGTGTGGAGTCGAAAGGGGCCCCCGTGAGATCCAGGTAATATGAGATGTTGGGATCCCAGTGAGGTGGCAGGATAGAATGAGCAGTGAGCCATGCTGCGTGCACGTGTGTCCTCCGGCAACATGTAGCGAGATACAGAATAAAGAAGAGAAAATTGGTCTGGAGAGGTAATGCATTTGTGGTGTAAGACTGGTGGTTGTTCGGCCTGTGAATATGTGTCGTATCAGAAGTAGACATGACAAGAGAATGAGGAAAAAGATGACAATTTGCAGAAGTGGGAGTCCACAGCTGTGCTCACTTCTAAAACTGACATGCGTTTTCTAATTTTAGAGATTAGACACCTGTGTACACGCAGGGTGGATTCAGGTATAGCACATAAAAATTCATATTAACTAGTCAGATTATACAAAAATTACCATCTGCACTCAGCAATTAAAACTATAAGGTCGCAAAGATTAGTGGAATGAAAATGAAAATAATCAAATTGGAAACTTTTGGGATGTAGTTAATTATTTATGTAATTTCTAAAGCAAAAAATTGCCTCATTCTAACTTCTCAAATGTGAAAGACTACCTAATATTTTATACTGATACTAAATATTTAAAAGAGAAAGAACTTAGGAAACCTTGAATTCAGACAGATACCAGCGGGTGCTAACTTTTACAGGAAAAAAATATTTTAACCTCCTTTGGTGACTGCTGTGCATCAAAATTAAATCATACAAATGTTGATATTTTGTCGTCCAGGCACTGTGCATTTATTGCAGTGCATATGCTGTAAATTGCATCACTGTTACATCATTATGTCTCTTAATCCCAGGAAATTATTTTTGTGGCAACTTCTAAATGATTTGAACGTTTCCTAAATGATTTCTCACTATTTATTAAATTAAATGTAAAAAGCAGGTATTTACATTAACTTATATAGATGTTCAGTTCAGATTCAGAAGATACTGTATTAACCCATTAAGACCCAAACAGCCACTGGTGACCAAAACCATCTACTGATCTAAAATGTTTAATAACTTCTGATCCACCAATCCTATCAATACATGTAAATAATTGGTTTAAAATGCAGTTTGTCATCTTTTCATAGTCATCAGATATGACCCATTTAGACATTCAGCGTTTCCGTAATGGACATGGAAACACCGTCATCTTCTACAACATTGATTCACCAGTAAAACTGAAAAATGGAGTTTGCACAATGACAGTAGATGGACACACTTGGTTTGTGTTCAGTTATTGATGTCTTTGCTGAAAAAGTTACTTTTTGTTAAATTTTTACTGTTTCTAATATAATAATCCTCAACTTTAATCTGAGTTTATATGAACATCTACATGATCAGTGAATTAAATATAGGAAAATACCTGATTTGCATTGAAAAAAATATAGAGGATAATATAATAATAAATGGTGATACATCACTTAAAAATGGTTAAATACAGAGACAAATTCATTTGGAAACTGCCACAAAGGTACTGTAGCAGTGGGTCTTTATGGGTTAATACAGAAACCTGAAGAAACAGGTAAAATATGTCATTAACTGGACATTAAAACCACTATCTATAACCACTGCCCTTTGTTAAAGTACATAGGTTTTTACAGATGAATCACTGATGCAGGAGATGATGTGTTTCCACGTTCAATAGACTGAATTTCCAAATAGGTCATATCCGATGATGAAAAACCAAGAAACTGCCTTTTACCCAAATTATTAAAACATACAGTGGTTCAGAAGTTATTAAACATTTTAGATCAGTAGCTGCTTTAATCGCCGGTGGCTGTTTAGATCTTTCGGCGTTAAATAATCTCACAGATGTGTTAAAGCAGTTGGAATGTTCTTTTTGTCAGCAATTATTGTTTAGATCAGTTGTATTTCCTTTCCGCTGCTGACATCACATTCTCAATCTCACAGGAAGCAGATACAGATGATCAGCAAGGCTCGCTGACGTATGAGGAGTTCTCCGTCTTCTACAAGATGATGTCTCTGAGACGGGACCTGTTCCTGCTGATGATGGCGTACAGCGAGAGGAAAGACCACCTCACAGTGGATGAGCTGGCAAACTTCCTTCGCAACGAGCAGAAGGTGACGAGTCATACTAGTCTGGGATTAGAGCCGTTAAACCTAACACGTATTCATGGTGAAGTCTCAAAACGCGTTTCCTCCCTCCGATCAGCTGTTTCAGATTGATGTTCGGTCACGGAGAAGAGTTGATATTCTCATTCTCCTTATTCTAACATGTTACTGGCATTGTCTCAGCTGTCTGCCCACAGGAATCAGCTCCACTAAACCAATCTATCACGCCTAAAATTGGTTTGTCTCCCAAGAGACCTTTTCTTGTCCTTTACAGTTTCTCTTTTTTTCTAAGTGTTTGTCTTTGTCTCCCTGACACTCACTTGTCTCTCGGTGTCATTTTTCATCATGTTGTATTTACCATCTGCAGCCTGCGATACTCAGTTTTATTAAGCCATGCTGCTTGTTTGACACGGCTGACAATTAATTCAACGGTGGGAAGAACATATTATAAAAAATAAACCCGATCAAGTATGTGCTGTAAAGGAAATCACTGCCACAAGACCAGTTTTACATGAATTCTGTTTGTTTTTTTCCCACAGATGGTCAGTGTGACTCCAGAGTACGTTGCAGACGTCATTGACAAGTTTGAAGTGTCTGATGAGAACAAACAAAGAGGAGTCATGGGGATTGAAGGTAACAAATACACACCTTGTTTCACCCCAATCCACTGAATTCTGACAGTAAGTGGTTGAAAAGATAAAAGAGTTCTGGGATTTACTTTTCAGTGTTCCTTCAGCCTCATAAGGGAAACGGAGAAAGACAGTAAGGATGGGGTTGTGGGAGGCTAGAGGAGAGGAAAGTAGGAAATCAGTATTGGATGGTGGGAAAGAGAAAATAAGAGTGTGACGGAAAAAGAGGAGTGAGTTTGAGGAGAAGAGATGAGAGGAGAGGAGGGGTGAGACTAATCCTGTCGTTGGAGGCATGAAGGCTAACACTGTGTGTGTCTGGATGATCAGACCAGTATGCCTGATGCCTTCCCTGCAGGACAGAAATGTGTGTTTGCAAACATACAATATGCATAGATATGACAGTCATGTACAAACCCATTTACATAAACGTGTCACAGTGTTACTTATGGTATGTGGACTCTTATCTGTGGGCCTCTATATAATGTCCAGTGTGGTTTATTTCCATGTCACAGAGCAGACCGGGCCGTGATGTAATTGCATATCCAGTTTGTTCACTGCCTTTCCATTCCTACACGACCATACATGCATTTCTATTTTTCAGCTTCATCTCTACAGTCTTCTCTTCGTTTTTCATCCTCTGCTTTCTAGCTGATTTATGATTTCGCTTTCCCTTGGTATTCCTGTCTCATTTTTATCCCCTCTCTCTGGATGAAAGGGTGCTTTCTTCCTGCTCTCTCTTCTTCATGCTGTTCCACCTAAAAAAAAAAAAAGTTTGCTGTACGAAATGTAGCCACTCGCACTGTGGTTTCAAAACCACATCACTGTAGACTGAAACCACAGCGCTGTCGTTTCAACATGCCTGTCTGTACGCTGATGAAGACATCTATAATAGGCCGACATGTAATACATATGTATGCGTTGAATTCACATTTTACCCTCCTTTGGTACTGTAATTAGGTCAGCACCCAGACGGAAATGATTTGTGTTCTAAACAGGAAAACTTGGCTTCAAACAAATAACTGATCCGGTCTTGTACTATATTTTTCAACCAGGTTTTACAAGTTTCATGCGCAGTCCAACTTGTGACATCTTCAACCCTTTGCACAATGAGGTGAATCAGGACATGGAGCAGCCGTTGTGCAACTACTTCATTGCCTCCTCTCATAACACGTACCTGACCGGAGACCAACTCCTCTCCCACTCCAAGACGGACATGTACGCCTGGGTGCTGCAGTCCGGCTGCCGCTGTGTGGAAGGTAAAAACAAATCTGCACTGAAATATCAGGAAGGACGACTCTGAATGGAAACAGAAATAGAACAAAATGGCTTATATATTCTCAAAATGTAGAGTCTTAAATTTATTACTCAAGAAAATCTCTGTGTTTGAGCCAGAAATGCAGCAGTCGATGTGGAGAACGACATAACAATTAGTGCCGCCAGTGACACATCTGCTACTATATTCTCAGTACGTTTAAATAATTCAGGTAAAATGCAGCATCGCAACTTTTCATCGTCATCAGATATGACCCGCTGGGACGTTCAGAGGCTCCGTAGTGAACATGGAACCACCATGTTTTTCTGCAACACCGATTCACTAATAACAGTGGTTATAGATGCTTGTATTTATATTCAGTTAATGCTGTATTTGGCAGAAAAAGGAAATTTTCTTCAGTTTTCTCAATTTTTATATTATAACCTCTGAGTTTACAATGAGTTTAATGAAAATGCAGAGCAAAATATCTTAGTAGGTAATGATAAATCACTCAGGAAAGGTAAAATAGAGAAAAGAATTAATTGGGAGGTCACTAAAAAAATGGTTGTGGGTGAAACACAGCAAAATGGGACTGACTTTCAAAACAGGTTGAAGGACGGAGCAAAGCTAAAATGCCTAAAACCCACTAAATCAGAATGATCATACATATGCCTGTGTTTGCTTTTGAGCTTCGCTTTAATTCACACATTGAATTAACTCTAGTGTTTGTGGATGGGAATTGTTATATCAAATCCCAGTGATACAGCTGTAGAGGATGAACAGTGAATAATGAAGAGGCAGAAGACAGTGCTACATATCAGTGGGAGAAAAGGAGAACTGTTTTCTATATTCACAATGTTTTCTTTTTACTTCCTGCAGTGGATTGCTGGGATGGTCCCGATGGAGAACCAATGGTCCAACATGGCTACACTCTGACCTCCAAGATCCCATTCAAGTCTGTCCTAGAGACCATCAATAAATATGCCTTCATAAATAATCAGTAAGTCGACACTCTCACAGTATGTGTGTGACAGAATAGGAATGTTTCTGTCATTTTATGGAAATTAGACCACTAGCACAGCATTGTGAGTGAAAAATCTCAAACACAGAAATACTATATTACTTTAACACCATTTTTTGGTTTTCAATTTGCAAAGTAAATGAAAAATAATGAACATTCAATGTAATTATGTTGCTTTATTTTCCGCTATTGGATGAAATCGCAGTACTACTCTCAAAAGGCTATTCCATCCATATTTTAAAAGCAACCGATCTATTTGTGTCTCCTAGAATAATTCTCAAGCTCACATTTAATAGATTATTACAATAAAGTATCTATGAATCTGATGTAAGGCTTTCCAATGAGGTTTAACAAGAAAGTTGCAACATTTAGACAACCAGGTTTGTGTTTTTCAGACAACACTGTGATTCCTGGCAGTAATTAGCACCTATTACTGAGCCATCTGCTTTCTCTTCTTCCCCAAGGAGCCACTGTTTGTCTCTGCTGGGTCCAACAATACCCAAACAAAGTGCTGAATGATGCAGCTTCCTGCTGCCACATTGGCTCATTTTAACATCTATTGCATCTACTTACAATGGCAGCCACTGTGTTATTAAACCCTTTATTTTATTTACAGATACTGACAGTGTTGGAATAGACTCAGTATATGAAGTGTGGCTACATTTGGCATCATACTGTTGGTAGTTTTACTGAAATAGGATTTAGGTTTTTCATTCTGAGGCAATTTAATGTCTTAATTCCTATAAACAACTGAAACAACCTAAGACTGACAACAACTACTGTATCACATATTTAATTACTCTTCATTCATTTCCTGTACATTACATTTTCATTGAATGTCTTTTGCTCTACATGCAAATAAATATAGGTTTGACAAATTTTGCAGACTTTTTAATAGAAGTGGTCTAGAGCTGACATGTGACAGAATAACCCATAACGATGCAAAAGATGGAATAAAACTGTATTCATACGGGACGTAGGGAAATTAACCCCCTACGTCAGTGTTTCACGGGGTAAAGTCTGTTTTTTACTTGAATATACTGACATTATTCTTCAGTTCTGATGTCAAGGGTGTCACCACTTACAGATATATGTCAAAGACGGAAAAGTGTTTCCTACTGTAGCTGCCATGGATGTCATTTATCCATCTTTTCACATGTCGCTCCTCTGAACGATTTAAGTTCGTTCTTCAAGTGAATATCCTTGCTATATTCTGACGTGAGCCTCCTGGATTTACACCTAAAAGACTTTTAAAACTTAAGTCTATCATCAGCAGCACT
Organism: Apogon talboti; assembly: GCA_037367365.1. Classification (NCBI taxonomy): domain Eukaryota; kingdom Metazoa; phylum Chordata; class Actinopteri; order Kurtiformes; family Apogonidae; genus Apogon; species Apogon talboti. The sequence goes on along the minus strand of JAPQRQ010000006.1, from coordinate 23,252,466 downwards.
GCCATCATTTTACTGGACCAGGAAATAGGCTGAATAATTACGCAGAGGAAACTTCATGCTGATTTGCACTAGACTAATGTTATTACAGGGCATCTGAAGTAGAAATAATGTAGGTACTTTGCAATGAAATTTTTACTTTACAAATTACAGCCATGGCTGATTCGCACAGGATTAAGATCACCGACAACTTCCACAGTTATTACAAATTAACAGAAGTTCACAGAAAGTACTAGTCCCCTGTGAAAAGGGCTTAAGACAGTTGGAGAGGCATGGACATCTCATAACCTGGAGTTGGTCCCTGGGTGGCTACAAGCATGGGTTAAATGCAGAGGATTTCTCCACAGGGAAGATAAAGGTGAATTTTACTTATTTTACTCCTAAACACCTAAACAGATTGCTAGTGACCAAAAGCATCTACTGATCTAAAATGTTTAACCCATAAAGACCCAGTGCTACTTTGGTGTCCGTTCCCAAATTATTTTTTCTCTCTATTTACCCTTTCTTAAGTGATTTATCACTATATATTATAATATTACCCTCTGTGTTTAGCGTTTTTTTTTTCTGTATAAATTATGTTTTCCTATATTTAATCATGTAGATGTTCATGAAAGCTCAGAATAAATTTAATGGTTATTATATCAGAAAGAAAAACAAAAAAACTGAACATAAAAACAAGTGTGTCCATCCACTGTCATTGATCCAACTCCATAGGTTTTACTGGTGAATCAATGTTGTAGAAGATGTTTGGTGTTTCACCGGTAGCTACAGAGCCTCTGAACGTCCAAATGGGTCATATCTAATGACCATAAAAAGATGATAAACTGTATTTTACACCAATTATTTACATGTATTGATAGATTAGTGGATCAACAGGTATTTAACATTTTAGATCAGTAGATGGTTTCGGTCACCAGTGGCTGTTTGGGTCTTTATGGGTTAATAGCTCTTGAACCACTAATCAGTACAATAAATCAGGTAAAATGCTGTTGCTCAGCTTTTCAGCAGCATCAGTGAACATGGAAAGACCGTCATTTTCTGCAACATTGATTCACCAATAAAACCCATGTAGTGTAGTTAATGATAATGGTGGTACACAGTTGTTTTTATGCTCAGTTAATGATACATTTTGCAAAAAAAAAAGTCACTTTTTCCTCAGTTTTTATTTGTTTTGATATAACAACCCTTGAATTTACTCTGAGCTTTAATAAACATTTACATGATAAGTGAATTAAAAATAGGAAAATAAAATAGTACAATTAATAGTGATGAATAGGAAAGGTTAAATAGAGAAAAAAAATCATTTGAAAATCACCACAAAAATAGTTCTAAGCCTTTAAGGTTAAATACAATACACAAAACACCATCTGCTTCTATGTGGAATTTATTTTTCTGCATGAAACCTGTTTTTGTTTAATGCATTCCTTGATAATTTGGTGATGTAGGAATCCCAGGTTTATGTGTGTTGCGGAAATGTTCTGCTATAAAGAAGAAAGAAAGACAGACTTAGAAGTTTTGTGATTGACACCTAAACTTAATTTAAAAAACACAGATGTGAGAACATATTTCCTCATTAATTTTAGTTAAGAATGTTATAATTATCCAGGAGGGGATGTTTGTTAGCCTTTTCTCCCACTGTTAATTTAATTAAAACCATATGTTCGTAGTGGTCTCCTGAATGCATACTAATTAAAGAATACCTGCACATCCTCTGATTCTCATAACCCTGTTAATTAGTCATTTGTAATAACGCCAACATGAATAACAGGTGAATAAACAGAATATTCAGAGCTTTATCTTGCTCTTGCCTTCATTCACTTGATGTGTTATCATCGGTGCCACCTGTTAATATGATTAATGGCTGCTGGATTGTATTGAAATGGAGGGCACACACACACACACACACACACACACACACACACACACATACACCGCACACATATATTACACAGATCATTGAGCTGCCTCTGTGTTTCACCTGAGAAGAAGTTGGAGATGTCACAGTCTGTGCTGAAATGAAATGACTCTGGATGCTACTCGCATGTCGTCTCTTTCTGTATTCAGCAGGTCCTGGATGTGTGGGTCAGTGTGTGTTTGAGTAAGTGTGTGTTTTGTGGATCAGGGTAGAGGTGAGGGGAGGGCTGCGTCCCCGGAGGGAGAGCTGTCAGTCTGACAAACCTGACATTTGAGCTGTGTTGCTGTGTGGCCACAAGTCATTTCACCTTTTCTAAATGAAAACACAGGCAGTCACACACATGCACACACACACTTACTAAACGCGACACAGATACGAGGTGGCGTTTGTGCAGCTGTATTTTTATCATTTACCCCGTCTCTGTTCATTGATTGAAGGTGAGAAGGGGAAGTTCGGTCTGAAATGTGATTCACACCCATGTCAACAGATCAGTCTCACTTCACTCCACTGGCTTCGTTCTAGACCAAAGGTGTTAAATTCATTTTAGTTAAAGGTCCACATACATCCCAGTTTGATCTCCAGTGGGCTGGACCTGTAAAATAACACAATAACCTATAAAGAATGTCAAACTTTTCTCTATTTTTTAGAGTGAAAAAAGTAAAATTACGTGATGAAAATGTTTACATCTACAAACTTCAAACATGAACTACCTGAAAATTCTTTTTTTTTTTTTTACCAATATTAGTCTCAGTTTATCATTTTCACATGTGCATTACAACTTACAATATTACATCTTGCAGTGGATCTTCGAAGAAACAAAACATTTAGTAACAGGTAGAATATTATGAAAATTGCACTTATTTCTCTTAAGACATTTCAGGTTGTTCATATTTATCCATGTTATTCACATTTTTTCATGTAATTGTACATTTTTACAATAAAGCAAAGAGAAAAATTAGGAGTTGCTATTATTTATAGGTTATTAGGATAATATTTTGCTGGTCCAGCCCACTTGAGATAGAATTAGACTGTTTGTGGCCCCTTAATTAAAATTATTTTGACACCCTTGACTATTAATATATTCAGTGTGATTTTTGCATTTCACAAATTCATCCCATGGGCTGGATCGGAACCTTTGGTGGCCCACGGGCTGTATGTTTGACACCCCCATGTTCTAGACTGATCTCCTGTAGGTTTTATATGATTTATTGAAACATGAGTGCGCATCATATTTAATTTAATTTCTTTTTTTTTTTTTTTTAGGTACCCGGTCATATTGTCAATAGAGAACCACTGTAGCATCCAGCAGCAGAAGAAGATCGCCCAGTATCTACGTGAAATCTTTGGAGACAAACTGGATGTGAGAGACACACTGACTGGAGACTCCAAAACCTTACCCAGTCCTCAAAGCCTTCAGGGCAAGATCCTCATTAAAGTAAGGAAAAACTGTGGCTCCCTAATGAGATGGATAGATGCCTGGTTTGACAGTTGGGCTTCAAATCAGTAAATAAATGCAGGTCAGACAGTGCACACTTGAATGGAGTTAACTTGCACGTATTTATCCATTTCCTACCAATTATGTGTGTGAAGAACAGACTGGTTATCAGCTCATTCTTCTACAGCATGAGTGGTTCTGCACCGAGGCATGGCAATGCAGCTAATTATTACCAATAAACAGAGAAAAGGAGGACGAGGAGAAAAAGATGACAGAGCTATAGGCCATTGTATTAACTATAAAGGTACATGAAGTAAAGGAGGAGATGCTGATTTAGACTGTGACAGATTATGGGTTTGAGACACACAAGCAACAATCAGCAACCAGCAAGGCACAACCTGAGGAGAATCAGCTAGAGATGTCAAATCAGTCTAAAAAAACTGCAATTAGAGACAACAATCCTGCAATTAACTGTGATTAAATGGATACTTAAAAATGAGGTGAAATTTAATGAGAAATATATGCAGCTACTATGTTTTTTAATCAAACTGCTCCCCAAGTTCTGGGATAAGATGAATTAAAAATGAAACTGTGGAATAGAGGCTATAAAACAAAACTCTTGCATAATTGTACTTGACTGAATTAGAAAAGCAACCAATGAGGAATTTTCTTGAAATTATTCATTATTGAAATTAAGGCATGACACCAAGGATATATTCAGACTGCAGTTCTATTGATAGTCTTTTATAATCGGACCTTTCTCCACACTTTGTCAGCCCTGTTCCAGATCTGCAGATACAGTAGGTCTGAGTGAAAACCGTGGGTTGTTTTGGCTGGTGCAGGATACCGCCATTCATATTTTTAAATATTAAAATAATATTAAGTCCTATTTATAGTAGGTTTGTCACTATTTTGAGCAATTACATAAAATTTTTTTCAAAGTTTGCCATTATTTTGGGATATTAGATAATCATTTTGAAAAACTTTGTCATTTTAGATATATATA
>JAPQRQ010000006.1:23219835-23231295 GCA_037367365.1 Apogon talboti | reverse complement strand
GTTTCAATTTACTTCAAACTTGGCGTATATATAGAGGCAATTGATATGCTAACATCAGCACATGCATAGCATTGATAGCATCAGCTGGATCGATGCCAACCTAAGCTACAATACACGCGGGGGGCGGGGTTTGTTGTGCCTGGCACCACTTGTTTGTATAGGCTCTGCAGGTTATTTTTGTTGTCTGTATCCATCAGAGTTGTCCATGAACTCTTCATGCCCTTTCTTCAGGCAACAACTACACAATCACAACACTGCTGACGGCTGTTATCTTTCTTTGACTCACTCCTGCTCACATGCTTTCTCCCTTGATCTCTAACAACAGGATATAGACATGTTTACTTGGAGGGACTGACCGAGGCTTCCATCTTCGTGCATGTATCAATGCATGATGTCTATGGGAAGGTAAGTGCTGTGTGGTGTGCATACTTACTTTAGCCTTTCCCCTGTGAAGCTCTTTGTTCAGTTAAGAGCACATTTGGAAATAAAATGTCAAACATGTCTCCTTTCAACACTTCAGTCCATGTAAGATCAACCTTCGATCCTCTGTTTTTCTAGTGGAGCCCTCTAGTCCTGAATCCCAGCTTTACCATAATGCACTTTCTAGGATCTAACAAGGTATCCTGATGCCCCAGACTCTGTGTGCTGCTGCATGAAACAGTAATGCATGAATGCAAAAGTGGAGTTTGTGGTCGGCTGTATCTTCAATGAAATATTTGTGTGTGACATTAAACAAGAGTGTGGTACTTTTTACTCATAAGGCTATTTTGTACTAAATTCTATTTTTCAATTGTTGTTTTTCTGTCATTTTCATTGTCATCAAAAATGCTATATTTTTGATATATGGACATGCATGCATTTTTGCATATTGCTTTTGTGGTAACCTAAAAGGTAAGGGTGCCATCTAGAGGCAATACATATTAAAGCATGCATTTTTTGTTTAATGTGATAGACATGGGGATGTGCAGTATATCCCTCTAATATTAAGCCATAATGTATGAAAAGTGTCATATATAATTGTTTATTTTTTTTCTTTTTAATGGACTGTTTTTTCTGTTTCCAGGGTCATCAGCTGCGAGGTATCAGGGGATTGTTTAACCGTTCTTCCAAGTCCTCTGTGGATACAAACTCTGGTGGCCTTCGGAAACGCTCCATCAGTGATCACCTCTTGCGGCGCACGGCCAGTGCTCCTGCAAAAGGACGCAAGAAGACCAAGATGGCGCTATCAGAGTCCGTAGCTTCTATATCAGACCAAAAGAATGGCACAAACGCAGGGGCAGGAGGACAGGGCACGTCAGGGAAGGATGGAGGCGTGCAGAAACGTTACCAGCCCCGATCTCCCCTGATCCACAGACCTATGTCCATGCCCTTAGACAGGCTTCTCCAAGGGCAGCTATCCATCTGCTCTCCAGATAAGGAACAGCAAAATATGGGTACGGACAGTGTCATTGGTTAGTATTCTCCTCTACTCACAGTCACAGAATTAAATATACATTACAACTATGCAAACTGCATCAAATTATGTGTATTATTTAAATTTGCATGAGAACATTTTCTGATTTATTATCTAACACTAACACAAAAATAAACATGTTGTAATCACTAACTTGACAACTAAGGGAGCAGTTTTATTTCTTTACATTACACAATTGCTCCTAATTTTATGATAAGATTCTTAGAAATTACATTTCTTAAATGTATCTTATGTAACATTTTCCTTAAAACCACATCAAGCACTCTTACAATAATAATCTATTTTCTTTCTTTCTATGTTTTTCCTGTAATAACTAAAACTCATGTAGATTTCTGTGCACTATTGTGGTCTATTTACCTTTGCATGTCAGTTTGTAGGTTCAGTGAATGAAAGGAACATGCAGCGTACACAGCCAAAACGATGGAACTCTTTTTGCTTTTCTCACTTACTGCACATTTCATAGAGCAGACATAGAGCGCATATACAGACACAATTTTTGACATATCACTTGTAAGAGAACCGTCATTGACACACAAAGCAGAAATAAGGAAACTTGTTCTTCAGCTGTATATTACCTCTAAAACATTTCTGGAGTGCAAAGATATAGACGAACAAATGTTTTTTAAACATAACAGCTGTGACAAAAGAAAATCACATTTTATTTTTCTATTTCACATATTTTTTTCTCACTATACCACTTGCTCTTTCCCTATTTACATACATAAGTGATAAATGTTACACACTTTGCCTTTATTGCAGCATTTCCCATCAGATTGCTTTTTACACTGTTATTAAAGCTGTTTCTCTCTCTCTCTTTTCTTTCTTTCTATGTTTTTCCTGTAATAACTATCTAAAACTCATGTAACCTTGTAAACTACCAGACTACAGTCTACTCTCCATGATACCTTAACATGCCTTTTCTGTCCCATCTTCATGTGTTTCTTTATAGTAGAAAACTGACTAGGATGTTCCTGCAGGTAATCGAAAATACCTCTTATCTGAAGGTTGCATTGTTCAGAAACATATCAGTATTGCGTCCACCCAGTGTATTTTGTGCAGCAGTGGTCTGATAAAAATATTGCTGTGTCATTTGATCCCATTTGATCCAAACAACCCCATTTGACCATCTCTTTCCGTATCTGATGTATGCAAACATGTACTCTTCCTTTTATAATCCTCTTCATTCTCCAGCTTCCCCTTCACCGGTGCACATGGTGATCCATTTGTCTGTGTATTGCTGTTGTATTGCATTGGCCGGACTGTTGATTGTTGTCATTTCATTGTTGGTGAACCTAATGTTCTAAATCACAAATAAATATTTATTTTTCTTTTCTGCACTTTTGTGTGTCTACAGGCTCCTGCTCCTTCGACAGGCCCAGGTCTTCCTCTGTGGACCTTCTCATTAAATCATCAGCCTCTATTGAACTAAGCAGCTCTTCCCAGTCTAAGGCATGCATCCACAGAAGTAAAGAACCGGACCAAATAGAAGAGGCTTCTTATCTGGTTATTGGAAAAGGAGGGATGCCAAATGAAGTGGACTATGTCAATTACCCATCAAACGATAATGCAGTCAGCAAATCAAGGATCATCTCAACAAGAACAGATGAATTGTCCTACAGTTCCCCTTCTGTGAACAGCCAGATGAGAATGGATAAACCAGAAACTTCATCAAACAGCACAATGTTCACAGTGGCACCCTCAGTCTCCTCATCGTCCTCTTCTGCACTTTCATCTGTGGCTCCTCGTTCTCCTGTCAGTGTAGACTGTATGTTGACAAGTCCAGGTTATTTGCATGATAGCACCATCTCTAGACTCATCGATGCTGTGTCTTTAGACAACGAACAAGACACATGCGGTTCTATCTCCGCTCTGATCGGCCAGTTTGATAGCACCGCGGATCAAAATGATTTGGCATTATCTCGTGATCGAACCCCGTCCCATCACTCAAACTTCAGGCCGACCACAGGGAAAGTATTACAAGATCTCAGATCTCCTCTCAAGAGCCCTGTTCAAATAGATTATCCAATCAGTACTCAAAAGGAAGCTCAGAGAACAAATCATGTTCTGTCGCCATGCAAAACTTCCCATACAAACCCACCTCTTCAGACTCACTTTTCCAGCCCTGAAACTGCTGAGCTTGAAGAGGTCTATACTATTCTGGATGAAGAGGTCCTGTCGCCTGTATCAGCGTACAACCTGAAGAAACAGACAGTCAGTGTTCAGGCAGATGGTATTGAAAGCACCCCGTCAAACACCTTAGGGTCTTCACCAGCAAAACCCAATCAGGGTTTAGGTAAAGGCCACCATTTTAGCTCAGGTGATTTGCAAATAAAGAAAAGTGGAAGTGTAGAAGTTGAGCAGGAGGAGGAGAGTGTGTATGAGGAGGTGTATGATCCCCCAGTACTAACACCAGAGCGAGAGCAACATCCACCCACAACAAGCATGGGCTTGTCTGTAAATGACAAATGTTACCAGGATTTCTATGACTCAGCTGAAAATGGTTTTGCAGAGGTAGAGATTAATGTTGATGAGGACCCCTTAGAGAGGATCTTGGTATCACCACGACATGGCAGCCCGTGGAAGGGGCTCACAAGTCCAACCAAACGACATGCTATTTACCAAAACACTGACACGGCTACCAGCTACTTCCAGCAAAAGAAGCCTGCATCATTTTGTGACCACCAGCCTCTGTCACATGTGTCTCATGTATCGTTTCCGCAACATTCCTCTCCGATGAATCAAGCCTCATATAAACTGCCCAGTGACCACCAACATCAGTCGAACTCTCAGCCTTCTCCCTTCCACAGACCTATAGACTCTAGGTCCTACGAATCTAGTCCATTACATCTGAAGAGCTACCCTGTTCCCCGAAGCTATCATGACCACGGCAGTGACAACAGAGACTTTAACAGGTCTTACACGCAGCAAAGAAACTATTGTGGCAGCCAGATGCTAAACAAATCTAACAAAGATAGAGTAGGATATAAAGAGATGGAAAGAGAGTCTGTAAGATGCTTCCAAAATGGTTCCTCCGCTTCTGAAAATCTCCCAGGCCACTCTGCAGTATCTATTAACACATGTAGGGACAACGCTCTGTCCTCTCCTTTTTCTGATGTTGATGCAATGTACAGTCATGTCGACTATGGCCGTATCACACCCACATCAGAGGCCTCAGCTCTTCACAACCCTCATCCACACAGACAAAGTCAAACACAATCATACACAGTGAAGCAGCCATGGAGCCAACCTGTTTCACTTTATAATAATAGACATCAGTCACAGCCTGAAAATAGATATTCATTGAAGATGACTTTAGGCCCTTCCTCAACTTGTTCCCCATCTACTCCCAAAGACACAACACCAGGTCAATGTAAGTCCAAGTCTCTGGGAGATCTGACCTCTGAGGACATATCATGCAACTTCCAGAGCAAATACAATATTATTAGTCGCAGTTTTATCACTCCCCAAATGAGGAAGCAGAGGGTGATGGGTGCCACAGGGACAGTAGCCTTACAGTCACAGTCTTGTGATCCACTTACTGCACAACTTCGCAAGCTGGTCAGTCTGGAAGGTGATGACAATGACAGAGACAGGCCTCAGTCTCCGCAGCTGCAACAGGAAGCAAAGTCCTCAGTGTCCCAACAAGATGCAAGTAACTCAGCCCTATGTGCTCCAGAAAGCGTAGAGGGTTCCCCACCTCTTCTCACCCGCCGTTTGTCGTCTCGCAGCCAAAGCCGAGTACGTCACATCAACAGCCGTGCCCGAGAAAGACAGCAAGAGGCCCTAAAACCCCGGGCCGGCGTTATGATAAGTAACACCGCCAGCATCGGTGGGGTGGTATTAAGGAATAAACCGGCTTCACAAAATCCACCAGCCAACCGTCACTCTACCGGTTCTTACATAGCAGGCTATCTAGGTCGTGTGGAGGACAGGGGGCTTCCTGAAGGAGCTTGTACGTCATTGCGTTACGGAAATGGGGATCACTATGGAGACCGATATTATACAGATGACTCTCTTCCACCTCCAAACTCCTCGCACTCTGTGTCAGAACCTGAGGTGTACTTTCTACTCCGACTGTAGCTCTGACTATAATGTAAACTGAGCTTAAGGATCACGTAGTGGTTCTTCATGTTCAGTTTCATCATAAGACATGTCAACAAGGGAATGAGTATTTACCAGTCTTTCTTCTCATGTGGTCAGGGCAGTAGTTTACCCTCAATACAGTTAAAGGAATCCTATTCATGACTATTTCTGGAAGACAGTATAGTCTGTACGATATTAATTAAACATCACATGTGATCCATGGTTGGATGTGACAGCATGGATTTATGTATGAAATGTCTGTCTATTCAGTGAATGGTCTTTCTAGTCTGGCAGTGTATTGTTGATATTCTGCTTAATGTGTAAATGTAATCTGGAACTTGGATTCCTTCTTATTGGGTTCCTAGACTGATTGTACAGATACTTGTTATCTTTGTCCTTGTGATTTACTGTCAAAAATGCGTACATTGACTATGAAGCAAAAAGAAGAAGAAGAAAAAAAAAGGATAAATTGGTTTCAAGCAGAGAGGGAATGTCTTTCTTTGTATCATATGAATGTGTAGTATAGTCAAAGAGCCATTTTTATTATATTGGATTCATATTTTCAATTATTAAATTTAAGTCTTCCTTTTCAGTGGTACTTCTTTGTTTGTGTTGTGTGTAAATATTCTTGTCATTGTTTTTATTTTAAGATGGGTTTCACTCAAGATCCAGTTCTAATTGTACATTTACATGTATGTTTGTGCATGTTACCTGTGAACATGTCAAGCATGACTATGCACCAGTTTATACAATAGATGTTGCATTGCTCAACATTTGCACAAATAATAGTTGCATTGGATACAACAGAGGACATAGGCTTGCTTTGTATTGGGTGCAATACAGTACATAAACCTCCCTGCTTGGACTTGTTGCTCTCTGTGATTTGTAGACTTTAAAAACATAATTGAAAATTTTAAAGATTTGGAGTTTAAAGGTTTTTATTTTTGTAATTGCTTTGATACAAACTGCAAAATAATTTCTTGTTGGTTCTGGTTTATTATTTTATTTTGTATATCTAAATGGTAAAAAAAATGAGTAACAAACATACAGGGCCATGCTAAGGAAGGGACTGTAGTCAAACTGCAGTTTTTCTATTATTGTTTCAGTGTTAAACCATCCTTTTTTTCTTTGTATTGCTGCTCATCAGAGGACTGTGAGCATTTTCCTACCAATGCAATAAAATTCTGAAATATTTGATTTCAACACATTTCATGTTTTTTTCCTGCTTTGTTCTGTTAAATAACAATAAAGTTTGACACAATAAAATGTTGATGCAAAGTTAAAATTGTATTCACTGTGCATCACAAACATCCTAATGTATTCCCATGCACCTCATGCATAATTGGATGTAATTACTCATGAAATTACTTTAATGGAGCTCACAGATGGCACACCTGTTGCTCTGCGTTTACAAATCCCCATCCTGATGCAACCTCGACTGTCACTATAATGATACTGATATCACAGTAACCCTCCTGACCTTAGCTCGTTCAAATGACATCATTTATATTTTTGTATGTAAATCTCTACACACGCACACACACACACATTTCTATGGGATCAGGAAACATTGCATTGATTTAAATTAATTTCTTGGTCACTAACTGCATCCTTAATTATGAACATAACAGGCCTACTCCTACAAACTGAACATAGTAAAGATACTAACATTACATAATAACTCACAAACTTGTCCTTGTAGAAGAAAAGCTGCGATTTCAGCATCAAACTCATAAACTTTCCTTTAGAGCTGTATCCAGTTGTGAAAACACCAGTGCTTCTAGCTTTTATCACTTTGCCACTGTCTTTAACTCTAACAGTGGTCTCTTAGCGTTTTTAATCTCCCAGTTCATCACTTTTTGACACATTAGTTTTCCTCACCACGGGAGATCGAGTCTGTTAGACCATTGGTATGAGGCAGTTCATATTTCTACAATCCAATACAGAGACATTCTCTAAATAGACAGCTCTTAACTCCCAATTTCTGTGAAAACAGATTTTCATCCCTATAATACGTGCAGCTGACGTTTACACAGACCTTGGTTAAATACATTCAGTTTCACTTCACTATGTATTCCCTACGTTAATTTATTTAGCCGAGGTATAATAATTTCGAACAAATGAAACTCGATGAATAATAGTGAGGAAAACTAAGAATTTTTAGTTTCTTTTTGCCCCATCATCAGAGGATTAAACATTTGCATCCACTTTGGTGGCATTGCCTTTAATTACTGTGAATTAGTCACTAGTCTTCAACAAGCTTCATACCACACTCTGGCCTAGGACTTGTCAGCTGCGTTTGGTTTGTATGTCCTTCCATAAACTGGCCTTTAAACATTTTCTATTGAGTTAAGGACACAGTTATGTGAAGGTCTCTCCAAAAAATGAACTATGGCCTTAAGCCACAATTTGCCATTTTAGGATTATTGCATTTTTGTTTATTTCTTTGCGTGAAATTTTTAAAATCTAACATAATTCTCCTTCATGTTGCCATGAGTTTTATGAATTTGTGCAATTCTTTCATCTAGGAAAACAACTCGAGTTTAAGAGTCACCGGCCTTCATCACCTTCCTTCTTATATCTCCTCAACATTATGGCCATAAAGTTCTACTTTTCTTTCTTCTGACCAGGGAACATCCGTCCAAAAGGTAAGATCTATATGGCAAAGTTGAAGCTTTATATTTCTATGTTTTTGTTTTCCTCCTTGGCCTTATGACAACAAATATAGACAAGTACAGCTATATTTATACTATTTACCATCAGCATCCTTATTCAGTTCCTTGACTCTTGTCTTGAAAAACTTTTCAGTCTACTGCACCAGACTGTTCATTTGTGGGAGTCAGTCCACATCAGCTCCCTGAATGATTCTACGGTCTTTATATATGTGCAGAAACTTTAAAATGTTTGGAAATTTCTACCAGAGAGAAACCAGACTTGTAAGTGTATGATGTTTGTAAAAGGGTTATATGTAGTGTTGCTATCCCACATTATCAGCAGCAGGAGGAAGTCACGTACCAGAACACAGGACTACCAAAACCACCAATGAATCAATGTTATGTATCCACAGAGTGTATCACTCCATTTAGAGCTGTGTCCAGTGGTGAAAATAACTGTGTTTCTAGCTTACATCATTTTGTCACTTTCTTTGCTTTAAAAGTTATTTTTTAATGATTCTCATCTCATCTTGTCACTTTCTGAGGTTCACTACTCCCTCTAGTGGTCACATAAAGCCTTTGGACCATTAGTATGAGGCAGTTCATATATTTCTACAACCCAATACACTGGCATCCTTTGCATAACTTCAGAGATATTTATTCTAAACACTCTAGTGAGAATTGTAGGTCATTTGTTAATATTTAAAAGAGGAAATACTACCTATAGCCCCTTCAAGGTCTTTTTTCCAAGTAAAACAACACCTGATCTGAAAGTAAGTGATGTTCCCAGCTGACTCCCAATAATGACAATTAGACTGCTTGAGGTTTATAAGATAAGATAAGACTTTATGTATCCCACCATGGGGAAATATCACAGTTGGCAGTAGTAAGTTATAAAAAATAAAGTGCAGGGAAGACACGCTGAAAATATTCTGTCTGAAACATGAAATACAAAGAAAAACAAAAAGGGAAATCTGTCATGTGTACAAATATTTATATAAATTTAGACCTAAGTAATATATACACATTTACAATGTAAAATCAGGGCATCAATTTTCAGAAACATCTAGTCATAATGTGACTAAAATAATCACACGCATAATCACACACATTATAATTGTTCACATGTGCACTCTACAGAGCAGTGAACATGTGGCTCAGGGTTACGTCACTTGTTTTTCCTTCTTGTGAACCGTTTTTTGCTATAAAAGCTCACATCAACACTTCACTTTGAGAGGTATGAGAGATTCATGTTTATGGATAGATATAAATGATATGAATGTTTATGCTGTGACATCATTTTGACAAAATGAAACATATTTATATGTATATTCACTTTCTTTTTGCAGATAGCTGATGAAATGTTTTATTTGTCTTTGATGATTAGTTGAATGTTGTCTGAGGATTTTAACAATTTTTCCTGTGCTTGTTGAACTCTGTTGTCAGGTTTGATATCAGTTTTTGTTTTTTATACCTCATATTTTTTTTTAATTATTATTTTTTTTACATTAAAATAACTGTTATGTCTATGCTCAAGGTCCAAACCAGCTACATCCATGTCTTGGTTTCTCTGGTTCCTGACTCCATGGTCCTCCTCATCCTTCCCTCTGCTGCTTCTCACTGTACTGAGCAGACAGATAGGACTGGAGGGGGTTCAGGGAACACTATGCTCTCGATGGAGTCCACAGAGTAACAAGGGCCTTTTGCTGGATGGTGAGGTGATTATTGGTGGGTTATTTAGCCTCTCTTACATGACTTCAGCAACGGAGCAGGACTTCACGGAGAAGCCATACCATGAACCTTGCAAAGGGTAAAGTTTTCAAAATGTGTCTTACTGATTTCACAGTTTTGTGTCCATGTGTTTGTTTTTCTATGTATTTATTTTTGTTGTGCTATTACATATCTATTGAAATACAGAAAACATGTAATGAGCAATTCCTGTTCAACTCCAACTATCCTAACTTGTAACTGGTGAAAAGGTATTTAATTCCCAAATGCTTTTTTTCTGTCACTGTCTCAGTTTTGACCCACAAACAATAAGACTTATCCAAGCGATGGCATTTGCGGTGGAGGAGATAAACCGTAACAGCTCTCTGCTGCAAGGAGTCAAGCTGGGTTACCATATACTGAATAGCTGTGGTCGATACCCTTGGGCTCTGCAGTCAGTTCTGTCACTTATTGGAGGAGACGAGCACATCTGCTACTCAACTGTTTCTACTCCCCAGCCTGCAGCTACTGAACAAACTGAGGAGAAAACAGGTACGACTGGATATTCACATAGTGAACTGAATATGCACAAAGTAAGACATGGTTATAGTGTACGGAAATGAACGATGTTTTCATGTATTCATGTTTTCATCAGGTGGTCAGTCTGTTCCTTTGCTCATTGGTGCTGCTTCATCGGGAACAGCAAAAGTATTGTCCAGATTATTGACACCTCTCTCTGTACCACTTGTGAGTTTTACACAGTAAAATTTAACCTCTGATAAACCCCTGTCACCAGCCATTTCTTTTTCTTTTACTTTCAGATTAGCTACATAGCGAGTTGCCCTTGTCTCAGTGACAGGCATAAATTCCCAAGTTTTTTCAGAACAATCCCAAGTGATATTTACCAAGCTCAAGCCATGGCACAACTGGCTATACACTTCAAATGGGCCTGGGTTGGAGTGGTGATGACAAACAACGATTACGGGCATTCTGCTTTACAGGTGTGTATGTATATGTTTACCTTTAAAATGTGTGTATCTCTTTGAAATATACTAATGTATTTCATGTACACAGTAGACATGGTAACAATCAAATATTTCTTATTTCAGACGTTCCAAAAACAGACTCAAGGAAAGGGGGTCTGTGTTGATTTTGTACAGACTGTCCACCGACAAACAATCATGAATGATGCCAAGAAAGCAGCAATTACAGTTGAAGCTTCAACTGCAAGGGTGATATTGATTTTTTGCTGGTATACAGATGTAGAGAAAGTATTTCTTGCATTGGCTGAGAGAAATGTAAGTGAAGACTTGAAATCTGTATATCCAATTTGGTTAATTGTTATAGAAAACATGTTTTACCAAAATAAATAAATAAATAAATGAATGTGAGCAGTTTTACATGTTGTAATGTACATCAGTGTCCTCTCATTACAGGTGACTGACAGACAGTTTCTGGCCAGTGAGGCCTGGAGCACCAGTGATGAACTTATGCATAATCTTGCCGTCTCTAAGTTGTCAAGTGGTGTTGTTGGTGTGGCCA
>JAPQRQ010000006.1:23116672-23133212 GCA_037367365.1 Apogon talboti | reverse complement strand
TCACTGAATGAACAGAATAAAGGTGGTTTAACTTGGCCCATTGAAATCATCATATGTACGTATGTATACATTAATGTCTTTTATTTAATAAAATCCTTTGTCACTATGTGATTCCAAAAAATGCCTTTTCTTTTCATGATGTGACTGCGAATCATTTTATACTCTGATATTTTAAATAATACTTACAGTCATGGAAAAAAATTGTTAGACCACCCTTGTTTTCTTCAGTTTCTTGTTCATTTTAATGCCTGGTACAACTAAAGGTAAATTTGTTTAGACAAATATAATGGTAACAAAAATAGCTTTTAAGAGTTAATTTGGAGAGCTGATATTTAGCTATTTTCCATAGTTTTCCTGATAATAACCAAAGTCACTTAAGTTCTTACATCAATAGCTATTGCATTGTACTGCCAAAAACAGTGCTTTTAGGCATTTATGATTTTTTTTCTGCCTGTTTTAGTCACATGATATACACATGAGTTAGTACTTGATTGCATAACCATTGTTTTTGATGTCTTGGCATGCTTTCCAACAGGGTGGTCTAATAATTTTTTCCATGACTGTATTTCTGCCCCAGATAGTAACTACTACCAATATTCATATATTTAAGTACTTATGCTATGGCTGAGATGCATCATTTGACTTCACTCTTGATCATTTTAAAAATCATGTTAAAATCTGTATCCTATTATTCTATCTGTGTAATCATTTATTTGATGACTCCTCCTTTACCACAGGGCTCAGAATTTTTTTTTTTTTTTTTTTATCATACTGCCCAACTAAAGAAACAACCACTAGATGGTAGCAACATACCATCATATCCCACCTGTACTTTGTTCTCTATATCTAAATAAGTCTTGTGCTGTTTAGAAATTACATGCATCTATACTTTGGACCATACTTTTGCATTTTATCATGTGCAGCTGAACACATTTTACTCTTACTCTGATTATATTGTCACTAATGCATACACAGTGTCCTTAGGACAGGTTATGCAAGATGGTTTTGTTTTTTGAGAGTTTTTTTTCCTTCAAAATGCAAGTCAGTACTTTCCACATTCAACTGAGCTTCACTTTGCTTTAAGACTAAACATTTTATACCTTATTTATGTTCACAAAGAAAGACGAAGGACAGACAGATAAACATCTTAATATTTTTTTTCATGATTCTGTGTATAAGATTTTGGTAAACCTAACTGCAGGAACTGAATGTAATATCCATAGCAATTTGACTTAGGTAAGAATTGTTGTGTTTTAACATCAGCAATAACACCACTAGATGTCACTACTAATACATTAATTACAGTCTTAACCTGAGTCTGCTAAGGTTAGAATTAGTTATTATCATTAATATTAAGCATGCATTAAGACTACAGACAATATACACAGATGCTACAGGCCTACATTTACAGATAGCACTGGCACGTACATGTTTAAGATTGATAAGAAATATTGTTCGTCTTATCACAGTAGTGAAAAAAAGTGCATAGTGGACCTCCAGAGCCCCCCAGGTTTTTCAGTTGAAATCATACATGCATACGAACTGGCCAAATCATTAGGTTACCTTAGTAACACTGGACTGGACTAAATTTTGCTTCCAGAACAGCATTGATTTTTTTGTGGCATAGATTCAACAAGGCATTGGACACATTCATTCCAAAGATGATCTGCTGAATTGATATCGACTGACTCTGGAGGCCATTTGGGTACAGTGAAGCTATGGTCGTGTTCATAGAATCAGTATGAGTCAGACTTTGTGACATGATATGTTATCCTGGTGAAAATAGCTATCAGAAAATTAGTACAAATGATGGGCATAGTTAACAACCCTAATATAATGTGGCACTTCTGAACACGCCAGTCTTGGGCCCAGCTCTCTACAACCTTCCGTTTCCATGATACAGCCAAAATAAAGTTATCTCCGGCTGTATCTCCAGAACCGAAACATCGGACAGAATCGGGGTTGGTGCCACTGGAAGGCCAGTGGCCACTTTAGGGGTGGTAGATGTTGGTTTCATCTCAATACGACCTTCCATTCAAAAGTTATTCACAAAACACCACATGAACCGAAGGAATCATCTCCCTGTTTTACTGTATACTTAACCCCAACCCTAACACCTCACTCTAACCCTACCCCTAATCCTAACCCTAAACCTACCCCTGACTTTACCCCTAACCTTAACCTTAACCCTAACCCTAACCCTAACCCTAATCCTACCACTAACCCTAACCTTAACCCTAAACCTAACCCTAACCCCAACCCTGCCACTAATCCTAACCCTAAACCTACCCCTGACTTTACCCCTAACCTTAACCTTAACCCTAACCCTAACCCTAAACCTAACCCTAAACCTACCCCTAACCCTACCCCTGCACATAACCTTACCCCTAACCCAACCCCTAACTTTACCCCTAACCCTAATCCTAACCCTACCACTAACCCTAACCCTTACCTTACCCCTAAACCTAACTCTATCACTAACCCTATCCCAAACCCTACCCCTACCCCTACTAACCCTATCCCTAACCCTACTCCTATCCTGAACGAACTCTAACCTAAACCCTAACTAACCAAAACCGTACCCCTAAACCCTAACGTCTAATCCTAACCTCTAACCCCTACCCCTAACACTAACCCTACTAACCTTAACCCTAACTCTACTAACCCTACTAACTCTAACCCTAGCCCTACCCCTAACCCTAACTAACCATAACCCTACCCCTAACCTGACCCTTAACCCTATCACTAACCCTAACTAACCCTAACCAGTTTAGCACTGGTATGACATGTACGACTGTATTGTCTGTTTTTGTGTTCTTACTGCTAATAACTACTCTTTTTAAAAAATATGTCACTGTAAATACTGTAAATAATATTCTATTTTAGCACCATTGTGACTTGTGTGACTTTGTGATTTGTAACTTGTTTCTGAGTTTTGTTACATTTTGTTTTTTACTATGCTGCCTCTTGCCAGGTCATCGTTGCAAATGAGAGCTGGTTCTCAATTGACTTACCTGGTAAAATGAAGATTAGATAAATAAAATTTTAAAAATGATCACATAATAGCCAGGTATTTTCACATAATTACCAAAATGTAATAATACAATTAAATGAGACAACAAGAGTCATCAGGAAATAAACAACAATTTAATCAAATGTTAAAGATGGAAATGCATCTCTATCAATATCCTGTGGTCTTCAGGTTAGTATTCCAGTTATTATATCACACACGCTAGCAATTCTTTTTTTTTCACAACTGCTATTGTCTTGCAGTCCTTGTCCTTTGAGAGACATAACTTGGTTTATGGTGCAGTGTTATCCTGTTTACAGTCATTCCACCATGGGCTTTCATCTGTTATAAATAGTAAGAACAACACCCATGTTGTAAGAGAGCAGGAGGGGGTTGTGTCACACTCTCACCTGGAATATCACTAGTACTACACATTTTACCTTTTTGATCTAGAGGAAGATTCCATGAGGCTGAAAGATACTTTCATTTGTTGCATTAAAGGGCAACTTCTTTGAATTTGCCTTCTCATCACAGGAAATGTAAATGTTTGTTGATGCTGAATTTATTGCATGCTTTATTATAAATCTGTCATCTACCTGAGTGTACCACACAGAGTTAAGAACAGCTCCATCCATGACTTGTTTGTCATGGCTCTTCGCTCTGTGGCCCTCCTCAGCTCCATCCTTGCTCCTTGTGGGGCTTGTGGGTAGACAGCTGGGGCTCCGGGTGGGGCTGCAGGGCGTTCAGACAGCAGGTTGTTCTCTGTGGGGTAGACCAAGTAGCCAGGGTCTTTTCCAGGATGGAGACGTCGTTATCGGTGGACTCTACAGCCTTTATTACCAGCCTCCAGCTATAGACAATGACTTTACTCAGCTGCCGCATTACAAGCCTTGCACAGGGTAAAGCTCTGATCTCCATAGTTGAGCCTGTAAAATGCATGTGTTTATCAGACATGATAATCTTAATTCTGCATTTTTGCATCTGTGATATGGTTTATTAAATAGTCACATCAGATTTAGTAGATCTTTTCAGTTTACTTGGTTGACATAGATGATTTAACAGCTTATCCACAAAAAGTCACCATTATTTTCTGTGGAACCAATTACTTTTCTCTTTTCTCTTCTCCTTCTGTCTCAGTTTAGAACATATCCCATTACAGTACATATATGCCATGATGTTTGCAGTGGAGGAAATCAATCGCAGTAAAGCTTTGCTACCAGGTGTGAGTCTTGGCTACCGTATCCTTGACAGTTGTGCTTTACACCCATGGGCTATGCAGGCCGCACTGTCGCTGGTTGGAGGAGACAGCGCTAATTGTACTTTCACAGCCACTTCAGAAAACTCTACTGATACAGAGGAGCTCACAGAAAAGAGAGGTAAAAAAAAAAAAATAAAAATCCAGCTACGCCTGCAGCAGCTCTGTTGTACTCCCTAGTATGTTTGTAATTAATGAGCAAAATCACACTGAAATTTTGCATCTGAAAAAGAAATAAGTGCTGTTCATGTCATATGTGTGAAACAGGTGATAAGACTGTGCCTTTGATTATTGGTGGAGCCTCATCTAAAACAGCCATGATACTCTCCAGGATCCTGGGGCCACTTTCTGTGCCTTTAGTAAGTTGCTTTGTAGATGAATTTGTTTGAATAATGAAGAAATTCTTTATCAAACCAGACGCCTACTGAAAACCTTGTTGAAATGATTTTCATAAATGCTTTGATTTTTGTCATTATGTACTAAGTTAAAAATTTTCCACCTTCCAGTTTTTCACTTTGCTGATTTTTTTTTTTTAGATTTATTAATTACTTCTTTAAATATTATTATTATTTTTTTTATACATTTTGTTTAGAATGGTTTAAAACAGTCTGTATGAGAGTGAAATATTCTACAAGAAGCCATAATAACAGAACTACTTCATTTTATTTTTATTTTCTTTTTTTCTTTTAGATGAGTTACCAGTCCAGCTGTCCCTGTCTTAGTGACAGGAACCAGTTTCCAAACTTCTTCAGAACCATCCCCAGTGATATTTACCAAGCTCGGGCCATTGCACAACTGGCAATACGCTTCAAATGGACTTGGATTGGAGCAGTGATAGCAAACAATGATTATGGCTTTGTGGCAATAAAGGTACTTACTACTACATTTCCACATTTGTATGAAATTTGTGCAAAAATACTACAAAGATGGAGTTCTATGTTTCTTGTTATTCATCTCATATTTGTGCTTCTCTCATCTTTGTGTGTCAGGTGTTTCAGGAGGAGACCCAGGGGGCAGGAGTGTGTTTGGCATTTGTGAAAACTCTCAGAAGGCAAAATATTGTGAGTGATGCCAGAGAAGCAGCTCTCACAATTCAGGCCTCAACTGCAAGGGTGATTCTAATCTTTACCTGGTACACGGACGTGAGGGAGCTGTTCGTGCAACTGGACAAGATAAATGTGAGAAACTATATTTAAATGTGCATTAAATAAGCACATTTAATTTTGCATCTTCTATATTTTAATGATCATATTTCTTTATGCACACTCATCAAATGTGAGAAATTAACATATACCTTATTTTGTTAACATTAAACCTTCATTATTATTTATATTGTTGTTACTGTTTTTTTTTCCCTTTTTTATTAGGTGACTGACAGACAGTTTCTGGCCAGTGAGGCCTGGAGCACCAGTGGGAATCTCCTTCAAAATCTTGCCGCCTCCAAAGTAGCAAGAGGTGTTGTCGGTGTGGCCATTCGAAGTTCAACAATACCTGGATTTGAAACCTACGTGAAGACATTGAATCCATCTCGTCGTCCAAATGATGTGTTCTTGAGAGAATTCTGGGAAAAAGAGTTTGGATGTAGTCCTGGAACTACACAATCCCATAAAACCTCTCTCTCTTCATATTCTCTCAAATCATGGTTTGACTATTCATCAAATGATTCTACTAAAAGTTTCCTTCAAAAAAAATCTTCCCTTCCACCCTGCACTGGGACAGAGTCTCTTGAGAATGTACAGAATCACTTTACTGACACATCTCAGTTAAGGGTGACATATAATGTGTATCTTGCTGTTTATGCAGCAGCTCACGCCCTTCACAGCCTTCTCTCCTGCCCAAACAGAGACAGTCCTACAAACAACAGCTCCACCTGCTCCTCTGCAAAACACATCAAACCCAGAGAGGTAAAATAAACCAGTCTGAATTATTATTATTATTATTATTATTATTATTATTTACATAGAATAAGACTGGTCTCATCTGCTATCTGTCTGTAATATCTTATATTTTTTTATCATCTGTACCTCGAATACACTGATGAATTTTAGTAGTTAAATTAGTTATTAATCATTAAAAAAAAACTGAGTTTAAAGCAAAGATATTGAGCCCACTCTTCTGACATTTTTCTTTTTTTTTTAGGTATTGCAGCATTTGTACAATGTTAACTTCACTACACCACAGGGTGAAATGTTATACTTCCAAGGGGGCGACATTCCAGCAAAATATGACCTCATCAATTGGCAGAAAACCCCTGAGGGTCCATTCAAGCTGGTTTTGATTGGTCGTGTTGATGGGTTTGACATTCGCCTAAATGAATCCGCTATTCGGTGGAGCACAGGATCCAATGAGGTATGTTAACACAAGCTTGATCTTCAACAATCAACATTTTTATGGAATTAAAGACTCTTGGTTTGTTGTTTAGGTCCCTGTTTCAGTGTGCAGCCGAAGTTGTCCTCCGGGGACCCGGAAAGCCAACAGGAAAGGGGAGCCTATTTGCTGCTTTGATTGCATTCCATGCGCTGATGGAGAAATAAGCAATATAAGTGGTGAGGAAATTATTAGCTGGACTAATATGGTGATGTCAGACACACACATTGAGCATGACTGATGGCATGTACCTTGATCATATCTGGTGTTTTCAGCTTAACTCCACTTTGTCCCTTTCATTTTACTCTATTTCCTTGTTATTGTTTCCCTTGCCCAGGTTCTCTCCACTGTCAGCGCTGTTCACTCGATCATTGGTCCAATGTTGGACAAAATGCCTGTATTCCTCGTCAGCTAGACTTCCTGTCCTTTAATGAAACACTGGGCATTACTTTGACTACAGTAGCTGTATCCGGTGCCCTAGTGACAACCCTTGTATTTGCAGTTTTCATTTGCCACCACCAAACACCAGTGGTAAGTTTGCAGTTGTTTAGGTGTATGTTTTAAATTTAAACATAACATTTAGATTTAACTGTAATGTTTAGGTGGTAAATGTATATGCAATATTTAAGATTTATTTACAGCTGGGGTAGTATGTGGTAAGTACGTAAGTAAAGTTTATTTATATAGCAGTTTTCACAGAAAGTGGTACGGTGGTAAAAAGGGCTTAGGCTGAAATCCAGCAGCTGTCTCAATCCTTTCTGTGTGGAGTTTGTATGTTCTCCCCATTTCTCTTTCGGAAGTCTGCCTTCCAATGTTAGCTGACTTAGGTTCCATCATCCCCATAACCCTCCAGAGATTTATTAATATGGATGAGGTCATAAGAAGGTGAAGAGAAGGATTAATGGTTAGGGTTTTAAATTGCAATGTAATCTTGCCTTTTAAAATCTTGGGAAAAATGTCTTCAATTACTTAACAAACGTCCTCATACTCCTATTTGTCTGGTTCACTTCAAGGTCCGAGCCAACAACTCAGAGCTGAGTTTCCTTCTTCTTCTGTCACTGAAGCTCTGCTTCCTGTGTTCTCTGGTGTTCATTGGTCGTCCATCAGTCTGGTCTTGTCGGTTCCAGCAGGCAGCCTTTGGGATCAGCTTTGTACTTTGCGTTTCCTGTCTCCAAGTAAAAACTATTGTGGTTCTGGCAGCTTTCCGCTCAGCTCGGCCCGGTGCTGAATCTTTGATGAAATGGTTTGGTCCGGGTCAACAGAGAGGAAGTGTCTGCGTATTCACCAGTGTACAGGTTGAGTAACATATATATTTGTTTAATAGTAAAAGTATTCATTCCTAGAATACTTCACATCCACTAAACTCATATTTTGTAATTTCTATTTTCATGCAGGTTATCATATGCATTATTTGGTTGTCTCTCAGCCCCCCTGTGCCTCTACCTGATCTGGATGTACCAGGGTTAAAGGTCACTCTAAAATGTTACATGGCCTCTGTGGTGGGCTTCTCTCTGGTTCTGGGCTACATCGGTCTGCTGGCCTGCACCTGCCTCCTCTTGGCTTTTCTGGCCAGGAAACTCCCTGACAACTTCAATGAGGCCAAACTGATCACTTTCAGCATGTTGATATTTTGTGCTGTTTGGGTGGCCTTTGTCCCTGCTTATGTTAGCTCTCCTGGAAAATATGCAAATGCTGTAGAAATTTTTGCAATCCTGGCCTCTAGTTATGGTTTACTGTTCTGCATATTTGCTCCCAAATGCTTTATCATTCTTTTGAGACCTGAGAAAAACACTAAGAAACACCTGATGGCCAGGTAGTAAAATATATAATAATTGTATTGCATGTATTGTGACTTATCAATATTAGATAAAACTAGTTATTGATGTGATGTAAGTTATTCTTGTAATTTTCTGCATGCATATATTTTATTTCTTCAATAATTGTATGTATCTATTTTTTTTTTTTTTTGTAGAATACACCACAGTATCAGTGTTGTGGTTATTTGCAGTACATTACTTGAACATCAAGTGTATGCCTTTTTGATATGGGCTGACAAATTGTGTTACAGTAGATACAAATCTCTGCAATTTTGCTACATTTTTCAGTTAATAAATTGTCAAGTATATAAGCCTGCCCTCTGCTCATGTTACATTAATGATTATTGTAATGAAACCCTGTGGGTCTTCACAAAAACATATTTAAAAAGTAACTTGTATCTGTGCCATTTTTCCTTATTTGTGCAATATAAAGAAAAAACCAAGGACAAATAGATGTGGTAAAATTCCACAGACTGGAGGTTTTTATGCTGCCATTGCATCATAACTGCCTTTACATGATGAAATGGGGGAAGTACACAGATTCACTCTTGTGAATCAGAGATTTCCAGTAAATCCATGAACATCATCATTCACTGTCAGTATGAATGACATATTTTTTTACACTCACCAACAGAAATAATACAAACAAAACCAGACCATTGTATTCAAGTATCACATTATGTTCAAACTCATCAAAGCCATTAAAACCACATATTACCTGTGAAGAAAATTACCTTTGTATGTATATATATTTATATATATTATTAGCTAACAAACACCAAAAATGTGTTCTTTGTCCAGGTGCCATTTACATTTCAAACTCATCCACAATAGTGTAGCAAGTATCAAAAAAGAAAGATTGTCCTTAATAGTTCAGAAAGATAATTTTTTGCTGTGTAGAAACACTTCTGTTCAACTCTCCATTACATTCAGCCAGTTTCTGAGACAAGCCGCACTGTTTTCACATTAGTATCATGTCACCATCATCTATGAGTCCTTTATAAAGTCATGCTCTCAGATGCATAGGTCTCTACATGGAGATGATATCATACATATCATACAGTGTTTTTTTCCAATGTTGATATCAGCTCAACATGTCTGACCCTGCATGGTTTTTTTTGTTTTTTTTTTAGCATTTTCACCACATGTTATCAGAAACTATTTCTTGTGAACCAAAATGATTGCGAACAGAATGAGAAATCATGCAGATCACAGATCAGCATCATCACTGCATCAGTATGTATGCTTATCATCATGTTGGCATGCCAATCCAAGCTAGTGACAGGTTTCTGAAAACATTCATTCATTAATTTTCATTAAGAGTCACAGGGATGCTGGAGCTTATTCCTGCTGCCGTCGGGTGAGGTATAATCTGGACATGTCATTAGTTCATCACATGGCTGATGTATACAGACACACAACAGTGGGTGAAAGTGAGACAGACAAATGATGGTTCATAATTTTTTCAAGACTGAACGTCACAAGGAGTGGCATGAGTCTATTAAATATTTGAGTTTGTTGATTATTTTGTGATGGTTATGTTTTACACAGCGTGTAAAGCACATATAAACACTGACGCACTTTGGCACAAGCTTAGTCACACTGCATGCACTGCTCAGTAACAGTAACACTGCTCAACACTGATCACAGGTCAGCTGCGACAGGATGTAATCAAAATGTAGCTAAATTAATAACAGTAGTTTATTTTTCCAGTTTATCACAACCCTATAGCATTAATTTTGATTGCATTTTATCTTAAACAACCTTAAATAACAAATATTTAGAGCAATATAGCAATAGTAACATTTGATTTAGCTTCAATTTCTTCAAAGACAGCATGAAAACAACATATTTCATGTGTTGTCTTGTCAAATTCATATTATTGAACATGCACCTCAGTTCGTTATAATCAAATTTATTATTTGTTATTTGGGACCTGTCGTTGAAGGTTTCTAGCACTCGGGACACAATTTGGATGAAAACACAGATGTCACTATTTGAATTGGGGTTGAAGTAAGTATGTTTTTACATATGCAAAGGTATACTGAGACAACAGACTGCACTTCTAGAGTGTGATTGTTGCTGTCTACCAAATACAGAAGTGCGAGTGTAGTGGTTTTTAAACTATTTGACAAAACATTAGGTCAATAACATGAAAGGTCAATTGCTATATCAGTGGCTGGTTTTACTTTTCTCTTATCATGAATTATCTTTTTTTACAGTGAGGGTATATTGATCTCCACAGCTGGTATGTTACAATAAAAACCTTAACGTTTTGCAATTTCCTTTTCAAAAATTTGACTAACAGTAAAAATGTTCGCACACCAAACCTTTTCATCACCTACAATTATGATTTTAACACAAATTCAGTGTAAGTGTTGTGCTGATTTGCCACTACACATATCTATCCAACACTAATGACTTGTAATCATGATACAATTTTTTTGCTATCACTCTTGAGAGGAGCAATTTAGGGTTGTTTGCCTGTGTCACCATGTTTACTTGCTTGCACACAGGCTTATTAAATAGTCCCATCGACAGGTCAACGGTTCAGGAGAGGAGGTGATATGTGTTATAGTTTAGTAACTGTTACGTTGCTCTTTGTCACATATCTGAATAATGAACTGCTCTTGACGTATTAGTAGAGGCACTTTTTATTATTGCAGAAGTTGCATGTACTAAATGTATGGCTTTGCTTGTCTAGATATACTTTGGCAATAATTAACGAAGTACCTAGCTGGGTAATTTACTGTGTTTATCTTAAGTGTTCAGATCAGTTGCATCTATGTCCTGTTTTTTCCGGCTCTTTACTCTGTGGCCCATGTCAGCTCTGTCCCTTCTTCTTGCGGGGCTGGAGTGCAGACAGATGGGGCTCCGAACAGGTCCACAGAGTGTTCAGACCGTGACTTGCTACAAATTGAGTGCAACAAGTAATCAGGGTCTATTTCAGGATGGAGATGTAGTTATTGGTGGACTTTTTAATCTTCATTACCATCCCCCAGCTATAGACAACGACTTCACTCAGCTGCCACAATACAAAGCTTGCACAGGGTGAGGCTATAACCTGAACTCTTTTGTATGAATAATGTGTATTATAGATGAAGAATGTTCCATTTTATATTTTGCATCTATTTTTGGAGGAAAAAAGTGCTGCTATTTCGACACTCTGATATGATTATGATGTGATGTTTCAATCCTTCTTGTTCACAGTTTAGAACAATCTCCATTACAGTATATTTATGCAATGGTGTTTGCATTGGAGGAAATAAATCACAGTAAGACTCTGTTACCGGGTGTAACTGTGGGCTACCGTATATATGACAGCTGTGGCAGACACCCATGGGCTACCCAAGCAGCTCTATCGCTGGTTGGAGGAGACAGCACCAGTTGTAAACCATCAGCCTCTGTCAACGATTCTGAAGAATATGAAGAGGAAATTGAAGGGAGGAAATGTACCTAAGCCTGTGTTTTGATGTGAAGTGATGATAATCTGTACAACTAGTAGGCTCGATGATGACAAATTGTTATTTTTAACTCCTTTTTTCAATGTCACCAACAGGGTTTGTTCCCATTTTCATCGGTGGTGCATCATCTGTGATGAGCCAGATACTTTCTAGAGTTTTGGGACCGCTCTCTGTACCTTTTGTAAGTGAACAGAAATACAGAATGGTTGAATTAAATACTAATAGAGCTAGTGCTGTTTTACACTCAATACATCATGCCCCTGATGTATTGTCTTATATACAATACCATTAAATGTTTTCAGCATTTGGTGATGAAGAAAATATATCTTTGTTAAAAATCAAGGTAATGGAAATTCTACAAAAAAAACCCTTTTTTTGTTTTTTTTCTTTCAGATCAGCTACCTATCCAGCTGCCCCTGTTTAAGTGATAGGCGTCAGTTTCCTAACTTCTTCAGGACCATCCCAAGCGATATCTATCAAGCCCGGGCTATTGCACAACTTGTCGTACGCTTTAACTGGACTTGGATTGGAGCAGTGGTAGCAAATAATAATTATGGCCATATGGCAATAAAGGTGCATTATGATTTTACATGTTCAGAATATATGGTGGTATTGATAAAAACACATGATCAGGTATTTCCCACACTAATTAACCATGTAACATTTGTTCGGGCGTGTCAGGTGTTTCAGGAGGAGACTCTTGGGGCAGGTGTTTGTCTGGCATTTGTAGAAACTCTCAGGAGAGAAAATATTGTGAAAGATGCCAGAAAAGCAGCGCTCACCATTCAAGCCTCGGCTGCAAAGGTGATTCTGATCTTTAGTTGGTACACGGATGTGAGGGAGCTGTTTGTGCAACTGGAAAAGTTAAATGTAAGAAACTATCTATAAAATTGTATTAAATAATCACATTTAATTTCTTTATTCTATCTTCAATGATTATTTTTCTTTGCATTCACTCATTAAATGTAACAAATTAATATTACGTTTTGTAATAATTATACTAAACCAAAAATAAATATCAAATTCTATATGTTGTTAACATTAATCCTGTATTGTTCTCGTTATGTTTTGTTCTTTTGTCTTTTTATTAGGTGACTGACAGACAGTTTCTGGCCAGTGAGGCCTGGAGCACCAGTGGGAATCTCCTCCAAAATCTTGCTGCCTCCAAAGTAGCAAGTGGTGTTGTCGGCGTGGCCATTCGAAGTTCACCAATACCTGGATTTGGAAATTATCTCAGACGTTTGAATCCATATCATCGCCCAAATGATGTGTTTTTAAGGGAATTCTGGGAAGAAGAGTTTGGATGTAATCCTGGAGCTACACCATCTCACAAAACATCTCTATTTTCATCTTCTCCACTTAAATCCCGGTTTGACTATTTATTAAATGTTTCTACTTCATCTCCTGCTAAAAGGTCCCTTCAAAAATCCTCCCTACCACCCTGCACTGGGACAGAGTCTCTGGAGGATGTGCAGAATATCTTTACTGACACATCTCAGTTAAGGGGGACATATAATGTGTATCTTGCTGTTTATGCAGCAGCTCACGCCCTTCACAGCCTTCTCTCCTGCCCAAACAGAGACAGTCCTACAAACAACAGCTCCACCTGCTCCTCTGCAAAACACATCAAACCCAGAGAGGTAAAATAAGACTGGAAAGCACTGTCTTTATGTGAGGTGTCAAATCTCTAAGAAAATATTTCCCCAAAATATATCTCTAGTTTTGCATAGGGTCCATCTTTTACAGTCTGCAAAGATTCTTTTATTTATTTATTTTTTAACAGCTTTTGCAGCATTTAAGCGATGTGAACTTCATCACACCACAAGGTGAAATATTTAACTTCCAAGGGGCTGACATTCCAGCAAAGTACGATATTATCAACTGGCAAAAAACCCCTGAGGGTGCACTAAAAATGGTTTTAATTGGTCGTGTGGATGGGTTTGACATCCATTTAAATGATTCAGCTATCCAGTGGAACTCAGGATCCAATGAGGTAATTATGAAGAATAATATAGTTTAACAACAATAAATAAATAATATAGTACATTCTTCAGTGAAATTTTTTTTTCATTTATACATATTCTGTGGACAATATGGTTTGTATTTGATGTGACTTCCAGGTTCCTGTCTCAGTGTGCAGTAAGAGCTGTCCCCCAGGTACCCGAATGGCCAACAGGAAAGGAGAACCTGTTTGCTGCTTTGACTGTATTCCATGTGGAGAAGGAGAAATTAGTAATATAACAGGTGAAGAAAATGACACAAAATGTACATATGTTTTCTGGATTCCAGTTTTGCCGACTGTTTCACTCGGCAATTTTTTCTCTTGTTTTTCTCTTCTAAGGTTCTCTCCGATGTGAGCGTTGTCCATTTGAGTTTTGGTCTAATGCAAAAAGAACAGCTTGCATCCCTGCCCAAATAGACTTCCTTTCCTTCAATGAAACATTGGGCATTACTCTGACTACAGCAGCTGTGTCTGGTGCAGTGGTGACAGCAGTTGTGTTTGTGGTGTTTCTTTGTTACCGTCAGACACCAGTGGTAAGACAGCTAATGCAAACAAAACTGTTTTACTATTATAGTTATGCCCCCATGTGGATAATGGGAGCTATTGCTCAAGAAATGAATAATAAAAAAAAATAAAATAAATACCCAAATGCTACATAACAGTATCTCAGTATTTATCAATTTTAATTTTGTCCTTTCCTGACCTTAATATTGAACATAGTAATTTCAGATTTGGTATTTATACTAATTTTTCATTTATTCTATTTTTATAAGACATGTTCACATGAGACTGTTAATAAATCTGAGAGTAGTGTCACTGAAATCACAGCCACTCCGCCTCACTAACTTCAAAACAGCTGATATATAGTATATTCATTTACATCATGGAGGTATGTAAGAGAAGGACAAGGAATTGATTTGTGTATTCACAACATAGTGAAAGTAGTACATGTGGTGTGTACAATCTGAAGGGATGAGTGTCTGCAATCTCTGCTTATTTAGTTATTGAATGAAAACGTTAATTCATCTGATCAAATCTTCATTGTTAGGTCCGAGCCAACAACTCAGAGCTGAGTTTCCTTCTTCTTCTGTCGCTGAAGCTCTGCTTCCTGTGTTCTCTGGTGTTCATTGGTCGTCCATCAGTCTGGTCTTGTCGGTTTCAGCAGGCAGCCTTTGGGATCAGCTTTGTACTTTGTTTGTCTTGTCTCCAAGTAAAAACTATTGTGGTTCTGGCAGCTTTCCGCTCAGCTCGGCCTGGTGCTGAAGTTTTAATAAAATGGTTTGGGCCAAGTCAACAACGAGGAAGTGTCTGTCTACTAACCTGCATACAAGTGAGGAATGCGTTTTGCATTGCATACATGTAATTTCACATGAACTGAAATACATTTGAACAATTTTTATTTTTTCTAGATCATCATCTGCACCATATGGTTGTCTCTCAGCCCCCCAGTGCCTCAGCGAAATCTGGGTATCCAGGGGTCAAAGGTCACTCTGGAGTGTGCCATGGCCTCTGTGGTGGGCTTATCCCTGGTTCTGGGCTACATTGGCCTTCTGGCCTGCATCAGTCTCCTCTTGGCTTTTCTGGCCAGGAAACTCCCTGACAACTTCAATGAGGCCAAACTGATCACTTTCAGCATGTTGATATTTTGTGCTGTTTGGGTGGCCTTTGTCCCTGCTTATGTTAGCTCTCCTGGGAAATATTCAGTTGCTGTTGAAATTTTTGCAATTCTGGCCTCTAGTTATGGTTTACTGCTCTGCATCTTTGCCCCAAAATGTTTCATTATTCTTTTGAGGCCTGAGAAAAACACTAAGAAACACTTGATGGGACGGTAGCAAAAGTCATCACTGTAAATACTTTAGCTTTGATTAAAACATGCCATTGTTCTGAATTCACATAAATAAGAAAAACCTAACTCTGTCCTTCCCATCTATAATTCAAAAAGTGGAACTATTAAATGTTCACATCATGTAAACCACATATGTAATTCTTGTCTGTTTCAATTATAATACATGTACTGTATATATTGACAAATAAAATATCAATATATGTGCATTGTGTCATGTTGTATTAGTGACTTCTGAAGACCTATAGGGCTTATCATTCTCGCATGGCAAAATGACTTAATGTGTACATTTCACCCCACTTGTAATGTTATGAGTTCAATGGTTGTCCAGCGAAACCAATACAAAGCACAGGACAGGGCAGTTCATCACAAAGGAAAAAAAAAACAGACAATATAGCATGTCACATAGTCAACTATATTTTATTATTGCAACATTAGTAATGCATCATTACCACTATTATAATATCATTTTTCAGAACATCTTTAGAACATACTCCTTATTACAGTCTCAATCATTTAGTTATGACGATGCTGAATAACTGATAGCTTTCTGGTTATGGGAAATTATTCTTTATATGGGTATGTAGTTTTGGTGTGTGTTAAAATCGTATGAAAAGAACAACATTTGTCTAATAATAGTAGATAATTAATTATGCTACAATACCTCTACCCATGATGGCTTTCTTTGTGTTTCTCTCTGGTTTCAACAGTATTATGTAACATTTGGGTCCAAACAGCGCCAGTAACAGACCAAAACTGGAGGCCAGGATGGCAAACACCTC
>JAPQRQ010000006.1:23092093-23111452 GCA_037367365.1 Apogon talboti | reverse complement strand
CCCAGAGGCTCATGGTAGGAGAGGAACTCAGTTTTCTTGGGAACACAGTGGTCACGCTGGGGACTGGACCAGAAATCCTCTGGACAACTGCTGCACTCCATGGAGTCTGAAGAAACAGGTAAAGAGAATTAACTTAAAATCAACTAATCAAACCATGCACTGTGTTGATCATGAACACTCACCAGTGTTATTGCTAATCATTCCCTCAGAACAACTAATACAGTCAAAACAACACTCTGGCTGTCCCTTCTTCCTGGCCATGCGAGTACCTGGAGGACAGCTGTCACTGCATACTGAGTGGGGAGGCTGGAATGAGGGAAAAAAGTCACTATTGTACACTAATATCATTAATAGGGTACACATCTGAATTTCACCTTTTTGGATTCAAAGTTCCAGAAGATTTTGTCTTCATCCAGTATGAGTTCTTCTCCATTGAAGGCCGATTTTTTAACCTCTCCCACAGTCTGAACCTTTGTCCGTCCATCAGGAAGCCACAACCAGTTCATGATGTCATAGATTGGTAGGGCATCACCATTTTCATCAAACGATACCTGATCACCAAACGATGTGGTGAAGTTCACCTTTTGCAAATAATGTAAAAGCTATGAATGTAGAAAAGAAATGAGTGAAAGTTATCACTACCATGTCTCTGGTTTCTGCTGTTTTCACCAAGTCCCCTTCACTAACAACCTTACAGCTACAGCAAACCTGCCTCATTCAGATACAATACCATCTCCAGTATAAAGGTTTATTAAATATTGTTGTTTTTTTTTGTTAACATATTTTTTGCCATTTTCAGCTTACATGATATAGAAAAAAAACAAAAAAAAAAACAGGGGAAATAGTGGATCAAGGACTAAAGAGGCAGGACCAGAAATGAACCCTGGTCATTCTGGTATAATACCAGCCTGCAAGGTACACAACCTTTGGGTAAGACATTTGCAGTGTACTGAACTTCTGCTATCCACTGCTCCTATCTTGGTGCCAGATACATGAACATGACTTTTGAGATCTTGTGGAGCCTGTGCCTTAGGTCAGAGGTGTCTTGGCAGTACAACCTGGACCTAAACAATGTGTGCAGTGATTTAAAGTTCTGCACAGAGTCTTCACTGGATTGAGACTGTCCTTCTGTGCACCAGTTTAGGTACCAACTACTGACCCAACTAGATCTGTAGATCTGGAGATGATAACTTGACTCATCACACTCAAGGGCTGGACGTTCACTTATATCCCCTGAGAGGAGCCATTGTAATGAGATAATAAACAGTATTATCATTTCACCTGTCAGTAGATATAAAGTTATGGATGATTTCTGTATGAAGTGATATCATACCTGCCATGGCTCCAGCCTTTGTAAACTGGCACAGCTGCTCCCTCTGAAAGGCCCTTTACCCGGTTCACAGCGGAGCATGTTATCGAGGGCGTACGCCAGAGCATACACAGCCTTGTACACATTATACTCTGCCCTTAAGTGGGACAGATCCATAAATTCTGTTTCCACTTTCTCTAGATCTTCTTTTCCGGTGCACAGTGTTCCTCCAGTTTCCACCCAACCTACTGGAGGTGGTGCAAACTTACACTGAAATGTGTGCTCCCAAAATTGCCTCACCTGAGGAAAACAAAACTATTAACACAATAAAGAAATGATTTCAGTTTTGATTAAATGTACAATAAAAAACAGACAGAAAAGAAAGTAGGGAACCACCATGCTAGTGCCGTAGCTGCTGTTGAAGTCATTTTCAGGGTGAACTTGTAGGAAGAACTCCCTGAGTCCTGGTAGTTCACCTCGGCGGATGGAAATACACAGTGTACCACCCAAATATGGCATAAGTCGAGGAGTCTGGAGCACAGCAGCTGTAGTCCAGGCTTCACTGGCCATCCACTGAAGACCAGTCACATTCTGCCTTATCACCTGTTTTGTAAATAATATCAGTTATGTAAATGCAGACGTCAATATTACTTCACTGTACTGTTCATATAACATGAGGTGTATAATGTTATTATAATCTTTATTTAAATAGGAAAAAGGCTCATTGAGATAAAAAAAATTAATAAAAAATCTATTTCAAAAGTGTCCTGGCCAAGACAGCAGCAGCAGCAGCAGCAGAAGTTACACAAAATACAAACCACAGCCATACATCCATACAAAAAACATACATAAAACACAATGAAAGTCAGTTCTAAAACCATATATAAAACACTTAGATAAGAACATGCATATAAATCACCACCATTATTGCATGAAAATATGTCAGGCCTGATTATTACAATTATCTGATTACTCCCAGTTATCATATTTTTATGATCATGTAAACAGGTTCACAGTGACTTGACTAAGCTCTATTAAGTGCACTTGAAATTACCTCTTATTCCCATTAGAACACACCCAACAGAACAAAACAGAACTCTTCGAGATTGCTACTTTAAATAATAAAAAAAACATAATTTAGATAATATTAAATTATGAATTATCAACTGTTGAAAGCGAGACTTAACACCAATATTCTGTATTTTATCTCCTATTTATTTACCACTATTTTTTTCTTGTATAATAAAATAAAGTGGTTCTGCAAAAAATAGATAAGTAATAACATCATGAAACCATAAAAGTCTTAACTGCTTTCTTATCTGTGTAACTCTTACCTCTTCCATAAGCTCAATCACATAAGTCTCATGTGCAAAAACAATAACCACACGAGCCGTGGATCTTTGCATTAAGTTTGCTATCCTGCTGAATTCAGCTGGTTCACCGCCCCACGGTAAAACCTCTGTGTAGGCCAGACATCCTGCCCCGGACTGAGCCAGGTCAGACTGGAAGGTTCTGGCCGCATAGACTCCATATTCATCATCACTGACCAGAAGACCCACCCATGTCCAGCCAAAGCGTTTTAGAATCTGAATCATAGCACGGACCTGAGTGGATACACAGCTGACAGATTAGTACAGGACCTGGATCAGATGGACAATGGAAGAATTAGTTTATGACCTGGAGTACTTTTTTTCTCAATATTGTTATATAACAATGGAAATAACTTGCTCAACCTACACAGGTTCCCCTAAATGAATATAAATTCACCATGAAAATGCATGAAACACTTAGTTATTTGATAGTAAATCAGCTACACTGTCACGCTTCACCTGTGCAGGTATTTTGTTTTACCCTATTTTTACATTTTCGCCATACAGTTTTACCTGGAACGTATCACTTGGAATTGTCCTAAAGAAGGATGGATAGCGCTGTCGGTCACTCAGGCAGGGACATGTGGCAAAATAACTCACCTGTGAACCATATAAAAGGATTTTTCAGTTTAAGCCAGTTAAAAACCCTTTCAGATAAGATTTAAATGAGAAATGCAAGTAAAACATCCATCAGAAACATACAGAGAAGGAATGGGAAACTCACAATAGGCATTTTGTATAAACCCAACACACTTGATGCAGCAATAGTAAATGACGAGTAGCAGTCTCCCACAATCCCCAGGACTGGAGGGGCCCCCACACAGGTCGCATCCAAAAGAAAATGCTCCTGTATGCCACTTGCCAGGGACAATGAAGCACGAAATCCAACTCCAAGTGATGCACAGTTGTCATACAAATTATATCCCAGAGTCACGTTAGGTAGAAGGTTAGGGTTTCTATTAATTTCTTCAATAGCAAAGGCCATGGTCTGCGCATGCTTGAAGCCTAGAATGTCAAAACTGTTGCAGAAATGTATCACTGAGCACTAAATTGTACTGTCAACACAGAAAAGAAGTATATATATACCATATGAAAGTGATGAAATTACAGCAAATACCCCACAAATATGAAAATTTGTTTAAAAACGTAAAAATGTATAGTTATACATATAATAAACTCACTTTTGGCATCTGGGCTGATTTGGCTCTGAAGTGAAGGAAAGCTCAGGGAAAACAGATGAATAGTGAACCTCAAACAGCCCACCTAGTATCACATCACCAGCCTTGTACATTACATTTAGATCAAACTGTTTCCTCAAAGCACAATACACAGACATAGAAGAACACAAGGGAAGTAAAAAAGATAAACAGACACAAAATATCAGGTGTGTGTCGATAAGCATCCCCATAATTACACTCCTTCACACACCCTTGTTCCCTCATCTCATCATTTATAAAGTACTATGTCGTGCTCTTTCACTATTTACGTCATTGTTTAATCTCTTGTACCACCCATTACAGAGGCAGGGCCTATGAATTACATTCAGAACACCCAGTGCCACATTTTACCTCCACATAGAATTAGATGTTATTTATTATTAGTATAGATTCCACATCCTGACATAAATTGTACACTTTTTTTTTCAGTACAGATAGGATGTGTATATGTGTATATGTATATATGAATCACTACAATGTCACCTTCATGTACTGTCATTACATACAGTACATTGAAATCACTTCCATTTTTATCAACCAGTTTGCAAACAGAACTTAAGTATCAACAATGAAAAATGCTTGAATAAACCATAAGGATAATAATACCTTTACTTTATACAAGTTACAAGCTTTCCTTTGAATTTATTTCAGATTAGTTTTACTATGTAATGCCCAGTAGGTGGCAGAAAAATGTCAAAATATTGTCTGTCGTTTCTATTATCTAGGACTATCTGCCATAAGATAAAGTGAAGCTTTGCCCCCTTTGTTATTATTTAGTTGAAGATGTACCATATAATAGCACAAACTTACTGTTTTTTGTTCAACTATCTGATTCCTTATTATTACCAGCCTACTATATGTGTTAATTTAAAAGGAAATGTGATATGTTTAGACACAATTCATGTGAGCGTCTTTGTATTGTGATTGGCTGACGTGGCAATGACACTTATGGACTATGTAATGAAACGTGCATTTCAGATTTTATATAGTCTGCATTAGCCGTTCAGAGTTGGAGAAGCCTCATCTCCATATCAGGTCTTTATGGGGTCTCACCCTTGGCTGCTGCTCTGGGTCTTAATGAGCCTCCTCGTCACGGTGTTGTCTGACAATACTCATTCTGAGGAGAAGAGGAACAGGCTAAAATTAGATATGGATGGAGAGAAAACTGAAACAGGGAACTTCACTGGTTTGGAGAGTAAAGGAGGAGATGGTTTTAGTGTATTTCCATGTGTTAAACTTGTAGACAGTGAACCTTTGGCGCTGCAGTTAGAGGGGCAGGTAGTGTTAGGAGGGCTGTTCCCCCTTCATTATGTGGCCTCTGAGCCCCAGCACAGCTACCGGAGCAAACCTCAGCTCACATCCTGCAGTGGGTGAGTGTGAGGATTTTCAGAGGGTTTTTTATTACTTTTATTACCATCAGATCAATGCTGTCTTTGTTTGTCACAATTTAACCCTTAAAGACCCAGAAGTATTTTTTTTTTTACATCTGGCCTTCTGACCTGTGATTTATAACATATGTATAATATATCTTTCTGCATTTTGCATTTTCCAATGAAAATCAGGTATCCTATATGTAATTTACCTATATGTGATATTCATAAAAGCTCAACATACAAAGGTTGTTAGATCAAAAAAGAGAAAACTGAAGAAAATATGTCTTTTTCAGCAAAGTATATCATTAACTGAAGATAAAAATAAGTGTCTTGAATCACTTTTGCAGAAGATGACGATGAAAGCTAAGAAACGACATTCATTTCTATGTATTAATGGTAGTAGTGGTTCAGAAGTTGTTAAACAATATAAATTAGGATATGATTTTTGGATGTATAAAAAACACTAAAATTGTAGTAAGTATTTCTTTTTTTTATAATATGAGAAATGTCCTTTTTTGTTTTGTTTGTTTTCTGTTGATAATTTGATTCTGGCATTTACTTTGTTGTTGGTTGTATTGTGATTTTATGTCTGGTTATTTAGGTCTTCAAGGGTTAACCTTCTAGGACCCACTGTCCACATATGAGGACAAGAAATTCACAGCTTTATACAAAAATTTTTTAAAAAAGGAAACAACTGTCCACTGCAAATGACATTCCATAAAATTTTTTAAGAATTTATCTGAAAAAACTGTTGCATGATGTTTCCAATATAAGCAATTATTTATTTTTTTTAAAAAAGCCAAAACTCAAAAACCTGTGGGACTCCTGGGTCTTAGGAGGTTAAAGATGCTTGCCATGCATGCTCGCATATATGAGTTCTACTGAGATGTCTATCCCATTCAGAATTGCACAGAATCCAAAGTTTAATTAACTTATTTTTTCCCAGGTTTGATCACAGGGCCTTTCGTTGGATGATGACCATGGTGTTTGCAGTGGAGGAAATTAACTCTAATTCCAGCCTGTTACCTGGTGTTAAACTGGGCTATCGGATTATGGACAGCTGCGACCACGTCCACACCAGCCTGCAGTCTCTCCTGTCTTTAGTCAGTCCCTCCACAGCTGTGACAAGTAAAGTGGACGCAATGCAAATGAATGTGGAAAAAACAGAAAAGCTGCTGAAGGCAACTGAAAATGAAGGGCCTGTTAACAGTGTTGCTGATAAAACAGGACATTTTAAAACTACTGGACGGTCTGAAATCACACCTTCATGTCTGAGTGGTTCTCCTGTGCCTGCTGTGATTGGTCTTGCATCATCTTCTCCTACCAGAGCTGTGGCTCACACTCTCGGCCCCTTTAACATCCCATTGGTAAGAGCACAAGGTCAGGGTAATATCTCATGACGAAAGTTTCAGTAATTTAACCATGATTTCATGTTGAACACTATCTTCCTGTAGGTGAGTTACTTTGCTACATGTACCTGCCTTACTGACAAACATTCATACCCGTCATTTTTGCGCACTGTGCCAAGTGATCTCTTCCAAGTCCAAGGTCTTGTCCAGCTGGTCACCTACTTGGGCTGGAGCTGGGTGGGCACAATAGGAACCATGGTGAGACAAGCACTTATACTGTCTTTGTTTCTATTAATTAAACAGAAAAAACACTGAAATCATTTTAAATGTCACCTTTATTTGCATATTTCAGGATGACTATAGTCACTATGGCATTCAGGCATTTTCTACTGACTTTAGAGATCATGGTGGGTGTGTGGCGTTTCACCTAACCATCCCCAAATCCCCCACAGTGGCTGAGATACAAGAAATGGCTGACATACTGCAAAAGTCCACAGCGAAGGTGGTAGTGGTATTTGCAACAGAGGGACAGCTGCTGGAACTGTTTTTAGAGGTGAACACACTTGTTAGAAACATTACAGAAAAAAGTGGAACCAAAATAATATACATTTTATTATTGCTCAGTTTAATTAGTCTGTTTTCTTTTCTTCTTTTCTTTCAGTAGTCACTTTTCCACTTACCCTCAAGTTGCGTGAATGTTTTTCGGGCACAGCGAAATTGGTATATTGCGCAAAATTGCAATGGAAATACCTTTTTGCGCAATTAGACTCACGTGAACAAAAAAAAAAAAGGATGGTGACGGATGGCACAACGGTATGTGTGGACACAGGAGGAAGCCGTATCATTTTTGCACGGGATAGATGGGTAACAAGCGCTCTAGATTCAAAACAACAGATATTTATGTTCGTCGCCATGTTTATGGAATGACTTCTCGCAATAATAAATAAACAAATCGTCGCATTTATGATTTAATGGAAAAACCGACATTACGCACTTCTGTTTTTTTGGACATTTAATAAATATCGGTAAAATTTTGCGCATACATCCAATGGAAAAGCGACTATTGTTTTCTGTATTTTCCAGTTGTCTCAGAGGAATGTGACAGGGGTCCAGTGGGTCGCCAGTGAAGCGTGGGTAACTGCGAGCCTTTTGACCTCACCTCTCTTCCACCCTCTCCTTGCGGGCACACTGGGCTTCTCTTTCCCTGGAGTCACAATCCCAGGCTTGA
This sequence comes from Apogon talboti, assembly GCA_037367365.1. Classification (NCBI taxonomy): domain Eukaryota; kingdom Metazoa; phylum Chordata; class Actinopteri; order Kurtiformes; family Apogonidae; genus Apogon; species Apogon talboti. The sequence continues at coordinate 23,103,606 of JAPQRQ010000006.1, read as the reverse complement.
AAGAGTTTCTCCTTAATGTTCGTCCCTCTCCCAAACCTGGGATGGAATTTGTTAACATGTTTTGGGAAGACCTGTTTGATTGTAAGCTGGTGTTTTTTGGAGAAAAATATGAAGAAAATGCTGGAGAAACACTGGATAAATTTGTGGAATTGGGATACGCTCCTGACCCTCAGAACAGATCTGAGTCCATGTTTAGGCCATTAGGGGAAAATTCAAGCCTACACAATGGGACAGGTGATGGGAACTATAAAAGAACTACTGAAAAACCTGTCTGCACCGGTTCAGAGAATCTAAGGCACGCTCACAGCAGTTATACCGATTTCTCCCAAGTCAGAATATCCCATAATGTGTATAAAGCTGTCTATGCTATTGCACATGCTTTGCACCATTTACTGAACTGTGCTTCTGCAGGACATAAGGGAAAGTGTGACAAAAAGAAACCATTTACGTCTTTGCAAGTGAGTTAACTCCAAAACCTATCTATGTTGTTATGAATGTACGTCTAAAGAAACATTTTTCAGCATAAAATCATCTCACTGTTTTCACTCTTCCCTCTTTTTATTCAGTTGCTACAACATCTGAAAACAGTGAATTTTACCAACCAGTTTGGTGAAAAAGTTTATTTTGACGCCAACGGTGAGCCGGTTCCTCTTTATGACATTATAAACTGGCAGAAGGACAATGAGGGTGAAATGAGGTAATCTTTTCCTTAAAGAGAGAAAAAAAAAAGTTTAATCTTACACATATTTCATTTAATCATGACATTATGAGGAGGAATATTTGGCCCAGTGAAAAAGGTGCAACAATAATTGTAATCATAACCCTGTTTAGATTTATAAAAGTGGGGAGCTATGATGGTTCAGCTCCTTTGGGACATCAGCTGAAGATGGAGGAAAGGACCATTATATGGACAGGGGGATGGTCACAGGTGGGTCAAAATGATTTTAAGGCATTCCTGAAAACTGAAAATTTAAACACGATACAAATAATTGATTTGAAGTTGGTCTTTTCCAAGGTGCCCGTATCTCAGTGCAGCACTCCATGCTCGCCGGGCAGCCGACAGGCCAGACGACCTGGACGACCTCGCTGCTGCTTTGACTGTCTGCCCTGTGCTGATGGAGAGATCAGCAACCAGACTGGTAGTTTATCCATGTTTTGTACAGTGGATAAGTTTTAGATGTCTATTATAAGAGAATACACTGGGCATCAGTTTTCAATGTTCGTGATAAAGAGGTCTTTTAAAGTGTAGGGGGGTTTGTGTGTTTATTTGTCTGCTGTGTGTCCCCTCTCAGGTTCCACTGAATGCACAAAATGTCCTCAGTACTACTGGTCAGACAAAGAAAAGGTGGTATGTGTCGCTGGGGTAGAAGAATTCCTGTCTTTCTACGACACAATGGGCATCATCCTGGTCACACTCACTCTGCTGGGTGTCGTCCTGACAACCATCACCACCGCTGTTTTCCACCGTTTCCGATCCACTCCCATCGTCAAGGCCAACAACTCCGAAATAAGTTTCTTGCTTCTTCTGTCACTGAAACTCTGCTTCCTGTGCTCCCTCGTGTTCATCGGCCGGCCGTCTGTGTGGACATGTCGGCTCCGTCAGGCAGCTTTTGGGGTCAGTTTTGTCCTCTGTCTGTCCTGCCTCCTTGTTAAGACCATCGTGGTTCTTCTGGCCTTTCAGACTAGTGTTCCTGGTTCCAGGATTCTCAAGATGTTTGGCCCCTCTCAGCAGAGGATTCTCCTCCTCTGCACTACAGCTCCTCAGGTATGAATATAGGCACATTTAACATTTAACATAGTTCTTGTAAAAACAATATGTACAGATTGTGAACAGTGATTGTTCATTTCTAACCCTATAGGTTTGTCTTTGTGCTGGTTGGCTTATAGGTGCCCCTCCTTTTCCATTCAGGAACCCAACCTACCAAGCCACAACTGGAAGAGTAAGGAGAAAAAAATGTTTTGTATAATCATAATGTACAAAACCTTACAATGATATGTATTTTTAATCTTTTTTCAGATTGTCGTGGAGTGTAAGGAGCCATGGCCTCCTGGATTTTACTTAGTCCTAGGCTACATCGGCCTGTTGGCTTTCCTCTGCCTCCTCTTGGCATTCCTGGGACGCAAATTACCAGATACATTTAATGAGGCGAAGCTCATCACTTTCAGCATGCTCATTTTCTGGGCTGTGTGGATCTCTTTCATCCCAGCATATGTCAGCTCTCCTGGGAAATTCACTGTGGCTGTGGAAATATTTGCTATATTAGCTTCCAGTTTTGGATTATTACTGTGTATTTTTGTGCCCAAATGTTACATCATTTTATTTCAGCCTGAAAGAAACATCAAGAAAGGCATGACTGGAAAATATGTCAGATGAAGTTGGTTTTGTGAAAAGAGAAAAGCCGATGTGTAAATTTGAAGCAAAATACAAGGCAAATGAATCATGTCACTATATTGCATTTTAATATCTGACATATGGCTGGTTAGTGAGGGTGATCTTTCATGACCGTATGCAAATGATCAATGTGTTCATGTTAATCTATGCTAATTACGTTGTTTCCCCATAAATACAAAATAAATAAAAATAAATATCAATAATAATTGGAATTGTCATAATGGTGTGTGTTTAATCTTCTCTTTGTGACATTATTAATCAGTTAAAAATGCTAGATGAACAGATCTGGTAATTAGCCAATATAAATTATACACAGCTCTATCACATACCAGGATAAAAGGTGATAATCTGAACCCGATCTGCTCAGACCTGTCATTAAATATGATTATATTTAATTTGGTAGTCAATGTCATGTCATCAGAATATTAAAATGCCATATCATGCAAGTTGCGTTCTTCCATACTGGTCAACAAGGTAACAGCAGAGACCAACCAATCTTGTTTTCTGATAAATCTAAGTAACTAAGAAGCTTTCTTACAGTGCAAATATAATTAATAATGACAAACAAATTCACGTCGCTGGTAGATTTACATTTTGTTGGATAAATCTCAGGACATGTTCTTCTGCCTCCAGAACCTGATATGTCACCTAAACAGCAGCACAGTCACATCAAACACATCAAACTGCATTTTATAACTTGCATTTACTAACCTTAATCTGTCAAACCACAACAGAACCGATCGCATAAATTTACTGAGGATGACCATTTCACATCATCCATCTTTGTAGTATTTACGTGTAATTGTATATGATAATTATTTTTCTTTTCTAACTATTTATTTAGATTTTTTTAATTATTTCTGTATTTTTTAAATCTGTTTTGAGGTAAGCCACGGTTTCCTCAGAGAATGAGCCTTACTGTATGAAATATATTCGCACGGAGTGATATGTAAACACTCAACTTAATTAAGTTTAATGCAAGTGTAAGTTTTCACATTTTCTTCACTTCACAGATTAGAAGATGAGCAGAAAGTATTTCAGATTCAGAAAGAATCACCAAAGACCATTCATTTTCCAAATTTTAATTCTTTGAATATGAACACATCATAATGCCTACTTCACTGTAGTTTATTTCCTTTTGCATCAAACAGCACTACAGCGACTCTATCTGTGTGTGTTTTACATAACATTGACTATTGAATAGAAAATCATCTCATTTCTTTTCTTTGCCCATGAGGTGCTGTTTAGTATTCTTTTCTGGTTTTAGTAATATAATATAACATTTGGGAGCAAACAGACAGAACAACAACCCAAAACTTGAAGCCAGAATAGCAAATGACTCTACGGCATCTGCATAATTTCCAGGAGAGCTGATATAAGCAGGAATGAACGCCAGCCAAACTGCACAGAAGATCAACATGCTAAAAGTGATAAACTTCGCCTCATTGAAGTTGCCTGGTAACTTGCGGGCCAGAAACGCCAGCAAAAAACACAGACATGCCTGTAGGCCAATGTATCCTAGAACACACCAAAATGCCAGACTGGAGCCTACACTGCATTCTAGTATGATTTTTGAGTGTTCATATTGTGTGTTTCTGGATGGATACGGAGGAGCGTCGATGAGCCAAGCAGTGCAGATCACCACTTGAACTAAGGTGCAGGAGAAGATAATGGCCCTTTGTTGTTTGGGCCCCAGCCACTTCATGATGTTGTTCCCTGGCCTTGTAGCAGTGAAAGCAGCCAACACCACGAGAGTCTTCCCAAAGATACATGAGATGCAAAGGGAAAAGGTGATGCTAAATGCAGTGTGACGCAGCATACAGGACCAAGGTGTTGGTTCTCCAATGAACACCAGGGAACAAAGGAAACATGGCGTCAGTGAGATTAGGATAAAGAAGCTAAGTTCAGAGTTGTTAACACGGACGATGGCTGTGTTTCTGTGATGGACGAAGACTATGAGGACGGCTACAGTGAGGCAGGCGCCCACTATGGAGATCACTGTGAGGACTATTCCTAAAGTATTATAAGCCAAGAACTCCACTTTCTTGGGGATGCACGCTGTTCGATATTGGTTTGACCAGAAGTCCTCAGGACAAGATGTGCAATCTATTGAATCTAAAGAACAAGAAAAAACAAAGTCAGTAAACTGAACATTTCACTTGGAGCTGCTTTGTTTCTTTAGTTTTAAGCGTACTTGTCTCATTACTAATTTTGCCACTGTCACATGGTACACAGTCAAAGCAGCAGACAAGCTCCCCACGACGGACAGCCTTCCGGGACCCTGGAAGACAGCTGACACTGCACACAGACACCGGCACCTACAGGGAATATACAGACAGCTTTTGGTTTTCAATATGTGTTGTGATGTTTAGTGCATTAACCCTTTTGTGCACGGCCTTATTCAACACATATTAGCTCTAACATTTGAAATAATTGCTCCTCATTAGCTGTTTGGCCTAGTTATAGCACCACAACAACCAAAATGTATACACAGATTGACTGTTTAATTTATTTTTTTTACATTATCAGATTATTAATATTACCACTGATGTCTAATATCCACTATAGTTACTTTTTAGATTAAGTTCTTCAAAATCAATTATATACTATCTTTATGGAAATAGAATTTTGTACACTGTGCTAAAATATATTTGTGTGTAAGGTTACAAACAACTGACTGTAATATATGTATCACACTCAAAATAAATCATTTGGACACATGTAGATCTTGTTTGGGAGTAATAATCCCACTCAGGTTTATAATAATCAATGCATGAAAGGGTTAATGAGTAATTGCAAATATAATAATTTCTTTTGTCTGTTTTGTATCTCTGTTTAGAACTTTTCCTACATTGCTTACTGATAAATTTCTATCAGTAAGAGAATAACAGGTGCATTAAAATATGTTTAGCTTTGCAACTGTAAAATAAATTCATGTCAACTCCAGTTTTTCCTGCCTACCTGACTTACCTCCATTTTAACCTACAGAACTTCAACAGCTGACCTCTGATGAATGTAAAAACACAGTGTGAGCAGCTTGCCTCACTCTGATGACCCGCCCATATTATCCTATCCTCCTGGATCACCAGCTCCTTCCCAGCAGCCTTGGTTCCATCAAACAACCCCACATTGACAAACTCTACATTCCCGCTTGTGCCTCTCTGCCAGTTGATGATATCATAGTAGGGTATGGAGTCGCCTTTCAGGTCAAAGTTCACCTCTTCACCAGCAATGTTGAATGTCACCTCCTGGAGATAGTGTTGGAGCTTGAAAGTAGTTAAGTGAAGTTAACATCATTATTTTTATTTATTTATTTATTTATTTATTTTAGTATACTAGTAATATAATGTAGTTCACCTGCCATGGGTGAATGTTGTTCCTTTGAGCACATGACTTGTTTTGGAAAGGCCCGCTGCCTGACTGACAAAGAAAAATGTTGTGCAGAGAATGAGCTATTGCATACACAGATTTATAGACATTATAAGCCACTCTAGGGCTAGATGTATTCATGTAGGCTGAATGCTGCTCCAGCAGTAACTCGTGTCCTGAACAGGGAGGCAACTGCGAGCCAGAGACAGAAGAAGGTGCGCAACCATACAGAGCTTCCCATAGTTCATGCACCAGTGGATTACTGGGGTAGGTTTCGGGGTTGACTGTCTGCAGGTAGTCACTCAGTCTGGGGATGTGGCCTCTTCTGATGCCGAACCCAATCGTGCCTCCCAGATAGGGGTAATACTCGCTCCCTGTGAAGACAGATGCCGTAACCCAGGCCTCACTCGCCACCCATTGGATTCCAGTGATGTTCTGTGCCATGTAGTCTCTCAGGAAAGGAGTCATCTCCCCCTCAGCTGAAAACACAACCACCACTTTTGCTGCAGAACTGCGCATTACCTTCATAAATAAAGATACAAACATACAAAAAAGAGCGGAAAGAAACCAAGTTAAAGTAAAAGGCAGTGAAATAACACAATAATCTTACAAAACACATACATGCTTCACAACAGGATGTACTCTCAGGGGTGTTGAAGTAAAATACAATCTCTATAAGCTGTAAAATATACCTGCATGATCTCCAGAGCTCTCTGACGGTTGTAGAGCAGAGGGATCATTTCTTGGTATGCTACACACACTTTTGTCCCCTGTAATTCCCTTAGTAAACCTTGCACAGCAAAGCGTCCATATTCATGATCCCCTCGCACCAGCCCCACCCAGGTCCAGTCGAAGCGGACCAGCAGCTGGGCAATGGCTTTAACCTGACATTAAAAAAAAAAGCACAAAGCTGCCAGTTTATCAGGTCTTATAACATATATGTGGATTAAAAAGCCATTTATCTGACACCATAATCTAACAGATCACAAAGAGACGTCACCTGATAGTCATCATTAGGGATTACTCTGAAGAAGTTGGGATATTTTTGTCTGTCAGTAAAACACGCACATGACGAAAAGTAACTTATCTGAGAGGAGACAACAAACAAAAGGAAGAAAATAACATCATTACAAGCTGATATGTTAACATTTCTTGGAGTGTTCACGGGAACAGAGCACACACCATTGGGATTTTGAATGGCTGCAGGATTCTTGACACCACTATGGACTGAGCAGATCCAGATTCCCCAATTATAGCAAGCAGAGGAGAGGGGCCAGTGCACGTTGGATAGTCATCCTCCCCAACCCCATTCAGTACAGCCAGAGCAGCCCTCTGGCCTGTCAGTGGATACGCACATGAGTCAAAGATTTTATATCCGAGGGTATAATTGGGCAGCAGCTCTGTACTTTGGTTTATCTCCTCCACTGCCAGCCTCATAGTCTGAGCCCAGCGGAAAGCCCTGGGGTCGAAACTATGGTGGAGCATAAGCACATATGTATAACATATATATCAGAAAGTATGAAAAAAGAAATATCATGCATGTCACAAAGCAATCCAGATTTGTTTAGGAGTTTCATACAGTATGTACTTTTTCAGCATCAACTCTTACCACTGAAGCTGGAGTAACTCACCCATTGCACCTGACTGGTGGTGGTCTGTAGGTGGAGTTGAGGTCTGGCATCTCCTGGTTGTAGTGAAGTGGGAAAATCCCACCAATTAAAAAATCACCCTTGGCCACAAAGCCCGGTTCAAAGCTGTTTTGCAGAATGCACTGTCTGGCTGCAGGTTGAGCAGAAAATGTAAAGATGGAAATTAAGATGTAAGACAAAGTCAGGGCACAGTCAGAATAAATTGAAGGTGAAGTCATGCTGTTACACATCACCAAATAGAGGTAGAGCTTCTGAGGCAAGCTATATACTTTTTATGATCGTCTTGGTCATGCATCTCATTAATAACAATCTGCTGCCGGATTGGACATCAGCTGATGTGTTAAGTAAATGCACACTGAAAGAATGAAAGTGTGGTGAACAAAACAATGACAGTGTACATATACAATAATATAATTTTGCTATAGATACAACATCATTCTGCTAGTTCATGAAATCTAACAACAACAACAACCCTGGAATAAATCTTAATTTCACTGGCTTTAACTGTTAAGATTTTGATTCAGGTCCACTGTGACGTCACACTTAACATAACTAACACTATATCACTCATTTTATGTATTTTGTTTGCCATTTTTCTGTGCTGTAAAAGTAATTACAGTTAAACCCAAAGAGCAATCTAACATATAATATCAATTTAACAACCTTATTTTAAAATTAAGATGCAGGAATGCATAGTAACATAATAAACATAATAAAAAAACAATAACAATAGTCACATCTGCCTGTGCTGTGCATAGAACCTGTATTCTGTTGGCATTAGTTAACGCTTTTACTAAGCTAATGGGTAGCATCCACATAATACAATGAATTCTATGTTGAGGTTTTCCCAGTGCTTCCTGTCAGGTTCTTTAAACCATGTCCTCTCCCTTTCTTCCTTTAAAACTGCATTCAACACAAGATACTATTTAGCTTAGAAATAAAATCAGCCAATATCAATAGACATCAGACAAACCCTTCATAAGCACACACTAATCTCACCTAAATCAAGGATTGTCTAAATATTATTAGTGCAGCCACATTAAAGCTCTCATGCTTAATAGTGTTTTGATGTCACTGGGCCACAATCCCATATTTACCCCAGCATATTATAATTCAAGCCATTTGATATATTCTCCAGGCTGTAGAAACTCTACTGGATGAAATAGACTTAAGCTGAACGCAGATGTTTTCAGCTCAAGTACTTGATTGACAGTCATTGGCAGACAGTTCATAGTGGGCTATTACAGAGAAGAAGTGATGTTTAAACCTCCGGAGCTTACACAAGAACTAATCACACTGGGCTATTTGGCTGGAATGATAGGTAGGATAAAATGGCAGCTGGCTGGTGCTCAAATGGATAGGTCAAAGGTTATGTAAATTCAAGTCCTGTGAGGAACAAGGTCACCTACATTTTTTGATGATTTTGGTGCTTGAAACTTCAAACCAGTAGATATAATACATTACAAATACACTTTTTCATTTACTGTATTAATTTTAAGCACAGAGCAAAAGGTGCCACCTTAATGACGTCTTTATCGAATAAGCCTTCCCCTCAGGTTTATGCGTACAAACCAGATTGTATAAATCAGCCTGCAGCGCTAGGTTTTGCTGAGGTGATGCCTGTTTGGATGCTCTTCTCCAAAAATGGCATCAGCAGCTGCTAAGCCTCTAATGTTGCTTTGTCTCTTTGTTGGTGAATGTACTTTAGCTGCTGCTCAAGATACCTGTCATTTTTTGGGGGATGAGAAAACAAACAGCCTTTATGAAAATGGAGATATAGTTATAGGGGGTTTATTCCCTCTACATTATAGTCCTGAGGCCTCTTTTTTAACATATAAAACAAAACCAACACCTAATACATATAAGTAGTAAGTTGATACAATGGTATTTAGTAATATGTTGTAGATTCATATATTAATTATTCCTACTTGTTTGATTGAATCTGTTTATTTGTGGTGTGTAATTAACTATTTTTCACTTGTAGTTTCAGTTCCCGTGCTCTGCGTTGGATGCAGACCATGGCTTTTGCCATAAAGGAGATCAATGAACGCTCTGACCTCCTGCCACGGCTCAGGCTGGGCTTCGATATCCGCGACAGCTGTGATGATATACCTGTTTCACTGAGAGCTTCTTTACTCCTGGTGAATGGACAGCCAGAGAGATCCAGAGATGAAAATGGAGACAAAGAGTTTACAATCCGCCATAATAATTTGGGCTGCGCTGACGTTCGCAGGACTGTGTCACCGGTGATCATAGGAGATGCTGCATCTGGGATATCGATGACTCTGCTCCGAAGTCTTGGTTCTTTCCAGATCCCCCTAGTGAGACTAACTAGCCCTTATTTTTCTTTATTTCAATAGTGTGCTGAATCATCATAATGTTTAGAAAAGAGTACTTTATATATTAAAGTAGATTATTTAAGAGAAATCTAATAATTATATTGATAAAACAGTTTAAGGGCCCATAATCGATTGAGCCTATTTTTATTTTCTCCTTTTAAAGTTTAAGTTTGTGCATTAATTAATAAATGACGTTACCTTTTTCTATTTCCTGCTGAATGCTTGGCTTTAATGTACAAACTGACCTATTCATGTAAAGTGTTGAACACATTCTGCTTCATTGAGCTCTTACAAAGCAGCGGTGAAATGGGATACTTGCTTCGGAGGCTTGTCATCGAGCAAATTGTGCAGAAGATTAACTATTGTTTGCTGTAACACTAGGTGAGCTATTTTGCATCGTGCAGCTGTCTGAGTAACCAAAGGGAGTTCCCGTCATTCATGCGTACCATGCCGAGCGATGCCTTCCAGATCAGGGCCCTGGTCCGTCTGGTTAGCTACTTTGGCTGGACGTGGGTGGGAGTCATCGGGTTGGAGTCTGATTATGCTCGCTTTGCCATCCAACTCTTCCTCCAGGAGTCAGTGCAGTATGGTGTGTGTGCTGCCTACACACACTTCTACCCTGTATCACTGAATCAACAGGCCCTGGATGAACTCCTAGATGTCATTCAGGTATACAGGTCTATACAAATTAGATTGTTTCACGTCAGCATAACTTTGAGAGCTCACAATTTGTTGTGCATGTGTATACAGTATGTCAAAATGTAGACTATGCTGTGTGGTAAAAGGTTAACACAATAACCCGACTTACTCAGGTGTAATTTCTGTAATTTCTTGCATCACTTATTGCACCGTTCCTTTTCATGACTTTGTCATGGTATTGGTCATTTCAAGTCATTGTTTTCAGTTGATGTTTTAATAAGTGATGAAAAAATCTCTGTGTTCTCCCAAACAAAATGTAATTATTCTAAATAGATAGAACTAATTTTTCAATTCATGTTTGCCATGGGTCTGTATGTGAAGTATCACACATGGTGAGAGGGTAAGAACACTCTTTCCCCTCTTCTCAAATCTGAGGTTGTTGCTTTTTGTGTCCTCGATTTCTTGACTGCACTCCTCCTACCAGAGGTGCAGGAGAGAGGAGCTGAGGAAACAGGCACCGACCACAATGAAACATCCTCACCTCCAGCAGACGGTGGTTAAATGTAGTGTTGTATTTTATAATTTGTCAGATAAATGTTCAAAGTCATGCTTAACTTTTAATTCACTTCACAATGTGGCATGATGCATCATTAGATGAGTAGGAATATCACACATTTTCTATTTTACACATAAGTTTGATCCACTATTTGATCATTTTTGAACAACTAAGAATTTCAGATTTGAAAAAAAGCTTTCATTTTTAAAGTCTTGTGTCTGCTGAGGTTTATATAATCCACACATATTTCGTACCTCTTTAACATGGGTCTGATTGCCCAAAAGGCTTCCACAAAGCTTTGACTGAGGATAGATAGAACATGATTTTTTACAAACAATTCAAAGTGCATTAAAATTGAATTATTTTTAACTTTTCTCTATTTAGATGTCATCCTCCAAGGTTATCATTAATTTCTGTAGTGAGTCCGAGATGCAGAGCATTTTGCAAGAGCTCAGACGTCGTAATATCACGGGGCTGCAGTGGATCGCCAGCGAGGCCTGGTCCACTGCGTCGTCACTGTGGGGAAAGTTTGGTGATCTGCTGACGGGAACGCTGGGGTTCGCCATACG
>JAPQRQ010000006.1:23071212-23081902 GCA_037367365.1 Apogon talboti | reverse complement strand
CTAGAAACTGCATTCACATAAACAACAGACAATGAAAACAAAATTGCTCTCTCCAGCTTGTGCATGTTTGCTCAGCAAACAAGAGAGATGAGGACACGACTTTTATAACAACTGTGATGGATATACATGCTCTCTACAAAAAAGGTTTATTCATTTCCCAAAGGGCGTAGCAACCTTAGATTGGTAACTTGGAAAGATTACTGCGCAGGGGACAATGTAGTACGCAGATGTCACATACAACCTTATATTTTGCAAATTCTAAATAATATGTTGATTTTCCAAAACTCTTGAGCCAAATCAACTAAATGTTTATGAAAGGTAATAGGAAAAGTAGCATTTTCTACAATGGTTGCACATTAGGCCTGTTGACCATAAGGTTATAAACTGTCACCTTCCTAAGAATAATTCCCTTATTTGACAGAAATTATTTTTTAATAATAAAAGTAGTAATATAATATAATAGTAATAGTAATAGTAATAGTAGTAGTAGTTGTAGTTGTAGTTGTAGTTGTAGTAGCAGTAGTTGTGTCATTATAGCTTTTTGTGTGACAGGTCCTCCATTACAGTATCCCCAGAGGAATGTTAGAATTAAAAGCCCAGTATGAGGAGTCAGTGTAGAGTGTTGATAGTAGTATCACCTGATGAGGGATTGACCTTATTAATGAATGTACAATCTTGCATCAACCCATTCAATAATGACTAAAGGCTGAGGTGCATGTGTCCTTGTTAAAGCATTGAGTATGTCAGGTAGGTAGACAGGGTGTTAGCCTGAAGTCAGTTCATTAAACACATATAAATGCACTGTGTATGAGGTGTACAAAATGTAGTGTTGTAGTGTGCTGAAACAACAACATGAAGCGTAAACAAATCAGTGTGTGCACTTAAAATGCATTTATTTTACGTACATATTCAGTTAATTCCTACTTCAGTATGGCAGAGTTAAATTCATACCTGTTTGCTTATGTACTGTGACTAAAGGGTGGCATTGTACACTGCTACCCATAAAAGTTGGGATAAAATATTTTTTACCTCTTCTCATGAAATGATTGTGACAATGTAATGTATTCTTGATATATAAAGTGTAACTGAGACACCCAGTCAAAGGTGATTACAAATGTGAATGAAGAGGAATAAAAAGAGGAATGTTTCTGAAAACAAAAGTATTCCAACTTTAGGGGCAACAGTGTATTATATACATGATTTGTTCATTGCTATGTTTACTATTGAAGAGTTAAATTCATGTGTTTCCTTATGTACTGTGAGCAAAGGGAGACATTGTATTCACCTTATAACAGAACAACTACCTATGCCTGTGTTGAATTGTGGGATTGTTTTCATTAATAAAACTTTCAAAAACAGTGTATATAAGCAAAATTTGCATTCAGTAGTTTTAGAATGTGCTTAATCAGCTTTATATCCTTTCGTATTTACATTGAACAAGAACTGAGACTGAGTTCACACTATTCAGGAATCACTTTATTGCAACAGGTCATAAGAAGAAAACATGTAAAGTCTGGTGTTTTTCAGCATCTGTCAGACTAATCACTTCTACAGATTTGTTCAGAAAAACCACACTGAATTATAGATTACAGAGTTCTTGTTTGTATTTTCACCCTCATGTGTTTTCGAGAGTTCAGTTCTGGTCTAAAGATGATAATATGGCATTTTGGAACAAATATGCATAGTAGCAAACCATAGCTGGAGGCCAGGATGGCGAATATTTCTACAGCTACAGTGAACTTCCCAGGAGAGCTGACATATGCAGGGATGAAGGTGATCCAGACTGCACAGAATATGAGCATGCTGAAGGTGATCAGTTTGGCTTCATTGAAAGCATCAGGCAGTTTTCTAGCAAGAAAAGCAAGTATAAAGCATAAGACAGCGAGAAGTCCTATGTATCCTAAAACAGCCCAGAATCCTATAGCTGAACCCAGGGCGCACTCTAGAATGATTTTGTCATTATAGTACATCATATTCATTTTTGGGAATGGAGGTTTAGTACTTAACCAAAGTATGCAAATCAAAATCTGAACCAGAGTGAACATAACGACGCTGAGTCTCTGTTGAACAGGCCCAAACCATTTCATCACATTACTGCCTGGAAGTGTAGCCCTGAAGGCCATTAACACCACTATAGTTTTACCAAGAACACAAGAGATGCAGAGGACGAAGGTGATGCCGAAAGCTGTGTGACGGAGCATGCAGGACCATTCGGATGGACGTCCGATGAAGGTCAGAGAACACAGGAAACACAGTTTTAATGAGAACAGCAACAGGAAGCTGAGCTCAGAGTTATTGGCTTTTACAATGGGAGTCTCTTTATGTGTCAAAAAAATAACTGAGATTAGAAGAGATAGAAATACCCCGATACAACTAAATGCAGTCAACACCGTCCCCATGATCTCCTTGTAGGAGAGGTACTCAGTAGGTTTTGGAAGGCACTGGTCTTTTTTTTCATTCGGCCAGAATTCCGGAGGACAAAACATGCAGTCTGGAGAATCTGTGAGAGACATGGCACGACATTGAAAGTCAACCAAACATACTTTTTTTTTGTTAAGCCATTTCATTCATCTTTGCTGCAGTTTACATGCATGAACTCAGTTTGTTTCCCCACCTGTCTGATTACTTATCATTCCCTCTGGGCACTGGAAACAGTCAAAGCAGCACACAGGCTTATGCTTGTTTATGGCTTTACGACTCCCTGGTGGGCAGGGTTCTCTGCACACAGACCTTGGCACCTAATCAGACGAAACACCTCATAAAACACACTAAACTTTACACATAAAACAAGCGTAAAACATATAACATACCTTTTGATAATTTCCACCCCATATTATCTCGGTGTCTAACAGTTGAAATTTGTCTCCATCTGGAAATGAGGTATCATATAGGCCTATGTTTACAATCTCAGCAGAGCCGTCTTCTTTCATCTGCCAGTTCACTAAATCATAGCGCGCGACTGAGTCTCCGTTTTCATCAAAGAAAACTTTAACGCCATTCGGTGTAGTAAAGTTCACATATTTGATGTGTTCCAGCACCTACGGAAAGATGATCAGTTTTCAGGGTTCTGTGGCTTTTGTTAAATTTTTTTAGAAATTAATTAATTAATTAGAAAGAAGTAAATATTAATATAAAAATGTCTTTGCTATTATGATACAACTTACATGCTTAGGCTTCACCTGGTCTTTGCTAACACAGGGCTTTCCTGTGGTGGGGTTTGTTCCATTTTGACACTGCAAAAGTGCATGAAGTGCATATGCCACAGAGTACACAGCTTTGTACACATTAATCTCAGTCCTGAAATGTGTCACAGCTGTGTATTCACTGGAGATGGTCCTGAGGTCCTCTGTGCCGTTACACATAGCAGAGGTGTTAGAGGGAGTGAAGCTGCAGTCAAAGAACTGCTCCCATAAAGCTCTGACTACGGCGCTCTGAGGTTCGTCAGCTGGTTTCAACCGGAGCAGGTACTCTGTAAGACCAGGGATGGAGGCCTGAGGGAGGGCGAAACCCAGCGCTCCCTGTAATACGCTCTTTCTTTCAACAGAAGCCAGGTCTGTTTGTGTGATCCAAGCCTCGCTGCCGACCCACTGCTTCCCTGTGATGTTATAATCTTCAATTTTTGAGAGGAAAGATTTGGTGTATGATAACGACATGAACAACAGGACAACCTTGGCAGTGGACTCCGTCAGTGTGTTTATAACAGTTTCCCAATTCTTTGTCTTGTAGAATTTCACAGCGTATTCAACACATATGCCCTCTTCCATCCCTACCTTTGTGAATTTATCTGTGCCTTCCTTTGCGTACAGTCCCCCTGTGTAAATAATCCCCACCCAGCGCCAGTCAAAGTATTTCATGAGCTGCACCAGCCCGAGGATTTGGAAGGTATCGCTTGGCACAGTTCGGTAAAAGGTGGGGTACAATCTTTTATCACTTAAACAAGCACATGTTGAGAGGTGGCTGACCTTGAAATAAAAAAAAACAAGGACACATAATCATACATAATACAAAGTGTAAGATACAAACAGAAATAAGCAGTTATATAAATCAGTGTTTGCAAATCTTCCTCACATGTAGAATGGATAGAGGGCTGAGGATGAGGTTGATGTCTTCGCTAATTCCAGAGGATGAATGACCTAGAAGAGCCTGGATCTGACCTTTGCAGCTGGTCGCATTCCCTCCGTTTACGGCTTCTATAGCAGCTCGTATCAGGTTTTCACTCCCACAGCCATTGTACAGCCTGTAGCCCAGAGTCGCACCAGGAAGGAGCTTAGCGTCTCTGTTAATCTCCTCCACAGTAAAACTCACCGTCCGGGCAAACCTCAGCTCCCTCTCATTCCACCTGCAATCACATGTTAAATCATTTAGACATACTGTACATATTAACACATTACGCACTGACTTCATACAACATTCCCACATGGGCACATATTTAAAATAGTCGACTCATAAAGTATGAAATACATTTACACATTTTATACATTCTCACTTACTTTTTGCAGTACGTGTACGGCAGAGCTTCATAGTCATTGTTTACAAGCTTGCGAGTGCTGCTTATAGAGAAGACGCCCCCTATGATAAGATCGCCTTCTTTTGAAAATTCCATGAACCCCGTCTGCCCGATCACTCTGCATGTTTCGTTTTCTGATTTTGTCCCTGCCAGTAGAGTCAGTAAAATAACAGTGATCCAACCCATCACTACCACCTTTTCCGTCTCTGCAGCAGCGCTGGCCTCGGGGATGACCTTTATAGCTTTTTCCTCTGATCAGTCACTCATCAGCAGCCAATGTAAGCACACTTACAATTCTCAAAAGATCGTTTTCTTTTCATGCCTCACTGCACCACCTGACTTTGAAGAAAAACACATAGAAGACAATCTTTCCTATAGTCAATATTGTTGATTCTTATTCACCAAGAATTGTTACAATTTATTATATCCCTGAAATGGAGTTTCAGGGATATTATGGTTTTACCCGGACCACCAGATATGTTTCGTGTGAATGCGATAACTAGGACAGATTTGGTTGGATTTCTTCTCCCTTGATAGCCAACATAGGTGACCCCCAGGGGAAGAACCATACTGAATTTGGGTGTTCCATGAATATTATCACTTGTTCATATGGGGGTGCTTCTGTTGAAAAATCTGTTTTTTTGGACATTATTAATAGTTGTAGTAGGCCAGTCAAGCCCAAATTTGGTTCATATTGATCATCCAAAATTAAGTATCTTTTGTACATTGTGTCATTTATCTGCTTTGTTATATATCAGGGATATGCCCTTGCTGTCAGGCCCCGACAGTGTAAGCCTCATTTTTATTGTAGTCAAGTATTATACATCTAGTCATGTATAACAACAGTAAATGTCTTAGCTGCTCACATAGAGGATCTTTGTCATTTAATTTAGTGAACAGCAAGATTAATAAAATAAAAACGCTCAATCTCTTTAAGGCCCTCTCTGTTCAATAGTCTTAAATCATAAGCAACACCTTTTGATGCCAATATACTTTATAAATTAGGCTTTTTTTTAATAGGCATTTTAAAACTGCCATTTTAAAAATTTGACTGTTTTTGCAAGTTTCTACATTAATTTGCACATTA
Organism: Apogon talboti; assembly: GCA_037367365.1. NCBI lineage: Eukaryota > Metazoa > Chordata > Actinopteri > Kurtiformes > Apogonidae > Apogon > Apogon talboti. The sequence goes on along the minus strand of JAPQRQ010000006.1, from coordinate 23,076,308 downwards.
AGACCCCATTAATCCCTCACATGAACTGCATGTCCCCCCTTCTTAAGGCACACGATAACAAAGCATCAAGGCCCAAATTCCAGGTTAAAGAACATTTGTTTTTTTGTTTTTTTTTCATAGCGATAAGACTCTTAAACTGTTTGAACAAACTATCTACTAAAATACTGTTACCTGGTCTGCTGCTGTGTACTAATATGCTCTTTTACCTGATTTTATACTGCATTACAGTCTCTTACACTGATACTTATTTAACATTTAAAATTAATGCATACCTTTATTTATTATCTTAAGTGTTTTTATGTATTTTTATTGTCTGAACTGTATTTTTTCTCCCTTGAATCATTATAATGCACTATTAAGAACTGCTCTCCTCACTGTTAAAAGAGTGTACATAATCATAAATGGAGTGATTCACTATTGACTTCTTAGCATTTTTTTATTTCTCCTTAATTATTAAGGAATTAAGACAAGTTCACAAGAAATTCAAACAATGTTTATTAGAAATCAATAGCCAATATATACACCATTAAATTCACATGTACACTGTTTAATATAAAGATCAAATTAACTTCACAATATAACATACACAGTACCTATAACACACAAGAGAGAGTTTTTTGGTTTATTCTAAAAGACAGTTTGATCGGAAAAAATATGAAATATACAGCAGAGGTTATAAAAAAATTCCAAGGTAGCTGTTAAGATTCTCAAATACTAAAGTGACTCCTACCTTATGTAAACTAATTAACTTCATTTATATGTTTCAGTATATTTATGGGTGTATATATATATATATATATTTTACTTTATCATATTAAACGGATGCATTTTATCAAGACTAGAACAACTTTTAATCAAGCTGTATGTAAGAAATTGAGTCACTGTAGATGCCCATTTGTATTGTGTTTTATTAGAGAAATAAACAAGGTAAAATTATATCTTAGTGTTTTATTTTTGTTGTAATTTTTCTTTGTCTCTCACGTTCAAATCCAAATTGCACAAAATGTGAGTCCTATAGTGATACAGAGAACTGGTCTAAATCACCATGTTTATCTTAATGACCAGTGTATACTTTGTCGGTATCCTTGAGTACTGCAGACAGATCACTATTTGCACGTGTACAAAAACACTTAATTTAGTCCAGATACATTGCAGCAAAGTGAGAACTGATACAAATATAGAGTACAGTGTAGTCAGTGCTTCTACGTGGCCTAACACAGACCATGATTTTAGTCTTGGTCCCACATTAGCGCCAAAAATCATACTCTTAAACAAGAGTTTTACATTCTTCCTTGGAAACACAGAGCTGAAAGTGACCCTGAGAAGCAACACGAGGACAGGCAGGGCCGTGAAAGGCTGCTTAGGGGAACAAAATAATCTCATGACATGATGCGCTGCCCGAATAACAACGAACAAATGTGTAGTTCTCCCCAGAATACAAGAGAAAAAAATGAAAAGAGAGACCCCGACAGCGACGTGAGACCACCGAGAATGCTGATGGAAACTGACCGGGGGTAAAACACAATGCACTGTGAAGGTAAAAAGCAACACAAAGCTGCCGACAAGAACAGGGCTGACTGAATCTGGAGATATTCTCATTTTGGTCATGTAGATTCCTAGTAGCAGCACAGAGGCCATTGTGTTTATTCCAACCCATCTGCTGGAGTCTGTAGGCCAGCCACCGTCTGGTAACAACACAAATACAAGGCAATCTGACAAAAGTTCCAACTAATATGTTTCTGTTTAAAGAAATTAGACAATATATGAAAACGTTCTTCCTGGTCATTACCTTTGTGAGCTCCTCTCAAACAATATGTTGCATAGACTTTTAACAGCATCTGCTTTGAACAAAGAAAAACAAAAAGGGATGAAAATGTGCAAATAATGGTAGAGGATACAACGACATTTGGTTTGAGGTGGCATCAATTACACAACTATCAGACCCTTTTCTGTATGTGTTTGTTTCTTCATCAGTCCTGATATGTAATGGTTTTTTTGGGTTTTTTTTTACTTTCTCTGATTATGTCAATCATTTGCAGGTAGCATTTTAATCCTGTCTTTTTTTCCAAAAACAGACATGTCCATTTGGTAATGATTCAAAATAACACAGTTCCAGTAAAGTATTGTTACATAATTAACATTGAAATTACACCACACAATGAATATAAAATTGTTAAATATTTCCTGAATTACTTTGTGCAGTTGTTTCAGCAACTATTTAACTGTTGAGCTACATAAAATATAGAAACACATACGTAGTAAAAGCTTTTCTGCATAGATCTTATTTGAGCAAAAGCACATTTGTTCTCATGACATCCATTCAGATGTCCGAAAAATCAATAATTATATTTTAACTACAGAGATCTTTTAATATAATTTATGCACCACTGAATAACATTCATTGTAGTATAAAGTAGATTGTGTTTCAGCGTTGAGGCAGAATTAATGCACCACATTTGTACTTGCAAACCTGGACACAGCAGATCCTGTCAAATTCAGAGTCCTCTGAGTACTTCAGGGTCACTTTGCAGTCAGACAGGATAAAAACACTACATTCTGGAAATGTAACTTCTCTGTACAAAAAACCTGCATCCTTGAGGCTGAATGCATGAATGCAGACACAGTCCTGTTTGTTCTGGTCCATAAGAAGGAGCATGGTGTTAGAGCAGAGGGCTGACCTCAGAACAGATAAAGGACAGACACCTTTGTAACTCGTGCTATGAGCTGCACTATCATCATTTATCTGCATGAAGGAAACATACACACAAACACATAAGACCACTTTGCATTCTCACATACTTTATATAAGCACATTCACTTCAGAGCAGACTCCTGTCATCGAACTTTGCAACTCACCTTTACTTTAACAAAGAACCTGGTATCGCACAGAAAATACACAAACAGCTGCTGAATTTCATATTTGCAGACATGCCTGTCATGTGTTTTTGCATTCACAGCCTCTTTTACCATCTTCAGCAGCTTCACGCAAGAGAAGAGTGCACAGTCACTTTTAATATCACCCAATGTGAAAATACCCTCCGCAGTTACTTCCATTTCTGGAGACCTAAAGAAGGAAATAAAACACAGATTCAGTTATAAATAAAGCAAATATTGTGAGCATTTTATTTCATTCATGACTTATATTGACCTTTCAGCTGCTCACATGAGGTATACCTATGTTTAAAGAGCACATACTGTAATTATACATAATAGACAAATTACATCAAAGTATAATTGACTCATAACAAGCCCCTCTTGAGATTGTCTAATTGTCTTTTAAAGTGCCTCTCAATATGGTGTTTAGGCCCCCATAATTTAGACTGGTTCCCCACTGAGGAAATCATTAAATTACAGGCTAATTGCTGTTGAATGTGAGAATCGACACTGTGGTATCGAGTTCCTCCATTAAATAAACAGAAAACAAGTAGAGTTCATTGGGACAAAAACACATAGAATACTGCAATTATGAAAGTGTACTTACCTCTCATATGTCAGATTTGTGTTGTCAGGAACAACAGCGTATTTATATGAAATATTTGAGAAGAACCCATTAGTCTCTTCATGGTGTACATGGCATCTGAGCTCAGTACACTGGTGCAGGCAGAGCCATGTACCAGATGTCACCATCCAAGTGAGCAATGTTAAGAAGACAAATGTCAGTGTTGTCATCTCAGAGCCTCGCCTTTGGCACAGTCAGGGTTCTAGGAAGGATGTGTTTTATAGGTTTCCCGGTGATACTTAGGTGTAGGAGGCAACAAACTTGGCCATTCCCTGACGTACATACGAAAAACATTTGCATGTAACTGAAGCACCTGAAGGATTTGGTAAGGACAAGACGAGAATACACATGATAGGACACATTTTCTATTGATGATTAATCATGAGGATCTTCTAACCCACTCGGTGTCCCATAAATCATGTTCACATAATTAGACTGTAACCACATTAAGCTAAAAAAGTAGTAACACAATAGATTTAGGCTATTGTTTCAGGTAATCTGTAAAATGTTGAATAAGTTGATCCCGAGAAATTGTTCACAGATGATGCATTTATTAATTGTTGCATTATTAAATGTTTTATGGTTGTAACCCAGCTTTGTGGTAAACACACTGTTACCCATATAGTTGGAATGAAATATTTTCCCTCTTCTCATGAAATGATTATGATTATGTGATTTATAGATGGATAAAGTGCAACTCGGACTCAGTATGTAATCATTGCACCAGGTCAAAGGTCAGAGGTTGATGGGTCAACCCCTTGAACCCTGAAAGACCAATGCCGGCCCCTAAACATCACACAGTTAAATTCAGGTGGTGTCAACCATGGGACAGAGACTTCGTTATGAAGAGAAAAGGGTAATAGAGATTGATTTAACCCCTTGAGACCCAGAAAATGTTAGGAAAATACAAGTTTTGACTTTTTTTTTTTTTAAAACATAATTGCCTATATTGGAAACACCATGATGCAACAGTTTTTTCAGATGCATTTTTAAAAAAATTTAGGGAATGTCCTTTGCGGTGGACAGTTGTTTTTATTTATTTATTTATTTTGTATAAAGCTGTGAAACTCGTGTCCACAAACATGGACAGAAAACCCATAGCTTGGTCTTAGGAAGTTAATACAGAAAAATGATTTTTTTAAAAAAAAATGATATGATATTTGCTTGTGGTGCCATCTAGAGGTTGTTTTTATTAACCATCTTTACAGAACAACACAGAACATGCCATGGCAAGAGGCTAATGCATGGACAAAGAATATGGGGCTCACATTATTTCATTCAAGTACTGGCCCTTTATCTTATTTGGTATTATTAGCACTTATTTAACTTTTGTGATCATGTTTTCAGGATATCTCCAAGAGAAAGGTTCTTCTGATAATAACACAGTGATGTAGATCATGGAGTAATGATAATAGTATTAATAATGAATATCTTTTGTGGTCTTGCCCATCAGAAGCTTTTTAGTATTTTGCTCTGGCCTCATTAAAATAATAAAACACTTAGGAATAAATAAACAGAAGAGTAGTCCATAACTTGAGGCCAGAATAGCAAATATCTCCACAGCTACAGTGAATTTCCCAGGAGAGCTGACATAAGC
>JAPQRQ010000006.1:23017145-23027336 GCA_037367365.1 Apogon talboti | reverse complement strand
TCCTTTTTGGAGAACTTTATGAGTTCCTGGACGACAGCTTTCACTGCAGACCGACACAGGCAACTTTTAATAACAGAGGAAAAATCAAGAAGATTATTATTATGCAATTATTACATGGTACTTTTGTATAAAATGTGCCAATCATTATATTTTCTTCTTTGTTTCCTCCAGGCCACATTATTTCCTCAGTCCTGAGGACAAACCTCTGTCCAGGAGGTAGAAAAGCATCATAGTATCCAACAGGTTTAAACTCTATTAAGCCATTTGGTCCTTCACCACCTCACCACAGCTGATCCATTACATACTGTATATGGAGAATATACTGTATGTCTGCATTCCATCAATAATGACTTTTTTTTTTTTTATGTTTACCTTCAAATAAATTCATTCTATTATTTTTGATCCATGTCACAATATTTTAGGGGTTTCTCCAACTGGATGAGGACATTAAACTCAGACCTCTGAAAACTTAGCAAAATAAACAAATCATCACAGCTGATTTAGCGAGGCATTGAGCCGTATGCTATTTAATTTGATTTTATTGTTGTTTTTCAGTCAAAGGGATGTTGATTAGTCATCTTATAAACCTCTTAGGCACTGTTTAATTAAAAATAAATTGTTGTTTTCCTGTTTGTATGGATGATGTTGAGTTTATGAAGCACTTCACAGCTCTCCAGACGATTGACTTTTGGGATTTGGAACTCATCTTATTGTGCTTCAGGCCTGACCTTGACTTTCACTCTGTGTTTCTTCTTCATAGAGATCCTCTAACAAGCAAAACAACCCCCTCTAGAGTTCACTGCATCTCCTGCCTCCACAGCTCTTCTTTCAACTGACACTGGGAACGTCCCTTCAGGGCTCTTGCATCATGTCTCTGAAGGAGAACTTGAGGCTTTTGTCCACACTATGGCCTCAAGCTCAAACTAAACACTTTTTGGGTGTGAAGTTATGTTTTGAACATAGAAAAACCATATTAAAAAAGAATGAACATTCAGGTCTTATCATGTCATTACAATCTTATACATAAAATATAAAATATTTGCAGTCACTATGTAATAGATACAAAACTGAGCTGCCACATTTTATATAAAATATTATCTCATCTAATAAATAATCTAATATATATTACTTTCAACAAAAGGTGTGGATATGAATGACAGGAAACTATGATCCGTGTGTGTGTGTGTTGTACAGTTTCTCACGTATGAGAATGCTGGGAGGTTATGTCTGACCAGTAGATCAGTTTGGTTTTTTTTAGTGTTGAATCAGTCAGAGGTTTGCTCTCTCTATAGTCAGTCTGGTTCTTTCACATCAAACTCAGTAAACCATTTTTTTAACAACCTGGATGAAAACACAGAATTTAATTGAATGGAATTAGGCCTCTGCAACACCCATATCAGAACCAGAGGCACATATTTGTCATAAATCAAATATTATGAATGGTCTATACTCCATCTGTCCAGTTGGATCTCAGAACATGTAAATACCCTAAGAACTACAAGAACAACATTCATAAAATAATAGACAGCATTTGTTGTGTGTGTCTAATTTTAATGTTTCCTCATATTTCAATTGGTGGCATGTCAGCAAAAACAACAGCACATGTAGGTAATACACACGCACACACGCATGCTTCAGTGCAGACATACCAGGGACAACGTTGCCATCTCCTGGAAATAGCGTGTAAAGCACAAAAGCTTTAATGATCCAACAGGAGTATTTTATCATCTGATACTCAGGGAGAAGGCAGTCAGGAAGACATGAGACAAAAAGAGACAAATGCTTGAACAAAAATAAGTAACCAAGTCCAAAATACAGTATTAGAAAGATTACAAATATAAAATAAAAGGAGGAAGAATGATTAGGCAATATTATTAGTACCTGAAACACACATCTAATAGTTGAAAATGTACAGTTACCTTTATTTAAGTTTTATTTACAAACACAATCAGTCATTCAGACTTAATAGAATAATTTACGAATAATTTAACAACACACTAAAAAGTAAGAGGGACAAACGACACCAAACAAAATGTGAATGGAAGCCTTGTATTTCCACATTGAAAAGTGTGGGGTATCATGATAGCACCTTCTTTCTTTCTTTCTTTCTTTCTTTCTTTCTTTCTTTCTTTCTTTCTTTCTTTCTTTCTTCCTTTCTTTCTTTCTTTCTTTCTTTCTTTCTTTCTTTCTTTCTTTCTTTCTTTCTTTCTCTGTCTGTACGATAATAACATGGACATCTGAAGAGGCCCACAAGCCTGAGTGGTTCTTGACAGAAATGACACATTTGTTATTTTGTGAACAAGGTTGACTGGCCTCTTTGAACGATGGTGAAATACAACAAACACAGACTGAATGTGAAGATGGGAAACCCTTCAAACATTGAGGCCAAAATATATTCACCACCTGGTGTCTGACTGCTGTATATTGATCATAGACCTCCTCTCCCCTCCCCTCCCCTCTATAGGGCTGAAAACACAAGGTACACATCCTTTCAATTTTTCAGATTATTAAAGGTAGATTTCATGAAAGTGATTTGGTTCCAATCTTAATACTTAGTTTGTTTTTATAGATGAGGTGACAGGCCCACCTTGCCATCATGGACAATGTCATAAACCCACTTCTAAAGGAAAAAATAATCCTTTTAGACCATGGTCTTCAACACTGGAAAATAAAAACCAACATTAAGTGTCACTGTGAGGTGATGATTGGCCACATGACCCCAGAACAGGCGATGATTTTACATGTTTGTATGTAAGTTCTTCCAAAGATAACCCCCACTGGGCGTTTTGATGATGTCGTATTGTTCAGGTATGACTGTGATGTCCATAGAATATGATTCACATTCACTGACCCTCACAAGAGACCACACCCATCATCATTTTTCCTTTAATTTGTCACCTGTCTGTTGTTGAGCCAACTATAAATAAATAGAATAAAACTAACCCAGTGTTATTAAGATAGAGGACACAGTGAATAAGTCTGAGCCCAAAATTATAGGGATAAGACAGAAGCAACTTATGATACAGTATTAGAGCTGCTTACTCCTCCTAAAATCAAATGGCAATAGTTATACATAAATTTAATATAATTTATGTCTTGTTCCTTTTGACCTGAATAACATTAGTGGTAGAATGTGTTTGGTATTTTATTGTTTTAGATCCGTCACTGAAGGGTTATGGTACATAAAAATTAAACAAATAAAAAATAAAAATCTGAAAGCCCTTTCTAATTAAGTTTAAAAATATTTAGTGTGCACCACAAAAACAATTTCTGTTTCTTTTTCGGGGTTTGACAGTAATCATTCAGCTGTGGTCTGTACTCATTAACATGTTTTGAAGGAGATGAGATCACCTTCCATTAAAAATCCAAATTAATTAACCAACACAACACCTGGTGAGTTCCTGTTTCTTTGCCTCAGGCCCACATGTCATCAGTCTTGTCGGAAACACTTGCTTGTCTTTTCTTGCCCAGATGGCCCCTTGTTCCCTCCTCAGCCACCTGGGTAAAAGGTAAATTGGCAGGTTTAGCATAACACCATGACGCCATCTCCCTTCTCTCAAATACACAAAAACATGTCTACGTGCTTCCCGTGTGTGTCACACTTCAGTGCATTTTGTTTTTTTGGGACTGATTAAAACATTCTTTCCTGATTATTTTCCTTATATTCAAGTTCACAAACAACTGCTCTCCCACTCCTATTCACACACACACACTCTTCATCTTATCACTTGTTACTGTATTTAAAAGCCAAGATTATTATATGATAAAATAAATATACCAATTTTTCTATGTGGCCAAATGTTTACTTTTTATAAAAAAAGAAAGAAAAAAATCTTAATTATACTGCACTAATCACATCACTCACTAACTTATTATTTTATTTCATAGGGATTGTAGAGATTGTGTTGTTAATAACATAAATAAAGATTTTATTAGTATACTTATGGTGTTTTACTGAGGGCATTGCACCTAGGTGTCGCACTAACATTAAGCATTAATTAGCATTAATGTATCTAGCATAGGTCACTAGGCCAGTGAGTTTACTTCGGTCCCTTTACAGCGATACTGTAATGTCTGCCCACACTAAAATGTTCAGTCCATATGAATATTAACATATTTACACTGATAATAGTTATATTAGTAGGAAACCATTTTAGATTCATTATAAAACTCCAGCAGGAAAAAATAAATCCATTAATGGAAAAACTGCAGCTGTATGTGTAGGAAAATGTTGACAAATGCTTCTTTATTTATTAACCTTTCTTTAACCAGGAAAAACTGAGTCATAGAGCTTAAAAATGTTGCCTTTTCTTAATCATTTAAATTGACTTTGAATGTACTTAAATTCCATTTCTATCTCCTTTTTGTAGGTTGTTCCAGGCAGAGGAAGCATAAAATTTGACTGCTTTTTTCCCAGTTCTGTTCTGTCTTTGAGAACTCATAGAGATAACAGATCCTGGAGACTATTTTTATCACAGTCATTCCAACAGATGTAGACCACTAAATATGAGACCTAAAATACATTTATAAATAAAAGAATACCCATGAATTCCAGAGCAAAAGCACTGTGATGACACATCTATATAAATAATGTCACCATAATCCAGAACTGACATGAAAGTGACAACAACAAGGCTCTTATAATCCTTTTTTTTTAGAAAGGGAAGAAATAAAGGCTCAATTTACTTTACTTATCTAAATATTGCCAATGCTATAATTGCATTGGTGCAAAATGGGGCAAAAATCCAAAGTTTCTGGTCAGAAAACAACAACAAAAAGACATCACACACAGACCAAGCCTCCAGAAACCAGAGGAAAAATTAGGTTGCATTTTATAAAACATGAGAAAATTGCATTTCAGATTGTGGATCATGATTCTACCTCCACAGATCTGTCAGATGACCTTTTGGCCAGACTGCCCGGCTCTGCTGCCCAGTAGAGTTTGTGGACACCAACCATGAACAGCTGTGTCCCTCCATTGCATTCCTGCCATCTGTCACTGTCCTAGTCATTTCTCAATTGTCTTTCCAAATGATTTCATAGAAATAATTGATGGTGATATTGCTACGGTAATTGTAGCCTATTTCAACACGAACAGAGATGTGAAGCCTGAGCAGTGCATCAATAAGTCACATATGTGCCATTTCTCTGTATCGACGACCTTAGGTTTTCTTCATTGAGGTTTTTCAGTGCTATCGAGTCTGAATAAAAACTTGTCCTTGTCCTGGTTTATGTGTCTGCCCTAATAACAGCTGTGGCCTGAGGCATTACACTCTCCGATTGTCCATTTCATTACATCTGGCTCAAGTGTCCACTAAAAGGGCGAAACTCAAGGCCACAGTGACTACACAGAACACATTTTTGGTCATAACTCTAGAATTCATAAGTTACACAGAACAAAATCCCACACAAATGTAGTAAAAGAGGACAAAATGATGAAATACTGGCAGAATATATGCTCAATAGGTCAAAGGTCAACTGCAATGTAAGATCATGATGTGCAGCAAACACCTTTCTTTCTTTCTATTAATGGTGTCAGGAATAGAAGGTGAGATTGTACCTGTATGTCACATTTGGTCAGAATCTTACACAACAATCATACTGGTGGTATAAATCCATATGGTGGAGGAAGAGGTCTTCTGTGCTGCTGGGTTGAGGATGTATGTTTTAGAATTCATATCTTCTCTGCAGTGACATGTAACCTCCAACTTCACTGGTTTGGAAGAGATATATGAGGCTGTAATTTCCCATGTCCTCCTGTTGGCTGTGTTGGGCTTATGTATATTTGAGGATTTAGCAAGTGAATGTCTTGCACCTTTTTGTATATTTAATTTTAAATGAAAACAGTTGAATGTCTATACTATAAAACTCAGAAAATTCAATTCAATCAATGCAATTACTGTATAGGTTGTCAAATGTATTTTTTTTATTATAGTAGGGACTAGACTACAGACTTGGGATAGGACTGTGTCCTGTGTCCTACCTTTTCATTAAGTTTCATAAAAATCGGTTTAGTTGTGTTTGTATATTCCTGCTGACAAGCAAATAAACTAACAGACAAACCAATCCAATCCAAACCAAAAAATACCAGATGAACCTTTGAAATTGTTGGCTGATGTAGGGCTGAGGCTCTCAACCCCCCCCCCATTTGCCCCCTCCTTGGGCACCTATAGAGGTGTAACTTCAGTGTGAGTTGCATGTCAGTATGTAAAACAGAGACTGACAAATACAGATTCTTAATTTTAGCAGTTAAATGTGTTGTCAAAGCTATGAAATGTAATCCTGTTACCTTTGCTAATTAGCAGGCTAGCTTTCAGACCATATAATTCAATACATATTAATGCTAACATCTACTAATGCAGCTAAGTTACAATAATAATAATAATAATAATAATAATAATAATAATAATAATAATAAGGGAATTCAATTTATATAGCGCTTGTCTATTAATACATACTCAAAGCACATACAATGGATCTATTATTCATTCGTTTTCACACTCTGCTGTTGGTAAACTATATTTGTAGCCACAGCTGTCCTGGGGAATGAACTACTGTTATGGGGACTGACTGTTTTTTTGAACCAGCCCCTAGTGGACACTCAGTTTACTGCAGATTTGATACTGGTATTACTCTTGGCTGCTAGGACATTATTAACTTATAGGTAGCATGACATAAACTGTGACAATGAAAATTAAACTTTAAGTGATGCAATCACATTAGTGCTTTGTCAGGTTCAGGTAAGACATGAAAAAGACAGGTTTCTCCCTGGTGTCCATTCTTTTTACTAATAAACTAAATGTGGTACACAGATTAATTCAGAATATTCAGATTATACAAAAAAAGAGTGTTTATTTAATTTCGCTTTATTTGAAACAAAACTTACTTTTGGCCTTTTTCTAGTTTAATTTTCTTTTTAGAGAGCCTGTGGCCATTTAGCAAAGTTATATGTCTTTTTGCTCTTTCCTTGAATGACCACAGAACCAGAAATAATGCAATGGGAAAAAATGGGAAATCTTTTTTACGGTCTGATAGTTTATACGTCTGGCACTTCAAATAAATTAACAGCAGTGGAGAAAAATCTCTGCTGCTTTCTTTTCTTAGAAGTTAATGGGTGAAGATTTTTTTCTTGGCTGAATAATGCCACAACGGGTGGAAAATCAACTGCTGCAAACCTTAGTAAATCACAGTTTCTGCCTTTCCAGGACTGACTTATGTTATGGTCTTTAGGAAATCCCAAAAGTAGTTTTTATTTTAACATGAACAGAGGATTTGTTCTGGTGCAAAGCATTAGTAAATTCATGAAGATGAATTTGCAGTTCAGGATAATTCTGCTATGTTTTAATTTTTATGTTTAGTTTAGGTTGTAGGTTTAACTTGCTTTATTGCAATTTTCAGGAACAGCAACATCATGTAATAGTATCATTTGCAGTTTAATTTAATGGCAAAAAAAATGTACTAATTGCCCATTTTAAAGCCTTTATACATTTATTCATTTTACTATTGGTACTACACACCCAATAAAAACGTGTGTAGTGCTTTAATGGCTCTGGGGACATTACCAAGGATCTGTAACAAGTACCATCATCAGGGTTTAACGGCTTCCTGTTGGTTTTTAATAGAAAACCCACGCCACCGGGGAAAAACAGGGCGTTAAATGATGGGAAGTAAAGAATTAAAATTTTTGTTTGGCATTTTCTGGTTCTGATGTTCTGTGTTATCGGCAGGTCAGGACTTCTAAGTCAATAATAAATTGACAAGACCTCAAAAAGTGCTATAAATAATTTAATTACCAAATTGTGGACTTCAGTGAAACAAAGCATTTCTTCCGTTTTAGATTGTGTTTTTTGGGGGGGGTTTTTTGGTTAACATTCTTCCCCTTTTCTGCTGTGAAATCCTTACAGACCCACATACAGTACAGCGCTTCTCATATACAGTATCTGGTTATTTTGGTAGTTCTTCTTCTCCTTCTGCCCGTCAGCTTTTCTCATCTGTTTGTTAGTCTATGCATTGGTTTAATACATGACAGTGAGCATCTGATACTCAGGGGTGTCAATTATCTCAAAACTCATGAGAAGAAAAAAAAAAAAGGATACAAATGCAATCTCAGTTTGTTCACCTCTAATCACTTTGTTTTCAGAAACAACTAAGCTGACCCCATTCCCCCGAGACATCCTTGAAGCATAAGATCTTGTTAAAGGTTTAGTTACAGGGAAAAGAAACAACTGTATCACAATACTTTCAATTCTGTCTTTGGGCATCTCTGTCCTTCCTCTTCTGAGAGTCACACAGGGACATATTAAGCGAATAAGAAACCTGCGTGACCTGTGGCGGCAAAACATGCGCTTCAGACTCTGTGGTGCTTTGTTTTGTAGCCTGAGGGGGTAGTCCACAGTAATGATATGCACAAAACCCTAATGACTCATTAATTTAACCAAGTGAGCCTGTTTAACCCCGTGGCATAGTGGTTTATGCAAGAATATGTTTTTTCTCAAGTCTAGCATTCAAGTCAGGTTGCATTTCTTCACCTTAAGTGTACAGTAAATGTCATATAATATGATAGCACAGATACACCTTATGATTACATAAATGAATGAATGAAAGAAATCTTTACTGCAAACATGTGGAACAGTACAAATAAATAAATAAATATAATATCTGTACTGTATTAATGTGTAGGGTGGACTAAAAGCTTATTCATTCCTACCACAAATTAGATTAAAATTAATTATATATATATATATATATATAATTTTACATCACTACATTTGTAAGTATAAACCAATATAAAGACATTATACAATCTGCTATAATTTATACTTATATACAACATTCTTTGTATCTCTATTGTGTTTTTATGCAACCCACAAACTATATTAGTTTATATAAATATAATATATGATATATACATGTATTCCACTACATACTAGCTACATTCAATCTCACCTTAATGCGGTGCCCCACTATTCACCAGTGTCATCCATCCATCATATTACATTTACCTCCTCCTGTACGTTTTTTTAAAGTGATTAATGCCTGTACATTCTTTCAACTTTTTTTCCAAACCGTATCACAATTTCAGTCCACATATTTCACTGTGGTTCGTACCATGATCTCTCCGCTTAAGTTACACCCACTATTTTTATAGAATGCAGAGCTATGTAAATATATTATCCGATTTTCTATATTTGATATGTAGTGCTGTTGCATGTTTTAAAGATTTGTAAGTTTGGCTCCATAACATCTGGTGACATGAGCCCACTGTCAGGATTAGTTAGGCCCAGTCAAGCATGATATTGTGACACGCCACTGCTCATGTTCTTTTCCATTTAGGTCATTTACTGTTCACCCCTCTGTCGCTGTTATTGTTGTTACAGCGGCTCTAGTTTCCATCGACCAGAAACTCAGGGGAAATAAAGTTTGACATTAGGAGGGGAGTATATATAGGCTACTGCAAATGTCCGTGTCAAAAGTAAAGAAGAAGCAGCAGACTGAAAATATCCAATGGATTTGCAGCTCAGTGCATTGATCGATAGGTTAAGCAGCTGAGATGCATGATGAAGTGTTTTAGTTTTTAAGAGCTTACTGGAGGATAAACATCCTAATACATAGTTTATGCTGTAGAGAAAAGACTGAATGTGTGTTTGGTGATATGTAGGCATTACTTTAATATTAGAACCCAGTGGTGATACAGCATACACAGTCAAAAAAAGGATGGATGTGTTTTGTGTGATGCCTGTCACCTCCAAGATGTTACATTTGAGTCTCCTGTGGTTAGGGGTATTTACTCTCCCTTCCCTCCAAGGAGAACCAGAACAGTGTGAAGTGATCCCAGGTTCTTTGTCGCTGCCAGTGTTAGAGAAGAAAGGGGACATCACCTTGGGGGGGCTTTTCTCTCTACATGACATGGTGATTGAGCCCAGTCTGTCCTTCACCTTGACACCACCACCCACTCAATGCACCAGGTAAGACAACTGGTCTTTTCAGCTAAGTCTTATGTAGTTATAAATGCAAAATTGTATTTAGAAAGAATTGATTTATAGTGATTCTTCTATGTTTTACAACTCCATTTTGTAAAATAAAGTGGTACAATTCCAAGTACGAAAAGGTTAGGACAGGGGTAGGCAAGTCCGGTCCTAGAGAGCCGCTGTCCTGCATGTTTTAGATATTTCCCTCTTCCAGCACACCTGG
>JAPQRQ010000006.1:22981045-23010929 GCA_037367365.1 Apogon talboti | reverse complement strand
TGACATGATTAGTGGATTAACAGGTATTAAACGTTTTAGATCAGTAGATGGTTTTAGCCGGCAGTGGATGTTTGGGTTAAAAATAACTTTCCCAAATGACCCGTGACTTTTGCAGTTTCTAAATTCTTTTCTCGTCCACGGAGTAAAAACAAAGACTCTGCAACCAGAAAAAAAACGTGCAGTTTTTGTATTACGCGATGTAACACTATCATCTATCTGGCTTACCATATTATTTTCATTATCCACCATTAATACAAGGCTTCAAGATCAATTATGGTCATGGTGTCAAAAGGTCTTGGAACTAATTTTTAATTTTCATTTTGGGGACTGCTTTGACGTTCTCAGTGGAAGGTCAGCTCGATCTGAATGGGTTTTGGCAGCGGTGTCCATGCTGATATGACCTGAGACAGAATGATGAGGCCCCGGGTCTCTGAGGTATGCTCCATGGAAATCCCAGCTGCCATTGGTTAATTAAATCCTCACACTCCAGAGGCCTTTACATATAAACATTGCGCCTGGCTGTTCTCTACAATAACAAACTAAAGCGTCAGACATTTTTCAGGCTTTCCACAGCTGCTCTCAGGGTAACATTGATTATCTAGAGCTGATTGATCTGTTGTTTCTCTCAAGGCAGAGGAACAAATTGGAAGATGGAGAGACATCGGGCGTCTGAGGTTCAGTAGAGACTGACGGGAGGAAAAGGTTGCGAGTGGGAGGGGCAGACGAACAGCAGTATTTTATTATTACACCCATATTGCTCAATTTACCTTCATTATTAATAATAACTCTTCTTAGAGACAGCTTTTTTTTTATATTGTCTTTCTTCTCTCCTGCATTACAAATGTCAGTGAAAAGGATTGATTTGTCTTCATAGTGCACAGCCTGTCTCTGTCTCATTTCAGAGAGTAATCCTTCACATCATTGCTCTTTGCTTGATTTAATTAAGGAAACCAGAATAGATCTTCTCCATTTGGAATGACTGTTGGTTAAATAATTAATTTGTTTGAATGAGAAAACACTGCTCGGTAGTTTCTTCAATAAAATGAGCGGGTCATCAAATTATAGGCACACACACACAAATGGAGTTGAGTAAGCGAGTGTAAAGAGGAGTTTGCAATAATCAGTTTCTAGAAATGCAGGCCAAGTGGAGACATGAGCACATAGGTTGAGATGACAGAGAAGCGATAAACAGGGGATAGAAATGCATAATAAGGCCATGACATCTGCTTACATATGGCCAATTTACTTCATCTTGTCATCATTGAGCTGTTGTCAGGCTTGGCCGTCACAGGGTACTAATGCTGGCCATATGTGTGAGGTAATGTTTGCAGTTAAATCAGTATAAAGACAGGTCAGTGAAGTAATACAAAATACTGTATCATGAACAGGAAGGGTTAAATGTGAAGGGTTTAATAGGAGGGAGGTAAAGTAGAAAGCAGTCATGCAGCAACTAACAATTCAGTAACGCCTGTAATTTCAAAGGGGCTGCTTCCACTTAACCCCTAAAGACCTAAAACCATTATTTTTGCTGACTTCCTTATGTGCTTTTCTCTGCGTCAAACTTTTCCCTTGTGATTTATCACTATTTTTTACTTTGCCTCTTTGTTTTTCAGTGAAACTCATGTATTTTCTTAACTCGACGTCCATCAAATCTCAGGGTAAATTAAAATATCATTATATCAGGGAAAAATGGCAGAAAAATTGAAGCCAAAGTGACTGTTTCAACAAAATATACAGTTAAGTGACATCTACAATAACTGCTATTTGTCAAACTACATGGCTTTTACTGATGAATTGATGTTGCAGACGATAATGGGGCTTCCATATTCACTATGGAGCCTCTGACCGTTCAGTTGGGTCATATCTGATGCTGCTGAAAAGCTCAAAAACTATAATTTATCTGAATTATTTAAATGTATTGAAAGGATCAGTGGATAAACAGTTATTAAACATTTTCTTTGAGGGTTAAATGTCTAGTTTGGGACATGTGATGTAAAGTTGTAATAAAAATATAACAATAATAATTTCATTTATATAGTGTTTTTACAGATGGAGAAAAACAGAAATTCCACAACAGTAAGACCAAACCAAGGCAGATATCATGAAGTTAAAAACAAGAATTAAAAATGCACACTATTCTAGAGATGCAAGAAAAAATAACAATTCAGTAACTAAAAAGGACAATCAAGGCTTTGCTATACAAGTACTGTCACATCAAGAAATAAAAGCAATGAAATCAAAACAGTAGAGAAAAATATAAATCCCTTCACAAAGCAAAAGCAATAAAGAAAAAGATGGAAAGAAAAATCAATAAACAACGATATCCCACAAGGCAAACGTCAAACAATAAAACAAGAGTATATAAGCATGGAAAAGAATAAACAGGTGAGATCAACAAAAGCGAGTCTGAAAAATTCTGCAACGAAGTGGCTTCGCAGAGGTCAACCCACAGGCAGGTTCCAAAAAACACAAGAACATGTCCTATTAAGTCTCATTGAGCCAGTGTCAACAAATCAATTACTTTTTTCTTCCAGCTTTTAAGTGATTGCGACTTTCACCACCAATTCAGTTAATGTTACATAATGCAAACCTAAATACCATAATATAAAAGATGAGATCCAAATCTATGAGAAGTCTGAACACTTCCTCTATTGCATTTTTCTGAGATGCTTCTGATTTTTGTTTTAATAAATACACTTTAATAATAAAACAACATCAGAATTATTATTATTATTATTTTATATACTATAATGCTATATATGAGACAAATCAAGTGGCTTTGGGGGTTTAAAGCAAAACCTTTCACCTCTCTTTCACTGCACTTGTCCCTCAATTTTCATCAGGTAATTTTCTTCCCCAACTTTTTTTGGGCTATTATGTAGAAAGAGCCAGTGTCACAGAGGAGATGAGCAACATAAAAATGGCAGGAAAAAGAAATGGTTCCTGCAGTAATAGCACCAATTTCTGGAGTCAGTGTGGTTGCCTACATTATATAGGGCAAGAAATGAGTAGAAGGTCTCAAAATCCCTTGAAATTGAAGTTGCTCTAGTGATGATGTGTTTTTCATAGGGTGTGAATCAGTATGTTAATCTGATTAGATACTAGATCCGTGTTCCAGGGGGTTTAAAGCCGGAGGACAGATAAGAAATGTGTTGACAGAATGCAGTCATGAGACAGCAATACTGAAATTCTCACAATGAATAATATGTGTGACAGCGAACACTCCTCACAGTGTGCAACACAAACATCCACACATCCACAATCTGATGAGTGAATGTTTATGATGGGCTGTCAGGACCACACTGAATTACACATGAGCCGATAGTGTCACAACACGTTTATTTCACTTGTGTGGAGACGTACTTCATATGCAAATACGAAGATACTATACAAACAACAAGCAAAAGAGGATTTATTTACACATATAGTTGAATAGATTTAAAAACCTATTTGTTTTTGCCTCAATTAAAGCTGGTAAATGGAAAGTAAAGTCAGCCTTTTGTATGAGTATGTTGAGGATGTAGATTCATATGTGTTTGCATACTGTATATATGGGTATGTATTTGTGTATGTACAGTATATACAGTATTGCCCATAAAGTTAGAATAATTATGTTTTCAGACACATTCCTCTATTTATTCCTATTTATACACATTGTAATCACCTTTGACCATGTTCAATGATTACATACTCATACTTACATACTTACATACTCCCAGTTACGCTTTATCCATCAAGAATAAATCACATCATCACAATCATTTCATGAGAACAGATACAATTACTGTATTCCAACTGCATGGGCAACAGTGTACAGTAAATATATGAAACACAACAACATAATGCATCTTTGTATGTTTTTTTAGTGTCTTCTTAGGCTACAATAACTACCATCTTTTTTCTTCCATGTTTTTTCTCATTTGTCTCACTATGTCCTCCTTTATGTATGCTGAATGTCTTTTAATTGGGTTTTTGTGAACAGCATACCAAAGCATTTCCCTACAATATGAAACATTATGAATCCTGCATATAAGTTATAAAATTTACAGTAAACATTATTTTTAAGTATGCTAGTTGATCATTATTTTCTTTGTTATTTTGTCACTAGCAATCAAGTGATTCTTTCTGCTTTTTAGGCCTCAGGAGGACAATGAAAGCATAACTTGATGCCAAGATGCAAAAAAAACAAACTGTACAGAAGATCAGCAGTTAAATGTGATCACTTTGGTGGTGTTTGAGTCATCAGCGAGTTTCCTTTGAAGAACACACTGAGAATAGACTGAAACAATCAGCAATTCCATAGATCCAAGAAGCACGTCTTCCATCACAGAACCTATAAAAGTTTTAAGGATGATTTTAGTTCCCCTGTAGTCAAGGGTTTTGTGCAGGTTCAGGAGAATCCAGGGGCAGCACCTTTGAAGTTTAAGTCAGAGCATGGAGTTTATTCATTCATTTTCTGAACTTCCTAATCCTCTGGAAGGTTGCAGGGAAGGTGATGGAGCCTATCCTACACCCTGGACATGTCACCAGCTCATCACAGAGCTGACATAGACATAGAAATAATCCTTCATTGTCACATTCACACCTGTAGGTGATTAAGATTGACTGGTTAACCGATTAAAGAGCAGGGTACCTGGAGAGAACCCACACAGACACTGGAAGAACATGCAAACTGCACACTGAAAGGGATCTGGGGACTGGGATCGAACCCAATACATTTGTGCTATAACACAACAGTGGTAAAAACTATCCATGGGAGAGATTAAAAAGAGGAAATTAATCCATAAAAACCCAAATATCCACCAGCGATCAATACATGTAAATAAGTGGTGTAAAATACAGTTTGTCGTCTTTTCATGGTCATCAGATATGACCCATTTGGATGTTCAGAGGCTCCGTAGTTACCATGGAAACACTGTCATCTTCTACAACATTGATTCACCGGTAAAACCCATGGAGTTGGATCAATGACAGTGGATGGACACACTGGGTTTGTGTTCAGTTAATGATATCTTTGTTGAAAAATCCGTTTTCCTCTGTTTCTGATATAATAAACCTGAACTTTAATCTGAGCTTTTATGAATATCTACATGGTCAGTAAATCAAATAAAGGAAAATACATGATTTTTATTGAAACAAGGCAAAACACAGAAGGTAATGTTACTTAAATGGTGATAAATCACTTAAGAAAGGTTAAATTTAGAGTAAAAAGTCATATGGAAATTGCCACCAAAGTAGCGCTGGATCATTATGGGTTAATAGTATCTGAAAAACTGAAATATGACAACAAATTAAAACAATCCTGACCTTTAGGACGAAACTATCCAATAATTGATCCTCTCTTAATCTGTGCTGAAAATTATAGACAGCACCTTGTTAAGAGTTGACCATTGGTTACCTGTAACATGGAGAAGCCCAAACTTTCCTGCATGGAACCCACATAATGCATCATCTCATCCACTGACTGTACGGTATAAAGTCCGCCAGAAATATTAGAGTGTGGCTCAACAGGCAGAAAATAAACAGCACAAAGCTGATCCCAAACAGTGCGTGTCTCAGCATACATGACCAAGGGGCTGGCAGCCATAGCATACAACCAGCCCAACTTGACAGACAGCAGGAGAATGGAGCTGAAGCAGAAGGTGAGGACACACATAAATTAGAGCATGCTGTCAGATATTTCACATGTCACTTCCTTATTTTAATTTTGATGATAATGATTCAGGGAGCTGCAATAACATTAGAACCGTATTGTCTTTGACTGATGAAAGCACAATGTAATCCTCTCCGTGACGTGATTTTTCATTATCCAGGAAAGTACGACTCAACAAAGATGTCAGTAGCAAAGAAAGGTAGAAAACGTAGCGGCTGTCAGCGCCGCCCCAGTCACTCAGATGATAACGCGGATGATGCCCATGGTGTCATTGTAGCAGAGGAAATCCACCTGGATGTGGATAGTGTGGTTTCAATTGTACCCGGACACATGATAAATGATCCTAAAACAAAGAGACGAAGAGTAATGAGAAAGCAGACGTTCACCTTTTTTCCTAATTTAGATAATATTCAAACTCGCTGTCAAAAAATTGAAATAACTGAAATATTCTCACAACACATACAGTATCTCCCCCACGGTCCTAAAAGAGGACAAAACTAGACATAAATGCAAATGCGAACAGATTTTATACACAATTTATGTTTGTTTCCACCAGGCAAACACAGAGCAACCATCTCTACAATTTTACCAAAAAATGTTCATGCATAAACTCGTGTGCAAAGGAAGAAAAAAAAAAAAAATACAAAAATCTGTCAGAATGCAAACAGCTTCATAGACAACTTTTCAACCAAAATAATAGGGAAAAAAGTCTGTTGAGCAAAATGTGCTGTAGACAATAAAATAATGATGTAGTATGCATACAAATAGGCTTTAGGTGATCCTGGATCAATCAAGATGAAAAACCAGACTCAAAATACTTTAATGATCTAGTAGAATTTTCTTGGGTTTTTTTTACGCCGAATTTTCACAAAATTTAAAACCCTCATTAAGAGACAAAATTTAAGCCAGCATTTTTGGTTTTGAAAGATGATTAGCATTAAATAATTGCTAAAAAACAGAACAAGGTAATGTGAATTTACTTATACATATACATTTAAGGGGAGGTCGATTACAGGACTAATTGAGTAATTATAATCTATTGAACAATAAGAAATACAAAGGAAGATGTCAGACTGCAGACTCGATCTCTATGAAACGTGGTGGATCAATCATTTACCTACAGTAGAAGAAAAAACTCCCTGGAGAATAATTTGAAAACAAATAGTTCTCCTGAGCACCTGTTTGTTTTTTTCTCCCTCAGCACAAAGCAGACGGTAAAGGCAGCACACAGGATTTTCTGCACAGCTTCTTCTTGAACCAGGGGGACACAGACCAGACAAAGGCACTAACAACCAGGTGACAGTGACTGGATATAACAACAGGTGACATTTTCACAAAGGATGTTTCTGAATAAGAGTGGGCGTCTGAAAAAAAAAAAAAAGCTGCAAAATGAAACTGTTTGTCTGCTGCCTCATCCTCGGACGTCTCTGTCCATGTCGAAGTGAAGACACAAAATGTTCAGCAGTGACAAACATTATTGTCTGTGCAGCTGTCAAGGGCCAGTGGATGATATTGTATGTAGCAGGCACATCACCAACCTCCAAGTACATCCATTCCCTTAAAGAGGTTATATATAGTAGTTAAAGGACATAAAATTATCATTATTATTATCAAGTATTTAGAATAAAGGGTTGTGAAGTTCTGCCAAAGATGCCAGTGTATTTGGATCATTGATATATGAACTATATTAACTCGCTCCAATGATCCAATGGATCTTTATGACCACTAGAGGGTGTAGTGAGTGAGTCACTCTGCAAGTGTCTCATCGTGAAGAGGTAACGCAATAGGGCCTTTGACCAAAGTGTCAGAAAGTGATGAAATAGGAAGAGAACCACTAAGACACAACTTTTAGAGTCAAAGAAAAATTGTTTTCTTCACTGGACACAGATCAAAATGAAATCAATGGTGCTGAAATTTGATGCTGAAATTGCAGTGTTTTTCTACACAGGTGAGTTTGACAATGAGGTTTATATGTATAAACTTATGTGATGTTATTATCGCTTCTGAATTCACCATTTGTTCATTTATCTAGACCAAATGTCAACAATTCTGACCTTGCTTGGACGATTCCAATTAGATTCCATTAGTGCAGCTATTGACGACACAACCTGCACAGAAAACAGAGGTGATATGTATTTTATTATAAATATTTTCTGTCTAAAATCAGAGCTAAGCTAAGATAGCTATAATGTAAGCTATCAGCTGACGCAGCAAATGAAGATTATTAAAGACAATGTTATTTTGACTGACTGACAAAATAACCAGCTGAGTTTTTGTTTGAAGAACAAAACGTGATAATACCATAATACAGTATGTTCAAACAATGATTTTTTTTCATACAGTATTTTATTCAATGAGTGATACAGTCTATGGATACATAGTGTTGATTTGTTGCTTTATCCTAAGTGTGTTCTAATACATAACTTCACCCTGCTGTTGAAAGATTAATTATCAATATTATAATATGTCATAATGTAAAACCCTGCATTAAAAAGTGTGGTGAACTGACTGTTCTCCAGTGAGTCATTTGAAGGATAGACCTCTGTGAATACAAGCACTTCTTTAAATGTCATTTAAATGTACAGGCTGTGGCTTACTGACACAAACCAACCTTTTGTAGCTTCCTATGACAGCCTATATTTTATTTCATGAGGAATCACATAGATAACCTGATAGATATTGTTGTTGTTTTTTCTCAGCTTTTCCCCAGTTTCCCCACACTATATATACATGCACAATACTAGTAATCCTTGATAAAGAATAATACAGGCAAAATGAATTAAATTAAGTTAAATTGTCCCTGAATAATGGTCCATATGACAATATAATTTTATTCCTTTTTTATTTGATTTTGCTCACCCAAGCTGTAAGCCTGAGCATAATGTCCCTCCCCTTTTCAGAACTGAGGGACCATCCAGACAGATCTTACCACGGTTCCTTTATGAAAGGGTTAGTCAGAGGAACTTTTTATAGGATTAATTCCAGCCATAAACCTCCCAGTGCCAGAAAATATTCCCTCTGTAGTGCAAATCCTCATTAGCAATCCACTGCTCAGCTGTTACATTTTGCTGGACCACATCCTCAAACAAAGCCTGGAAAAGAAACGAATAGGGTCTATCATGTGCCAGAGTGGGTGAATTCCATCTCTGTAACTCGTGTTCATCTGAATAATGGAAGTAAATTAAAATGTAAGGCTTTTAGAAATGTAATTCCCTCTACATTTGGTTGTATTAGAAATATTACTGTCGCTCTGGCAGTGGATTTCTGAATGCTTTGAGCAATCTGTTGCCAATTGTCATTTTTGGAAAGTCTTTTGAATGACAATGAAAGACTTTATGAATCAAAGACAAAAAATATTGGTATTGGGAAAAGATAAATCTGCAAGGGAGGGTAAACAGAAAAGGAGGCGCCTTCACAATGAGGCATGACAATATCTTTGAAACCTCTGCATAGTAGCAATATACACTTTAGTTCCTTGAGTGCATCCGTTAACATTTGAATCATAAATCTGCCAAAATCAGCATCTGCGGACACTGGTTCCACCCAAGGGCATCCCATCAGGTGCAAACAGATCATCCATGACCTATACCTGTGCAGCATTGCTCGGCATTGAGCAGAAAGGAAAAGGGAAACTTCTACACCCACAGGAGATTCAAGACTCCCATGAGGAAAAAAGAGGTAGACAGAAAATGATAAGGAGACAAAGCTGACAGCAAATCTGTAGTGCAAAAAATAAACTCACAGGTTAATCTGAGTACAACCACGGGCCTTAGCATCTGTGTGGGTATGACTCACCCAAAATGGGAAAATTTGCAGTATTTCTCACGACATACATCTCTCTATGGTAGACGGAAACTGGAGCACCCTCAAGGAAAGTCTCGACTCCATTTGCTCCCATGGATTTTGAACCTATGAACTTTTTGTATGGGAACACAATTATTAAGAGAAAAAGCAGAAAAACAATGCAAACAGCTGCAATACACCACATTCCAAATAATAAGCACACATCTTCATTGTGTTTGTAGCACATCAATTAATTTCAAACATTCCTAGATATAGTCAAGGTCATAAGTATTAGGAGAATGACACAGATTTTCTCCCTTTTCTTCCCTGAGCACCACCACAGTGGATTTGAAATAAGGCCATCAAGGTCTGAGTGAAGGGTGGACTTTCAGCTTAAATTCAAAGGGTTTAACGAAAACACTGCAGCCATTTAGGAATAAAACCATTTTAACTGTGGTCCCTCATCCCTCATCTGAGTCCCATTTTCAGAGGCTCAAAAGTACCTGGGTAAGATTATTATCCTCCTAAGACCCAGGAGCCCCACAGGTTTTTGAGTTTTGGCTTTTTTTAATTAAATAATTGCTTATATTGGAAACATCATGATGAAACACTTTTTTTACATGCATTCTTAAAAACTTTTATGGAATGTCATTCAGTTGTTTCTTTTCTTTTTGTATAAAGCTGTGAATTTCTTGTCCTCATACGTGGACAGTGGGTCCTAGGAGGTTATAGATATGAGGACTGTTTTTAATATTTGGAAAAAAACAACAGCTTTGCAGTCATTGAAGTCTGGAACCCCTGGACATCACCAAACTTCAGGGGAAGAACCTCGTGTTGGACATGGTGATGTCCATGAGTTCTCAAGGGGGAGATCACCAAACTCTGGGTTCTCCCATTTAATACAGCTGACATCAGTGACTGTCTGTGGGTCTTTCTGCCCTCAGTTTAGTCATCACTAACTCAGTAGCTGCTCTATTGGGTTGAGATCACATGACTGACTTGACCACTGAAGAACATCCCATGCCTGTTCCTTCAAAAGATCTTGGGCTGCTTTTGTTTTTAGACATTAATCATCTACAATGTGAAGCGCCATCCAATCATGTCTTGCATCATTTATCTGAATCTGAGCAGAGACAATAGTCCTGTATACCTGAGAATTCATCCTGTTCTTTCTATCAACATCTTATCATCAATAAACACCAGTGACCACCATACAACCCCATGCTATAACACTGTCTCCATGATGTTGGGCAGAGGATGTGGTATGCAAACTCCTGAAGTATGTATTTGACTTGGCTGGATGTTGAAAAAGGGTTTTTCTTCATCTTCAACATAAGAATTCTGTGATCGCCCACTCTACTTGTTCTCCGTGTTCTTCCGGCCCTTTTTGTCTAGTTGAGATCACCAGTGGGTTCTTTCTTTTTAAGAATGTACCGGATTGTTGTTTTTTCCACTCCTAAAGTTTTCTTGCAAAGTTTCTTCATCCTTTTTCTGATTTATTTTGTTTTTCGAGCTGAATGACAGCCTCCGTCACTTGCATTAACACTTCTTTGGACCTCATATCGAACAACTATCCAATGCAAATGTGTCATTTGTAATCAACTTCACAAACAACAAACAAACAACAACCCGTCAGTCACTTGTCCAAATATTTATAAGCCTTGGAAAATGGAGGGACTATATTTAAAATGGTTGTAATACCTAAATGGTTGCAGTACTTTTTTGGTCAAACTCTTGGATTAAAACTGACACTCCACACTTCAATCACATTTTGTTATTTTCATTTCAGATCCGTTGCGATGGCAAAACTACAGAATCTGGGTCACTGTCCAAATATTTATGGACCTAACTGCACGTCTGTCACAATAGCCGAGGCTGAATCATCATCACTAACCGGCACTGTAGTTGTACATCCACACTCTGAGTTTGCCAAATGCTCTTCTTGTACAGTCACCATAGCTGTGGCTGTTAACAGAATGCTGATCTCTGTTGGATGAGTCGGTCTGGGTCATTGGTCTTTTCTTCCACTGCGCAGATCATAACCTGAAACTGTTGATAAGCATGCTAAAGGACAGTGCAGCAAAAGTAATGTCATGTATTAAAGGGACAATGCATGGAACAATTGCATTAGTCCAACTAGTTCAGATACATAGTCATACAGGTTATCTAAAACATTATCTTACATTTCACAGGAAACATTTGCCTCCTCCCTCTGAAATCCTACCTTATTCCTTCACATAAACAGGGAACAGGCCTGATAAACACTACCTGGAACAGACTTCACCATAAACTGGCAGAGCTTCAATGCATAATCCCCACTAGTTCATCACAGTGAGGCAGCAGAGGAGCAGAGGACTGATGCGCATCACACGGAGAACGGCGAGGGAGAGGCAAATGAGGGAAATAGTTTAAACAGCATCGATTAGTTGACATATGAGAGCATGGGACATAACATGCATAGCAGATAAGCAAATACAGCCAAATAAAAGTGACGGATGAAGCAAGAGGCAGAAAAGCATCCTGTAGATCCTGTGGAAGAAGTTTGCAAAATTTAGATCAAATGCACTGTGTGTTATAGTTGATGAAAAGGACAGCAGTCTATCTGTTGTCATGACGAAAAGCCAATCTATTTTCTGTCCTGAAGAGACGTGCAGAACATGGAGGGATACTCACGTTGAACACCGGTAAACGTGGCTCATTTCTTGCTTCACCTGAAGAGGGAAAGTATAGTGAAGTATCTGGAGCTCAAAAATCACTGCCACATGGGAGGGAAGTCACATTTAGACTTAGCCGGAAGAGAGAAATGATGTTGTTTTGCAAAAAGAGAGAATAAAGGGGAGATAATTTGAAGTTAACACAGTAATGGAGAAAACCCAGGTGTGTTTGTTCATATCACTGGAGACACTTTCAAAATAGATGATGCAGTTTTTATTTTCTCTCTCTCAAATGCAGCTACTGTGTCTTTGTGATATAGGCCCTGGCTGTTATATATCATTTCCTTGATGCTTAAAACATCCTCCAAGGATTTGGATATATGTTTCTTTTGTTATTCTTTGGGTGGAGTGGATTTCAGTGTCACTGCTGTCAGTCCTATGCTGCTCAGCCAAAGAAACGTCACCACCTGGATTTAACTGAGCAAATAATTAAGAGCCTCCCCTTTACAGTAACTACTGCAGGGATTAATATGTTTCAGATGGAACAAGTTCTTTAATCCTAACTGATGCAGCGAGTAGGTTCTCGTGTGTTAACCCTCGAAGACCTAAACAGTCACCGGTGACCAAATGTCTGATACAAAATGTTTAATAACTTAAGAACCATAAAATACAGTTTCTCAGCTTTTCGTCATCATCAGATATGAACCATTTGGATGTTAAGGTGCTCCATGCTGAACACTGATTCACCAATAAAACCTGTGTAGTTTGACAAATGACAGTGCTTGTAAACACTTGTTCTAGGTTTGGTTAATGATATATTTTACTGAAAAGTCAAGTTTTCTTCATTTTTATCTGTTTTAATATAATATATTTGAATTTACTCTTAGCTTTTATGAACATCTGCATGGTTAGTAAATTAAAAATAGCTGATTTTAACTGAAAAATTCAAAATGCAGAGGATTATATAATAATTAAATATGGTAAATCACTTTGGAAAGGTTAAATACAGAAAAAAAAGCCACTGGAAGTGGCCACCAAATAATTCTAGGAGTTTTAGGTTTTTTTTAAGGGTATTTAAACAACCATCAGCATAAAGATTGGACTGTTTCTATGGAAAAATGTCATGTGGTCTAATGAGTCCAGACTGACCCTATTCCACTGTGATGGTCGCATCAGAGTGAGAAGAGAGGCAGATGACGTGATTACCCATCATGCCTAGTACCTATAGTGCAATCCTTTTGGGGCAGTGTTGTGATCTGGGTTTAGTTCAGCTGGTCAGGTCTAGGATCAGCAACATTATGTGCCCAAAAGTGACTTCAGGTGAATGTAGGTACTAAATATCCAGAATTTAACATTAGTGGAGTTTTTTCTTTGCTGATGACCAGAAATGCTAGGATTCATCAGGCTCAGACTGTGAAAAAAGTGGTTCAGAGGTCATGAGGCATCATTTTCACACATAGTCCAGACCTGAACCCCATTAAGAATCTTTTGGATGTACTGGTCTTGACATCGTGGATTCACTCTCCCATCATCAATACAAGATCTGATCAAAAACATTAATGCCACTATCGATGAAATGAAGTTATTAACCTAGGTTCAGGAACAAAAACCATATCTCAGATGACCTACTTTCCTGTGCCTCCATATATAGGGGTTTCTTCTACCACTCTCTCTTCCTTTTATTTCATTTCTCAAAATCCCCCCCTCCGGTTTTTTCCCCCTCTCCTCGCTCTCATTACGGGAACCATCGGGGCAAGGAGCCGAATGTGTTGGACAAGACCTTACACAGCAGCCCAGCTGTTGGTCAGAGATGTAAAACTAAAACTAATGGAACTATGGACAGAAATGAATGTGCTTAAACACATAAGTGCATCCCATAATCAAAGATAAAGGTGATCCAGAAATTCAGTATATGATTTTTCAGTACAATATCAGAGGATGAACACATTATATGAAAAAGAATGAAAGACTGGACAACGCCAAGTTTGAAGTTGCAATGTCAAAAAAATAGGAACACTGTGAAATTTACAAATGTAATAGACTGAAAATGGAAATCAGCCTTGGGTATAATCTTGGGTATTTACATATGCATGTTTATTAATATGCATTGGCCCTATATGATAAATACAAATACAAATGCAAATTGTCTTGTAGATGGCATGTGTGTGTGAACTGCCTTCATTTCAGAGAAAAAAACACAAAAATGTCAAAAGAATCCACATCAGGACCAGACTACAGTAGAGACCCACCTTGTAAAAAAAAAAAGAAAATCAATACATGCTGTAGTTTTGGAGTTATGGGCATGGACAGACAGACACACACACAGGCAGGCACTGCAAGGGTTAAAATCCAGCACTCTTCAGTTCCACAGGAGGAAGAGCAATTCCATGCAAACAGTCTCCCTCCTATATCTCAAATTCGACCTTCCTGATGGTGCACTATTTGTGGCTGTGTAAGGGTGCTTGTGCAGATGAACAATTATGAGGAAGAACAGATTAGAAAGACCTATTAAAGATGAGAGGAGAAGGAGAGAGCTGTCATTTTCAGGAGCGGACCCTGCCAGTGACAAGTGCTCATCCAATTACAACTCAAGTGTTCCATATTTTCCTTTCACTCTCTCTTCCCTTCGTCTAATTCTTCTCTTCTGCTCTCCACGCTCTAGACCACCTAATCACTCTGTTCCTGTCGAGGGGTCTCCAACGGTGGCACTTCTTGTCCTCTCATTTCCTCTGTCCTCTTGTATTTGAGGCCTTTTACAGCTATAGAACCAAGGCGAAGTTCACATGAGGAAATAATGTGCAACCATTGCTTTGATAAAGCAAATTTTTTCCTGTATAGATCCACATAACTGATTTAACCCTTTATAGGTCACGCATAGAAATACTCTGAATTTCAATATTTCAGCCTTAGTGTGCTTTTGGAGGACATAAGACTTCATTATGTTTGTAAAATTTTTCAAACATTTTCATTGTTATGTAGAATCAAGGTCAGTGAAGTTACTATATTTGGTTCCTTACCTGTGAATGAAAAAAAATATATATATATAATAAGTAAATATAAAAAATACAACAAAAACCCATGCAAGGTGAAAGGAACCTGTATTTGTTATCATTAGAACCCTCCTTTTCTACCATTAGACCAACGTCAGTGCTGATCCAGACACCTGTCAACATCCACATTATCCCTTTGAACATCATTACTTACATTAGTACCATTACTTCATGGTACCTAACAAAGCAGTTACACTCACTGTTCATGCAGAGGTGGACCTTACAGACCCTGGAGACCACATTGGACCTGAGATTAGGGACTCTCTGTCCTCACTGTAACTGGTGATGTCACTGTCTTCAACATATGCAGAAATTACCAAAAATAGTCACTTGCCCGATAAAGGGTTAAGTGAGAAAGACCAACAATCCTCCAGAGACAAAGTTGCTAGCCCCAGCTGCAACTACTCCCCTAGTGGGAAACATGAAGATGAGCCTGGGGTATACAACAGCTGGGACCAGGTCCACAGAGTAAAGGATGTACCACCAAAAATGAGGGGAAAAAAAAAAAACAAGTTTAACATAAAGATTTCTGTGCATGTCAGTGTGCAGATGATGATGCCGACAGAGGGGTGAGGATGGATTATACTCCTGGTCCACCTGATTTGTTCCACTCTACCCTACCAGATGCCAACGTCAGATCTTCACAGGACAGAGTTGGGCATCACGTCAAGGAGATTAGACGTACTGAGTCCAAAAGAGGTAAGAGACAATGAGATGGAGAGGAAACAAGATTCAGAGATTAATTCGATAAATCTTTTCACACCTTTCCAATACATTGTTTTTGTGTCTCTAGATGTGGGTCCAACAGATTCATCCCACAAACTCTTCCCTGTTCTGCTGATTGTAGGATGGATTGTCGGCTGCACGGCGGTTATCTACTTTGTGTTTATTCTTGCCTGGGTATATAATTAAATCTATATCATGAATTGTAGAATAGTGGAGTTTTGCAGTGTGCATGTGAATATCAATGCGAGCCAAAATACCTATAAAAAACAGTCTACTGC
Organism: Apogon talboti; assembly: GCA_037367365.1. Classification (NCBI taxonomy): domain Eukaryota; kingdom Metazoa; phylum Chordata; class Actinopteri; order Kurtiformes; family Apogonidae; genus Apogon; species Apogon talboti. Next base: position 22,994,785 of record JAPQRQ010000006.1, on the reverse strand, counting down.
ACCACACTCTATACACGTCTGAGAACTTGCTCTAATGGATTTCCTCTTTTTTTTTTTCTTTTTTTTTTTTTTTGATTACAGAAAAGAGGTGTACGGGGCAGAAACTGAAACGGAAATCATCGCATGTATTGCATTCTCCTCCCAGGGCACAGATGGAAGAAAATGTTTTTTTTTCCACTCCTTTTTATGTTGGTCATTTACATTCATTCAAGATATTGATATAAATTTGAGAGCTGGATTGTTTTCTTCCATGGTCCATTGGTGATGATATTTAGCTGTAAGAAACTTTCATTTGACATCCATATTTATCTGTTCTGTTTATAATTAATCACTGTTCCCTATAATTTTATAATTCCTCATTAAGCTCTTTGAGGCATCGTGTATTAAAATATATTAACTTTGCAAATATCCCACAGAGGCCAATATTAAACACCTTTTCTAACAGTTTTCTAATTATACATTTTACTTCACTGGTTTCTTCTGACTGCCGTTCTTCCCTCACACAGAGTGTTTTATATTTCAGGGGTGCTTAAAAAGAAATGAATACACCTGTCTTTGTGGATCTCCTCTGTGTATTCAAGTCACACTCACACTACAGGGCATCAAAAATATTGGTTGTTAGGACTGGCAATGCCGTTGCCATGGCTACCAACATTTTTTGGAGCGTTTTGTTCTAACATAGGATGTGAAGGGAAAAACAATGGAAGGAAAATCGGTCAGGGAGCTTCAACTTCTTTGGGACTTTTTAATTGTTATGTGTTAAGACATCTTAGGGGAATTTTCCACTAATGGCTTCATAACAATGAACTTAATGAACACTTACTTATTGCACATTACTGAAGTCGAGAATAAATTAAGTACAACCTCAGATATTTTTGCTAATACTTTAAAATTGTGATTGGATTTCAGCTAGAAGCAATCATAAGTCTCATGTTGGCCTGACATGTCAGCTCATAACTCATTGTTATAGATTAGTCCCCAAATCACTAATACTAGTGCTGTCAGCTTTAAAAAGCATTTTGAAGTCTACATTTAATAACAGGGAATTAGATTGTCTGGTTGTTACTGCAGGCTGTGCCACATTTCCAGTAAGCAGGACGTGCAAGTTTTATAAGCATGCACTGACAAAAAAAAAATTTAAAAAAGGCTGTGCTCTGTGTGTCATGTTAAATGTGCGCACCAGATGTAAACATCAGGGTAACATGGTAATGAGGTTGAGAAGAAAGACTTCTACACCACAGCAATGCACCGTGGGTATCTGAGACACATGTACGCCATGCCCAAACACTTAGATATACTTAACATGTTCAAGTACACGTGATAACACAAACAGGTCACCTCGCAAACACAGACATACAGGCTTGAATTAAATACACAGCACTCTACATTTAAGTATCATCAAGTTGTTTGTAATGCGAGCGCTAATTATGTGTTTATGCTGTTAACCATGCCTAATCTGTTTACTTCAGTAACAGCAGAACATCACCTCTTGCTGCATGCCATCAAAACACACTCCCCTCCCCATTCTTACAGCCTCAGTCTGTAAATTCTCTCCCGAAATAGATTATTATGCACGTACACCACATGGTGCAAAGTAATAAGATATCTTCAAGGTGTGCTACATTAACTTTGGGAGTCGAGTATGTAGATTATCCGTTTACAGGATACCCCTTGTACAGTGGAATGCACTTTTTTTTTTATTGTAAACATGGGAAATGTCTAACTGGGTCTTGTTCTAGGTGTTCTATCCAGGTCAATAAGTGTTAAAAGTTAAAACATAATCAATAACTATAGTTTTAGCTAGCTATAATATGACTTGTTTCATTCAGAAAACCCTCATTAGTCTTCAGAATGGCAAAAAAATTCTTGCATGTTCACTGACGTATTAATAATCTGTGACTTTGTTATGACAATAGCTTTAGGCCAGATCCAGCTGTGCATTTTTAATAATCAATAAAAGCTTGAACACTTGAATACATACACTCCGGGCAAAATAATAAATCAGATTTGTTATGTAACTGTAAAAGAACATGAAAACAACAAGTTGATGTAATGCATTGATGTAATTGTGGCCAACAGGAGTGTCGGGGTATTAAAGTTAAAATGACTTTCTCTAAATGATTAAAAACAGAGCGGCTGCCAAGCACCTGCTGGTCCAGGCCCTTTTTGATAATCTTTGGGACCGAATAGAATTGTGTTTCAACACTGTGTAATAATGCAAGAGATGACTTTGATACTTATGGATTATTTGGCCCAACGAGCATCAAAGTGGAAAGCATAATCAAGCCAGTAACCTAAAGAAGTTCCATGTGTATGAACTGAACTGATTCAAGGATGTGACCTTCATGACAGTTCACAACTTGAGGCACTTAATGAGAAATGTATGGTCGACAATGTCACTGAATGCAAGAGACAAGAATAAAGAAACTGAACTCTCTCTTCTTTCTCTGCTGCTAAAAGAAAATCAATACGGTCTCTGTTATTGTACAATAACATGAATAAAGTTTGGGATGCCAGACAATTGCTGTTTTGATGTACTAAAGTTATTTACTTGTGTGAAACTTGCCACATTTCATTTATTTACACAATTGAATTTAGTGATATTCTTTGTCTCTCTATATAAGAGAAGCTGAATTATTGCTAAATTAAATACATTGTGCTTAAGGAAAGAGAGGTTGATTGACTGCAGTAGCCTGGTGTAAATGTGAGAAGAAAAACAGAGAATAGCTAAATAATGTCAGTCAGAAGTCACAACCTCTAACAGTAGTTAAACTTCACCCTAAGCATAGATAAACAATGCTGAAATCAACTTATGAATGCACTTTTGAATGGAATATTATTATCACATCATTTTTTTGTATCACAAAAGTAAATGAAGCCAAACAACTTTTATGATGGTGATTATATTCTACTTTTCAGGTATGCTGAATGCCCACAGGATGTCACTGTTTGACATTAATTATATATTTAAACCTCTGCGAAGGACTCAAAGAGGAGATAAAAGTTTGTTAAGTTTAAGACAGAAGAGTTGAAACCTGTATCTGTATGTCTCACCAACAATTTACGAACACAACTCTCAGCATTTTCATTGTAAATACTGCTTCTTTGTAGCTCACACTGTTGTTTTATTAATGGGTGTAATTTAGCTTACTTGTAAACTCTCACCAGCAGAGCAGTTGGTGGTAAGTCCTGCGCTGCACTTATTAAACACATATACCTTAACAGGGGTCGAAAAAGTCTCACTGTAAGTATCTCTGTTTTCTCCTTTTTATTTCCAGTGGACTCACTGAATAAAAGCAGTGTCATTTTAATGGAAGAAGTCACTTCTTTAAATCAAGGGCATGGACCATAACAGGAGGACATCAAAGTACACATTTTTAGAAACTGAACTGGGTTCCTATCAGTGGCCTGTAACAAAAAGAGCACAGTGAGAGTGCACTTCACAATAAGTGCTCTTTTCAATCAAGAGTGCATTAGCACAGTGCCTGGTCTAATTGCCCACCTGCAACACTTTCTCTCTCATGATCCAGAGAGTCTATGTAACCTGCTCATACATGTGTGTGTAAATATGTGTGCTTTTGTAGAGGTGTTCCAACAGTTGCCATATGTGTGCATGTGTTTGCATTAGAGGGGTGTTGTCCCCTCATATACACCTCAGACACTACACACTGCCCCACGTACTGCTGCATACACACAACAGGCATTCCAGAGGCTGCATGCCTGCTGCCCCCACACATACACATACCACTAGACCCACTGTTAGAGTCGCCCAAAGGGCACATGAAGGAAAACTGAGTCGTTTTATGGCCAGAGGATAACAGAGCCAGCAGAATGTTGAAATGAGAGCAAAAAAACAACAGGAAACGTGCAATGAAAACGCTTTGGAGAGTGAAGCTTTAATGGGCATTAGTGTTAGTAATCTTTAACCTACGGACATATTTCCCAGTAAATCACACTGACAGGATTTTTTTTTTTTTTTTTTGCTCTTGTTGACTGATCATCTTTGACCTTCTTCGAAAGCTCCAAACATCCCCAGTGCCCCAATTCATTTCAGGAGCGAACGTCAGCCATCTATAATGTTGGAAGTGCAAAACACGCTGTTCAGGCTCCCAAGAACATGCTGAGGTGTTGTAATGTTAGCTGTGATGTTAGCTAGCAGAGCTGCTAATGACGGGGAGGGTGAGAGCACGAGGAAAGTGGGTGGTGTGAACTTTCAGTTGTCGGCCAATGTGTTACCATCTAGCGGGAGCAAAAGGGGAAGCCAGGCAGTAAATAAGCAATTTGAACAGATATTTTGCATAAAACAATACATGAATGGCTTTCAGACACGTAGAAACACAGTCACACACTGGCTTGTGTTTTCTGCTTCCACAGTAAATCGAATAAAGTAAGAGTAATATGAACCAAATGAGGATTTGAGAGAAGGTTAACTCAGTTTCCTGAGGTCACCTACAGCACATGATGCCATGGCTGTAATGTTGAGCGTGGTTTGGAATAAACCCCAAAATGCCTTTGGTCAGCAGCACCAATATGAAATGGCTCATTTACCTCAGAGTTGTTTGGTTGAAACATTGTGGCATAAACCACTGGTACGTTGAAATGTATATATTGTGGCTGAATTCTTTAAAGGAGTAAATAACAAAGGTCATGAGTTCCACAACTTTACCCATCTGTATTTGCACAAGTGTGAGTTGGCTCCGCGACTGCACTCCCCCATTCCTCTAGGTATTTTTGACACTTGGCTTCAAAGTTAAGCTGTATTTCTGGTGTTCCAGCTTGGCATCCCTGTCCTATACATCCTGTGTGTTATAATTCTCTTTGGCTCGTTCTTACACCTCTGAACCTTCTGAAGTGTGTATGAGTGTGTATATGTGTGTGTTTTTTTTATTCCCTGTATATCCGTGACTGTTTGCCTCTCCAGTTTCAGCCTGGGTAGTAGCTATCCGGTGCCAGGAAATGTGCTTGCTGGTTCACTGCAGCATGGGGTATATTTACCAGCCAGCAGCTTGGGAGAAGCCATAAAGATATTGCACATTCATTTGTTTGCATTGTGCCTTTGACTAACTTCACTTATTAGCCCTATGTTCCCCACATGCTTATAAGTCCAATTAGTGGAAAAAGAGTCTGAGCTAAACAATTAACTTATTGTTTTTCCCCTCTCCGTGGACATTACAAAATTAAACTAAACCCCCAATTCCTAATACTCCCCTCAGGACAATAGTGCGGCATGGGTGAGTCTAAATTTAGAAACATCTCATGTAGTTATTTTAGGAACATCACGGTCTGTACTGTTTTCTTCATGTGGAGCACACAATTTCTCTATATTCTGCAAGTCCATGATACCTTGAAATATAGGATACACTAATATTGCACACTTCATGTTGGAGAATGTTTTAGCGCTGTGATCGCATAAGTACGTACAGGATAAGCCATATTAAAATATTGAAACAAGGCACATAAACACACTTTAGAGCACAAATCGCCTGCAGACAGTCTGTTATTTAAAGATTTATTTTGAAAGAAAAAAAATGTTCCTCAAGATGATTATCAGTCATTATTATAAAGTATCTAAATACAGGCAACTGAGGTATATCTGTCTTTCTACAGGTGGAGTGTGAGAAAGAAAGAAAGAAAGAAAGAAAGAAAGAAAGAAAGAAAGAAAGAAAGAAAGAAAGAAAGAAAGAAACAAAGAAACAAAGAAACAAAGAAACAAAGTAACAAAGAAAAGCCAGAGGGAGACAGCAACAATAAGACCAGAACATGGACATGTAAAAGTACAATCTGAAGACATTTTCTACATGATCATGATGCAGCATTCATTGCACTAATTTCTAATATAAAAAGCAAAGGCAAAAAAAGCCTATTCGACACTTAATGACTCCATATCATAACCTCAGTTACTTTTTAACATACAAAGAAATCATATACAAGAAAAAAAAGACCCTACACTGGGAATTGAACTTTGGAAAAATGGACTCATCTTGAAAAGTTTGTTTGTTTGTTGAAAGACCCAGACCCAGCCTGTGATTAAAGGTGGAGTAAGCTATTCCTGAGAAAGACTGTCGTTGCCACCCAAATTCATGGCCATATATTGGATCAGCTAAATAAGCTTCTTTTTAATAGAGCCAGAAGGGACACAGAACAGATAGCAAGTGGGCAGTGAAGAGGTATTTACTACATTTGAAAAAAGTTGTTGCATTAGGATTACTTACTCCACCTTTAACGACTAAATTAAATGTAATGCTGTTACGTTTTAATTGAGTCTTGCTGTTTTGCACAAAGGTAAAATTTTAAACGCCTCATTTGATTTAACAAACATCAAACTGAGAAGCAATTCATAAAGAAAAAAGCTGGGGGAAACAGGGTTATTATTTGTGATAAATTTGATTTCCATGGACCACAGTTAAACCTACAGGAAGACGATGGTTATCGCAGCGTGGCATTTATTATCCTGAGTCTGTCCAAGACGAGTCAGGCAACTCAGCTGTTTTTTCCAGTTCTGATGTTGTTACATTACTTTAACCCACTGCTGTATCCAGCTCTGTTTAGCTGCTTTGATATTCTCATTTAGCTCTGCAAGAAAATGAATACTTTTTTTTGTTTTATTTATATGATTAAACTTTTCCTTTAATTGTGTTTTTTTCTTATCATTTGTGCACTCATGCAAACACATACACCCACTCACACAAAGTAGCACAAAATATAATGTAAGGCATACCAACTTTACAAACAGTAGGTAGCGATCATAATGACTAGCTGAAAGTGGAATATACATAGAGGTGTATGTGCATCCAAACAGAAACACACAGGAGGTTAAAGTAAACGTATAAAAAAGGGTCTGGTATCCGTAGATTGTCAGCTCAGTGATTTGTGACCATCTGTCGTTTTAAAGGCAAAAACTTAATTTTGGTTTCTTTGACAAACTGCTGATGACCAGCAGCTGCCTGTCAACTGCCATTCAGTTGGTTAATTAAATATAACAGTAGTGATACATGATTACACTTAAATATTTACTGGTCTATTCAACAAAATACATAAGAAGTACAATATAGCTAGAATTTATCAGGATGTAAATGAAGGTTAAAACCAGCTGAGGTTTTATGAGAGGCACACAACCCAAACCCACATACAGCACGGTGGTTCAGCCTGGTTACATGTGTATGAGTGTGAGTGGGCGTGTGCTTTATTACCAGTGGGTGTAAGAATAAAGCACACACCCACTCACACTCATACACATGTACAGGCCTGAACCACCGTACTGTATGAGTGTGAGTGGGCGTGTGCTTTATTCCAACACCAGTGGGTTTTGAGCACAGTTGTCTGTCTGCCCTTGTGTTGTAATGACTTTTTATTTTGACTGTTACACACACACACATACGCACACACACATACAAACACATACACACACATACATATGACAATTACAATCTCACAGGTGATGAGTGAAACAAGATAAAAAAAAAAAACAGGAGAGGAAAAAAAAAATGAACAAATGAGTGATTGTTTCCAGTGAAAAGCAAAATAATAAGGCTGATTGAATGAACTACAGTATCAGAGTTGGAGAGACAGTGCTCCACCTGTTTGGGAGGGTACAGTCCGCTGCTGTCCTCAGAGGAAGTGCATACTGCAGTGTCAGTCCACCAGCCCTGGTCCATCTAGTAAAAGAGCTGAGGGGAGCGTCCACTTCCCTGTAGCCTCCCCACCAGTGCTCCACCAATCAGAGGGGAGACAGTACAGTAGGGGACAGAGGCAACCCACGTCAACACATCCCTGGGAATCACCATACACGGCAGATGTTGTCTGGGACCATGTAGCTGCTCTTGTTGCAGTTAAAAGCTTTGGCAAATTCTGGGAAGTTCTGAAGGGATCCGAGTACCCTGTGACGCACACAGAGAAAATTGTTAGTTAGTGATCAAGCTATTGTATTAAAAAGTTCACTTAAAGAGCATGTCATTTAAGTGTAGGTTTTTAAAATGTCAAATGAAGTGTTTCCAGTCTTTTCTGCTGAGGACTATATACCTGAATTTTCCTGGACTGTGAACATCTACTTTGATGGAATTAACGGCTTGCTCCGGTCTGTGTGTTCCACACCAAACCTAAAAGAGACAGAGATTTAGACGTTTTCAATTATATATGTTATCATATTACATAAGCTGACCATATTTCACATCAGCAAATTCTGAACAGTTACACCCATCAATAATTCATCTAGGTTTCATCCAGCAAACCCATCTATAGCTTAGTATGAATTCACTAATCCTACCTCATTTTGATCACTATATGCTTTATTTAACTGGCTTAAAGACTTATTCAGATTAAAATCTCCTTTTCTTCTTCTTTTATTGTCCTTACAAAAGAGTGAATAAAATGCCAGTTAATGTACTATAAATCATCCAAACATCCATCCAGTTTTTACTCACATATCCACATCTCCAACCATCTTCTCCTCTGTGTATCAGTGAAGGAAACAGTCTACCCATATGTACGTATACACTAAAGGTTAAGGTTAAAAGGTCAGCTCACTGCATTATCCCTGTAGGGAAATTCATTTTCTGCAATCTACCAGTCCTAATACTCACTGCAGCATACATACAGTACAGCTCTCCCTCAGTTTATTACCTGTGCAAAGTTGAGGAAAAATAGTTGGTCGTGGGAAAGGTCAATTCCAGGTAGTGGTGGCTCCTCTCCATGCTCCCGCACATAGTTTTTGTAGGCCTGCAGAAATAACACAATACAAATGTCACCTTATCTCACTTAAAATTAGAAGAACAATTATAGAAGGGCACTATGTGACCTTATGCAGTATATATTAAATGACAAATATAATTCTGTATTATAACTCTGTTAAGACAATGTGGAAAAACCTGACATATTACCAGCCAAAATAAGCAATTTTGTTGACATGTTACGTTTTAAATAACATTCCTCTAGTTTGAGTCTGGATAATTGTCCTCTTTATCATTTAGTTATACAGTATTTACATGGGGTTGAATTCAAACTGAGAGCCTTGACCTTGAACTTTTTATCTACAATGTAAAAAGAGCCTGGTAAAAAAACAAATAAATAAACCGCTGAACATTTAGAGCTATTTAATTAAGTGCTGAAAGTTCAATTAAATTCACAAAATACACAATGTAATTTACATAAATCACCAAACAGAAGCAATCATATTTGAACATGTGAGAAACTATTTCCACTCCATTTATGTGTTCTCACTTTTAATCTTGCAGATAACAGATGACAAAATATTGCTATTTTTAAGAATAATTGTTAATTGTTGCATTAACCCTTTATCGGGCAAGTGACTATTTTTGGTAATTTCCACATACATTACAAGAGAGTGACAGCAACAGTTACAGTGAGGACAGTGAGTCAATAATAGGTCCAATGTGGTCTGCAGGGTCTGCAAGGTCCACCTCTGCATGAACAGTGAGTGTACCTGCTTTGTTAGGTACCATGAAGTAATGGTACTAATGTAAGTAGTAGATGTTCAAAGGGATTAATGTTGTAAAATACATGTTTCTTTCACCGTACATGTGTTTTTATTGTATTTTTTTTGTTTTGTTTTTTTAGCCTCTATAGCAAGGAACCAAATATGGTAACTTCATTGACCTTGATTTTCTACATGACAATAAAAAATGTATGACATTTTCACAAAAGCAATAAAGTCTTGTTATGTCCTTCAATAACACACTAAGAAATGTTGAATTTCAGAGTATTTCTATGAGTGTTCTATAAAGGGTTAAAATGTGACCTTGTTTTGTCTGCCCTGTTGAAACTGTCCAAATCAGCAATATCATGTCCCTCAGTGTTGTGTTTACAATACTAATGAGCGAATCAGTGACCTGAGAAAAAGACATGTCTATTAATGTTAACAGACAACCGACAATAACAAACCACTCACTCGCTGCCCCCTGCTCTCACATCTGTAAACCAGGGATCTTAAACTGAGTTTCCTCTTTTGTTTTCAGGCTCATTACCTGATATGCCTGACGTATCCCTCCATTGTCAGCAATGTTCTCCCCGAGGGTGTTGTTACCATTTAACTAGAGAGGAGACATAAGGAGAGAGAACACGAAGATTGTCAGGAGACTGAGGATTGAGGGAGACTGTAATTGTTCCTCTATATTTTAGCAAGTCACAGATATCAGTCTCTGGGATATGAGACATCGGAGAGATATAAATCCCAGGGGGTATGTGGAGAGAAAAAAAAACATTGTTCAAAGGAATTGGACAAAGAGACAGAGAGAGATAGATATGTCAACACAATATATTGCTGTTAAGACATCTGAAGCAGAGAAGAGATGAGGCTGCAAAACTACAGGAAACAGACAAAAATTATAAATGGATAGTCTGCTAGAGACAACAGGAATGCACACAAAGGAGCAAAAAAAAAACAGCTTCTGAGGAAGGGTTAGCTTTGAAATGTTTAAAAAATGAGAAAACCAGAGAGATTGTCTACCAGGACGTACATGAAGCCCATTGGCCAAGTCCCAGGAAAAGTTGCCATACTGATCCACGATGCATTTCGACAGCTCCAGAAACCTCTGAGTGGAGTCCGGTGTCCACCAGTCCTTCAGGTCACCGTCTTTATCATAGTTACGACCTTTATAGAGCATGAAATGTTGTTTGGGTTTGATCAATACGAGAAAAAACAGCCACGACAATAATAAACACATGTACATTTCCACTGAATCCAATTTGTTTCTAATGTATTTATGGGTGGTTTAGGGTTGTGAGTATCAATGTAGATGAATCTTGTTATGCAGAACTCTATATAACCCATGAAAAGTGTGGAGAAATGTGGTCAAAAATAACCTCCGACATGCAATTCAAAACTTTGATTTCTCAAGCAGTAGCAGTTACAGGCAGGAAACTATTCCAACCAAAGGACAGTGCAATCTGCCAAAACTGCCTTTTTTTGGGGGGGTGGGGGGGCAGAACAAGCAGCGGTGTATAAAATCATACCATTGTCATCAAAGCCATGTGTGATCTCATGACCGATTACCATGCCGATGCCGCCGTAGTTCAGAGACTTAGCCTGGCCTTTACTGAAGAAAGGAGGTTGGAGGATACCTGCAGGAAACACTGAAACCAGGAAATAAACATGTTTGTGTCTGACAAGGAGACTTTCGGTGCTTGCATGACTGCATCTCTTTGACTGGGCATGTTTGCTTGGGCCCATATTAAATACCTATCTGGTTTTTGCTGGAGGAATAGAAAGCATTGACAACTGCAGCTCCGGTTACCCACCTGACAAAGTGAAAGATAAAAAAGGATTAGCTGAGTAAGGACATGTATAGTGCAGCACATTCCAAATTGAGTGAAAGGTATTAAAATTAACCTGGGTTAATAATAGGCGGGCTAATATTAGCATTCCTAATATGCTTAGTGGAAGGCTGAACTGTATCTATGAGTAGGCGTTTGTGTGGGAGAATGAGAATGCATGAGTTAAATGCAAGGTTGTGTGTGCACCATATGAGAGTACATGATTTATTATTAGCTGTTTAAATATATAACACAGCAGCTTTAAATGGTCACATATCAGGAAAAAAAAAAAAAGACCTGTTCACTGAGTACTGATATAAGTCTGCCTCCAATGGAAATCTTACTCCTCTTTGTTGACTTTGACTCGGAGTTTCCGCAGGCGTTTCTTCTGCACATACTCCAGGTTCTGTAGGATGTTTTCAAAGTACTCCTCTGCACTGTAGCTCAGCTAACACCAACACGAAGCCAGAAAGACAGGAGGATTAGCTGAGATGAGAGCTATCAACACCCAGTCATATATTCTCCTCCAAAAACTCATAATGGCCCAGAATGCACCTGAGATGTTTTCATAGAACTGATATGCAGGTACTCTGAAGCCGCTCTTGTATTCTGTTACATTAATTTAGTGAAAGAAGAAAAACATTCATAATCGCATCTTTTCAGACACTCACATCTTTGTATTCATTGTTCAGGTATTCATCATCCATAATGTTGTCGGAATAGCCGATCCGCTCCCGAATAGCTCGGGCCTGCAGAACAGAAAAAGAGAGATTTGGTAAAAAAAAAAAAAAATAAATAAATAAATAAATAAATAAAGTCTTAGTCGCCACAAATCCTAAAACCAGAATACAATATATATATAGTCCAGTGGTGAGATATTTTATGACCAGCACCTTCTCCTCTGCTGCCTTCTTGGTTTCTGCATCCATCCAGGCCAGGTCATCGAGGTTACTTATGAACACTTCCCGTATATCCTTAATCATCTCCTCCATCTGAGATCATGCACATACACACACACCGTACACACAGACACACAAGAAACACACACACACAAAGAGTAACAAACACATCAATGACTACCAACAGTCAGAAAGATAAACACGTACAAAATAAAGCCCTCAAAGCCAGCTGTCAGTCACTTCAATACAATAGAATATATTTTAAATTGTGCCTGGTGTGGGTGTTTTGTTTTTCTAAAAGGGCCTGTTGAGAGTAGTAAGGTCTGCAGAGAGTAGCTGTATGCCGCAAAAAAAAAAAAAAAAAAACTGCAACATATTGTGCAACAAAGACATTAAAAAAAATTGATCTCTCTGAGAAAGGCCTCATCATCACACAGTTACATTTTCATCCATTTAGGATTACAGTCCCTATGCGTACTAGTCGATTGGCCTACTGACAATCACAATTACATGTTAAGTGGCAATTAAAAAAACAAACAAAAAAACATCTATTTATTTATTTCAATTTCGGCTTGTTCACCATAGGCATCTGCTTTAGTGGTTGCAAATGTGGACTTGCATTATTGATAAGGCTACCAATTTACATTTTGCATCATGAGACTGGTAAATATTCATATTTATTCATAGCTGCATTCATCCAGCAGTTTTGGGGGTTGGTTTTACTGTTGCTGAGCCTCAGAAGTCTAAATTACAAAAGGGATGATTGGACAGATTATGTTTCTCCCTCACTGTGTTATATTAAGTAAACAATTTATGCCATTCTTATTAAGCAAATAAATGTGTCCACATCAAAACCTCAGCTTTCAGCAAGCAGTTGAATGTTTTTATAATGTGCTGCTTTGAGTCACAGTATTTAGTACAGGAATGCGCCTGCACACAAAGACAGACAGACTGACGCCACTATGATGGCATAATGTTGTGCAAACCATACTGTACCATGGTCATCGGTCAACAAAGTCAAACAGTTTAGTCCCACAACGAAACAAGAACTTGAATTGAAATAATTCACAAAAAGGGAGGAAAAATACCTGAACCAATAAAAAATAAATAAGTTAAACAGAGTGGAAAATTGTGAAACTGCAGTGACAGCAAAGGTCACCCTTCCAGATTGTCCATAATCATAGTTGTGCTATGAGACCACAGTGAGCTGACAGAGGCATTCCAGTGTCTCATCACATCAGCAGACCCCTCACTAACACACTGCATGACCACTCGGACAACACGCTGTGGTTTGCCACAAACCAGCGGAGCCCATACTGATTAGACTTTACCCAAAACCTTTTAGCATGGAGTGTGTGTATGTGTATGTGTACATGCATATGGGGATGGGGCTGCATGCATGCATGTATGTAGGTATGTATGTTTGCAAGGATTACACTGGAATATAAAGCAGTTAGATCATATATTTGCATAATCAGTGTTGTATGAAGTATTCCACTTTATTGTGTTGTATTGGAAGTAGAAAAATTTTATAACAATCTTCAGTTAAAGTTAAAGGTTTGTGTTATATATA
>JAPQRQ010000006.1:22954050-22973631 GCA_037367365.1 Apogon talboti | reverse complement strand
GGGGGGCGTCACTTGCTGCAGTTGCACACCTACATGAATGATGTGTGCATTGGAGTCCCTGTCATCGGTGCCCACAAAAAAGTTAACCAAAAGTTGAGTTCCATATTTCTCATTCAGCTTGGCGACAACATCTTCCAGCCTCCAAGTGGCACCTAAGGGATGGAGAACACTGGAGAAGTGAGATAAACGAGCTACTTCTGCAACTCTAATTCTAAAAAAAGTTCGGATGCTGCATAAAAGAGAAAAATTAAAAACAGGTACATATAGTAGGTTAATTCTCATGTTAGTGACCTTGACCATAGTACTGATGACAAGCTGGAGTTCACTGCTCCTAATGGTAATGCTAACGCTAATGCTAGATATGAGCATTAGGATGGGTAAAATGCAGATAATGAATTTCCCTACAGAGACAATGAACCAAGTTAACCTTTAACCTTTAACTTTTAAATGATTTGCAAATCTAATAAATATGTATTTTATTCACAATAGAAAACTTACCAAATATATACAGTGAAAAGAAAATATTCCATATTAAGAAAAAAATAAGCTAATTTTGAAATTGATGGCAGCAGTATTTCTCCAAACAGTTTGAACAGGGCAACAAGAGGATAGAAAAGTCACTGGAGCTGGAGAAACACATTGTATACTTACATAATATAATAAAAACAGTGCAAAACTAAAACTAGTAGTGAAAATATCCCTTTGTTAACTGTTAAAAATTAAAACCAAAACTAAACTATGAACTATTCAATCCAAAACAAAAACAGTTCAGGTGAAATAAGCTTAGTTTTCCTTTTCCTACTTGATTTTCACTGTGGATTTACAACTTTCATCTGATAAAAATATCAATAAAGCACATTAATATATTCATTCACTTTTGTTCAATAAAAAATGGTTTTGTAGCTCATATTTGATGTTATCCCACTCTAACATTTTTTTCATCCAACCTTTGACTTTCCTAAAGCTTCAAGGCTTTCCTCATATAACCTGAAAAACTAAAACTAAAAACTGAACTAAAACAAGTCAATGCCACAAAACTGAACTGAAATCAAAAGCCAACCTGAAAGACTGAAAATGAAAAATGATCATAACTGTACCATATTTGGTGTCCCAGTTGTCAAAAGCTATCGGCCACTCAAACACATCAGGCAGCATTTCCAGCAACGGAGCCCCTCCTCGGAGCTCAATTAGACCTTAAATGAAGCACAGATGCAAACAAGCAAATGCATATTTATTACTAACCAAAGAAGTCGATAATTTTAAAAAAAGTTTATAATTCATATATACTTCATTTGTAATTGTTTTCCTCATTACTTTTTAAGTTTGGATTCAGGAAAATATATTGAGGAAGATTTTATTTGCATCACATACTTCTGTAAAACTAATGTAGAACAAGAACTGCTTCTAAAAGTAGTGTTTTACTTGAAAAAACCTCACTTTAGGTCAGTGGTGGATATGATATGGATATGAGGAATGGTGGAACGTGATGGCTTGTGACTCACTCTCATTGGTGCAGGACTTGTAGAGGGTCTTGGCCTTTGTAAGCGCAGCAGCTTCCCCCTCAACTGTTTTCTCAAGGACACCTATTAAGAGAGATAAAGCACAGAAAGCGAGTAAGATTGAGTGAAGGAACCACAAGCAAAGACAGGAAGATAAAGGAGGAATGAGTGTGTGTGTGTGTGCGTGTGTGTGTGTGTGTGTGTGTGTGTGTGTGTGTGCACTGTATGACAATGCTGAAAACAGGAAGGGGAGAGAGGGAGATGCAAATAACATCAGGTACAAAGACTTTTTTCTATCTTTGTTGAGATGCAAAACAAAATCCAGCTGTTGTCCAGATGCATTTAATCAACCATGTTTCTGTCCCCGTGTGACTTCAGACTGTCCCAAAACATAGTACACACTGACAAGGCAGAAATTATTCAAAGAAAAAAAACAAAGAAAAATATGCTTCCTAGCTGTCATGCAGAAACCATAGTGCTATTAATCTGATTGAAGGCTAATTGCAGTCCCTCTGTGTGCACTGCAGATTATTTCATTATGTGGCTACCTGTAAAATCATTATTTTTCAGCAGATATGGAGTCAAGCATAAAACTGATATTTAACTGTATAATGATAAAAGAGTGTGAAGGGTTTGCTGGGAATAAAGCTGTTCGCTGCTGGCCGTACCCTCCAGAACAGCATATTTTCACTTGTGTGGCAGTTTGCCAACTTAATGAAAGTCCATCAACCAACTCTGAAAAGGTCATACTTCTATAGATTTCATTTTCAAGAAAAAAATAATTTAAAAAAAGGAACATTACATTATTGATGAATAGACAAGGAACCAAGAACTCATAACAACAAACTCGAGTAATAACTTGTAGTACCTTGTACTTTATCCCAGTACATTTCCAAAGGGCATGTCACACCGCTGCTTTGAATGACAAAAACATGAACTGTTTATCATGCAGTGCAGTCAACCGATTTAGGTGATTAAGACGATTAAAGTCATTTGTTGTAGAGGTCAATGCTGCCACGTGAATTACAATGTAAACTGGCAATATATACATTTAGCGTCTAGTTGCTGAAATTGCTTTTCAGGTAACAATTAAGGCTCGAGACTTTAGAGGAGGGAGGTCATAGCCCAGAATTATTCAAAGAACAGCAAGGCTGCGGGTGAGGAACAAAAAAGGGTCATTAGAAAACAAGAGTGAACACATTTGCTGTTTTAGTGCATGCGTTCATTGCCTCTTCAACACCTGTTGTGGGCATATGGACGCCAGTTAGCTCAGCCTCAGGCAAGATAGTGTTTCTTGGCAGACAGCTAATCAAAATGAGTGATAAGTGCTAGGGTGTAAACTTGCTCAACTGAGGGGGAGGAGAACAGAACTAACAATACACTTTCCTGCACTGCCTAAGGGCACCGAGTTGCATATTATACCTTTAAAGTGTAAATATTCCTCTAGGATCCACTGTCACTTTTCAGTAGCATTAAACATAAGGTTGAGTTCCCATAAATGTTCACGACATCGTGGTTCTGTTCCAGTACTCACATTGTAATTTTGGTGACTGTTAAACCACCACAATGTACAGTATGTGCATTGTGGTGGTACAGTCAGACAGTCTGTGCTCTTTGTCCTTTGAAGCAGGCATCTTCGACTGCAACATAACTTCTGCCTGAACCATCTTATAGCCTGTCATTAAAGCTTAACTGCTCTTGCACTATTGTAGTACATAACAGCAGAGACCTATTTCATATCCTGCCAGAGTTTCAGGGTTCACTTCAGTAAGCTGGTTCCAACTATAATAACGCACATTAAGGAGGTTAAGGAGGACTTTGACGTTATCCCTTGCAATCCATAACACAGGTTCATGGTCCAGTGGCACAGTATTAACTCATTGCACTAATGTCAAAATTGATAAATAAACCATTATACTAAAGAGCAGAAATTATGCAATACATTTTCCACATGGTGAACAGGTCTTGGCCCTAGAAAGAGTTTACTTCACCATTGTACAGGTCATTATTTACCTGCAGCCTGCAGAATAGTGTGTAATGCATGCAGGTTTCAAGTTTTAGCAGATATATTAAGTATAAAGACTGCATCATGAATAATGAATTTTGTAAGATCTAAGTGGCTGCCATAAACTTCCTGTACATGCAAAATGTATGTCAATGGTTGACCTACTGCTGCTGCCATTTTATGTTAATGTCAGGCATAAACAGGCCGAACCAATTCACTTTTAATGTTTTGAATACCATTATAAATCTATCTACATTTATATGGCACATTACCCCTTTTATATGCAAGGTGTATCATGAATTTATTATCCGATCAGTTTTACTTACATGATTTATATACAATTTGGCAAAAATTATGGGAGTGGTCTATTCCTGGACGACAGTGCTCTCATCTCATCATGGTCATCAAGTCTTTTGCTTTGACCTTTGCAGTCCCAAGATCTCAGTCCAGAGATTTTGGACAAGTATGGTAGACAATACTTTCCATCACCATCATCAAAACATCAAATGAGAGAATATATTTCTGAAGATCGGTGTTCACAGACTTGAAAAATCAATGCTAAAATGCACTGAAGCTGTTATGACACCATAGTGGCCTGGCACCTCCTCTATGGACAAAATACTATTTTTTAACTGCAAGAAACTGTACTATATGCACAATCTGATAGACTGTCGGGATCACAGGAACATTTCCAAATAACCTGAGGGTCTTTTTGGCCTGAACAATCAAGTTGACCAGTAATAATTCAGCAACAGGAATGACGAGTATGTGTGTGCACTAAAAATGGCGCCATCACATTTTTCAGCAACACACATAGCAACCGTCTAACTGCTTCTCTATTATAACCTTTTATATGTCGCCTAGCGAAATGGAAAGAAAGAATGAAAGGAAAAGTCAAGCAGAAAGAAAGAAAATGAGAAAGGCCTTTGTCACAAATGCAGGTAAATGCTGCAAAATCAGTGACAGAGGCAGATCAGACACTACACATATATTACACACGCATTATACATACACAAAAAGAACATAGTGGAGTGGAGGTCCTCTTCTACATGCTGCATCAAACCTACACTCATCTGGATGAGTCTGGTAGTTATGTGAAAACTACGTTCTTTGATTTTTTTTCAAGTGTGTTCAACACAATCCAACCCTTCATACTCAGAGACAATCTCCAAGGGATGGGGGTGGATCCTTCCTTTGTTTCCTGGATCACAGAATATGTGACAAAGAAGGTCACGATTTGTCAGGCTAGGAAACTGTGTCTCTGGGACAGTAATGAGCAGCACTGGAACTCCACAGGGGACTGTCTTGGCTCCCTTCCTGTTCATACTGTACACAGCCAGCACAGGCCAGAGTCATGACACATCCAGAAATACTGATGACACTGCTATTGTGGCATGCACCAGGAACGGACAGGAAGGGGAATAGAGAGGCACTCTACTGAAAGGGACAGAGGTTTTTTTTCCTTTGGAGACTCAAGTTCTTTGATGTCTGCACTAAAAGGCTGCACATGTTTTACCAGTTAGTGATGCTAAGTGTGTTGTTGTCTGCTGAGGAGGCAGCATCAAACAAAAGGATGCAAGAAGGCTAGAGAAACTGGTTACAAAAGCAGGTTCAGTGTTTGGAGAGAAGATGGACACTTTAGGAATGTGGTGGCAAGGTGCGCACTAAATAAATAAATAAGGAAATCATCTTAGACAATTTGGATCATCCTCTTCACATTCTAACCAACAAAAGAAGCAGCTGCAGTGAACGATACAGAAGATCCTTAATCCCCGCTGCCATCAGACTGTACAACATATAAATCAATATAAGACAGACTGGAAACTAAACAGATGAGCACTTGTTTAACGTTTATTTTACTTGCCTTTCTTGTCTTGAGTTGATGGATGATAATGAATTCCTCCCTTGGGATGAATAAAGTTTATCTGTATCTATATCTGCATTATAGACAAAAGGCCATGTTATCATCAATAAAAAGCTGAGTTAATTTATTATCAATTAATTGTGTACTCCAAGTACCTGAATAAGTAGGGTTAAAAGTCCACAGAGTACATGGGATTTAAAGACAGGAACATAGTGTCGTAATTTATAATTAATTATCTATTACATCAATAAATACGGCCTAGTCTACAATATTAATGGTCCAATGGTTGCATAAACATTTGGTCCTGGGATGGTGTTAAATTCTCAGCCTGAATTATTGTTTCAGTCTGTTCCTGACTGTGTGTCTTAAATTTTTTTGTTATATCCTCTGTAATATATCTGTCTTTGAAGTCTCAAAATGCTGCAAATCAGTCTTAACTAGCATGTAAGAATGTGCCTCTTCACTGTATTCCCAAAACATCCCCACTTCTTGATGTTTGTCAAGTCAAGTGAGCTAGACAAGCCAAGCTGTGCAAACAATGAATCATTCACAAACTGTATCAAATTCCCAAAATCAATCCTTCTTTAAATAATAAAAAACTCGGAGATAACTAAGTTTGGCTTTGAGCTTTTCAAACCTTGAGGCATGTCTTTTCATGCCTGAAAAATAACCCTGCCTCTTTTCCTCTAAATAAAACCGTAAACCTTTGAAGCTATAGTATTTTTTATTCATAGGTCTGAAAAAATGAATACCACTAAAACTAAATATTTCAATGATTAATAGTTTCCCCAAAAAGAGAGAAGCTTTAACATTATTGCAAAAGCATCTAAAAATAAAACTTTGAAAACCCATCACTCATTTGCGAAGGTTACAATGGGAGATATACGCCGTCAGCCTGCACATCTCAATGCAACTTCAAAATCAATACAGGAAAAGGAGTGGGCATTAAATTACATGACCAGCTGACAGGAAACTATCCCTTGAGTCCAGTGATACATAACTCATGTCAAAGTGAGTTGGGATCAAAAGATAAATGAGGATAATTAGATTTATATGTCTGTGTAATACGTAGGACTGACTGACAGGCCATAAAGCAAATATATTAAGCTGGTAATTAAATATGAAACAAAGTGAATCCTTTAACTGTAATAACTGCTAAAATAACTTGAAACACACCTGTTCTGTTTTCCCATCATTCGTGGACTATCCTCTGTGCTCACATTTAACTCAGCAGCCCCAAATGATTTGTAGCTAATTCAATATTGAATTATAATCTTTTTAAATTATTTGCATTTGCTTAGCTCTTAGAGTAAATTTCTTCTGTTATTTCTACTCGGTTCATTCACACCCACACTGTGCATTGCCGCATTTCACTTCAGCCTCTTTCTACCATTTCAATTTTCTAATCTTCCCATTTTCTCATTACCATATGTGCTCATTTAATCTTAATGAAGTCCTGAGATAGGGACCCTTCACAGGGTGCTTCCTGCAAAAGGGCACAGATCGTGTGTGTGATTGGATTACTGACTGCCTGGTGCTAATGTTTAACCACAGCAAAGGCTTACCCTCTCACTCTCGCACACACACGCACACGCTCTGTTTCTCCCTATGTGTGTGTGGCTGTTTGGATTTATTTGAGAATGGATTTTGTGCCACCTGATGTTTGTTTGAGACATCACGTCAATTTGAACCAAACCACTCAGCGTGATACAGATTCAGAATTTCGAGTTTCTCCTCTCTGCATTGCCATTTTACCCTTGAGTGCGTCTCATTCCACAAGGCATTTCACTCGCAGTGTTTTCACTTAGAGCTTTGCCTCCAATTTATCATTAGGAAGTATATATTTGGAGTACATTAGACGCAGAAAACTGAAATGCGCTAAGACTATTAAGAATGATGGGTCCCATTACATCCATAAATGCTAGGAAATAGTTATTTATTGTTCTTTTTTGTGATTTAGTAACATAACAGACAGATGCTGATTCATTTATTTCTTTAACCTTGTGCCATGATAACGAACCTCCCACAACTACACACAACTGATTTAAGAATACCTTTTAATTTTAATACAAAGTAATAGAATAGCTAATGGAAACTACTGACAAGGCTAAAGAGAGACATTTACATTTCAAAAAGACGATGACACTGCATTTTTGTCTATTATACGTCCATAGATATTAGACAAACATCTAGTTTGCAGTGTTGTTAGTGTTGTTAGTGTTTGAGATACAGTACATATTGTTATCTGGGTTAAAAAGGTCAGAAGAGTTTTGTTTTTTGTTTTTTTTTGTTTTGTTTTTTTAAGACAGGAAGGCCAAATAGTGATATGTACTCCCATTTATTGAATATATACAGTGTTGGCTGACAAGGAGTTTAATCACTTGCAAAGCTTCTATGGGTACAACATTGTACCTGCAGATGACCTCCAGAGATAAGTTAGCTCTCAAGGTGCATATCAGTAAAAGGTAAAGGTGAAGCTAAAGTTTTGTTGTTTTCTTTGCACAGCTGAAAACAAAAAACAAGCTGCATTTTAAAACTATTGAACAAATTCGTCAGTTTCAGAGAAATCTATCAACTATGGTGCATTGTTTAAAGTTAGTGCAGACACCGAATGTGGGAAAAAAAAAAAAAAAAAGATGATTTATGAGAGGCTACAGTAAGAGAAAGCAGTGGCTATAGTGTAAAGTTATTTTTAACCAATGTAGGAGGAATACTGAAGATCTCAGTGATATACTTTCTACCATTTCACCTAAAAATGAACTATTGTTGAGGAAAACCATTACTTAGTGCAACACTGTCCTCAAGTATACATGTAGGTAATACTACAAAATGACCACAAAAGAATTAAAGTATTGACCTTGGAGATCCCATGACCTTTTGACCTGCCAGTTATGTAACACCACATCCACCTCCAGTGATCACAGTGTTTCTTTCTTGCACTCAGCGTAAGGTTAAATCTAGTCTTACTGAATTCTACTGTGTAAAACTTCAGTCACATACACAGTGCAGTGTTTGCTGTAACGGTTAACGGCAAAAGAGTGATGTTATTGGGCCACGGTGGAGGTCGAAGCTCTAATAACCTCTTTCCTGTTATTCCTAAACATCTTAGCTTGCAAAAACATATTAAATTCTGGATTTTTATTCATTATATTTTCGTTGGCCAGGTCACACCGTATTAATATTAATATTATTTTACTTGGCAACAAACTCCTGGTCTGCTATCTTTATGTGATATGTTTATGAGAAATACAATATTTATGGTGTTGTGCAATTGTCCAGACTGGAATTTCGATATCCGGAAGGCCAAGTGACCAAAACAATTTAGCAAAAACGCTTATTTTACCAAGCATTTTGTTACTTACTGCTGTCACAACACAACACAGACATTTAGTTTGTTGATGTCGTAAGCTGTTAGCGTCACCCCTCGCCAACGTCTTGCATGTGGATGTTTTCTGACATTGCAGATATCTTACAAATCTTGACTGAGATTCTACAAAAGCATAAGCGGCTCTGTCTGTTCTCTCTCTCTGTTACAGTGAGATTTTAGATCCGCGACAATTCATTGGGTTCTCACTCGCAGAGTCATGCACAGACACATGCATGCTTAGATGTGCACACACGGGGCTTAGCTTGGAGATGACTACCACATGCTGTTTCACATTTCCTGACCCATCCTCAAAGCTTTTCTCAATATACCATTGTACACTGGCTTCAGATCTTTTCCCCGTTTCACCTCAAAGCCCCCCCTTGTCTATCTCCCTCATCTCTTCATCTATCACTCTCCCTTTTGCGTTTCTGTTTTTTTTTCATCTCAGCGTTTTTCGGTTCTGTTATAGCTCCTTTCTTCCTCTCTCTTCTCCTCGTTGTCCATTTCCCCTTCTTCTTCCTGACACAAATTAGTTGGTAATTAAAAGGCTGGCGCTCAATTGGGCGAATTATTGCACAGTATGCTACACCTGAGTAGGGGAAGGTACAAGAAACACACGTGCAAACACACACACAGATGCACACATTACGCTGTGGTCACTGTCAGAGTGCAGAATCTCATTATGAATCATTTATGGCCTTTTACAGCAGCAGAGAACAATCCAAAGCATTTACAAGCAACCACAAACCGACACAGCTATTCGCACACATAGACATGCAAGCAGCATTTTATTGCTGACGTGCAGCCTAGAGCGTTGCATTGTCCAGGTGTTTTTAGGCCCCTGCAGCTGTTGACAGGAAAAAGATCTGTCCATCAGCAGGCGGTGGCATCCACGGAGGCGGAAGCAGCCAGCCCGAGGATCAGAGGTCGCATGTTACTTCCCAGACTAGAGGTCACTGTTCTGTTGAGGCCTCACGCTGCTGCAGCTCACACTTTAACATGTATCAGTCAGTGAGGAAAATGCAGCCCACACAGGATCTAAGCCACTACTGTAAGAGTTAATAATGTTTTCCACAGTGTCTGTGCAATGTTTACACATGCTTTGGTATTGAATATCACCGATAATCTTGAATACACAATATACTGTTTCTCTTTTCCCGCTCTCTTATACACACAGAAAGTAAACCTGAACATGTGTGTACAGTACAGTTCAAGACATTCCAGCTCTGACTGGTAAGCCAGACAGCCTGAAGGAATGAGCACAAAAGTGACTTTTGGTGGGGATTTAAGCCGTTGAATGATTAAGACCAGTACTTTGGCTGCTCCTTTGCTGTGTAGTGTTGCTGCGCAGTTCTGTGGTTAATGCAGGATTTACAGCAATTAACTTGATGATTGTCACAGAACGACTTTTGCACTTTGCCCAGTATTCCCTCATTTCGCTCTGAATGTGTTTTCAGACAAGCAACAAATATCGCAGTGCGATAAATCAGCTCTATCGCCGTACAAGTCCAGCAAACTGTGACACCACACACTCACACACGGACACGCTAAGTGCGTAAATGCACATGCAGTAACAAAATACCTAAAATGATCCCTTGTTGAGCAATGTTTACTTTTCTTTTCCCCCCTGTGTGTGATTTTTATGGGTTTTAAAACGGCTATTGAGAAGGCAGAGCAGAGCAGAACACAGCAGAGTGACTCCATACCTATCTGGTTTGTTAAAAATCTAATTAAAATCTCAGCAGCACTTGTGAATCATACTGAATCTCATGTTCAAGCAAATCTTTGTGAAGGAGCATGAGCCAGAATTTAAATAAAACTCCTTTATAATTACACTTTGTGAAATCAACACAACCACCCACTGCAGAGTAAAGTATAGAAATTAATTCTCATTACATTACAAGCAGTCTCTTAAGCTTAAAAAATGTGGGGCGTGAAAGGAAATGAAAGCGGGTGGTTAAAAAAAAACCTCCTTGTGTAGTGAGGCATAGAGTAACTTTCCTGCCTTAGGTACTGTATATTAAGTTAAAAACAATTAGAAAATGTTGTTTTAAAGAATGTAGGTACAGATGATTACAAACATTTTGATTGCCACTAAGATTTAGATTTATGTGTTGATGAAAATAGTCTCTTCGTCATCAATTTTCAGCACAAGGACAAGGAACACAGGAAAACACAGTGCCCTGAGATATTTTACCGAGTGTTTTTCCCTTTGAGATTGAACAGATAAAGCGCTCAAGTTTGGAAGAAATTATCTGTGTCCACGAGATAGACTGCACTTTAAACCCCAGGTTTCTTTTTCCACTAAGGATCAATCTTTCTTCCCCTTCTAAATCACTCCATTTCTCCTGCAGCCAATCTGCACTGTCTTTATTATCGTGCAAGGTACTGGCATATAAATTGTAAATTTATGGCAGATGAAGACTTTTGGTTGTCCGTGAAAAGTTTGCACCGCTAAAAGATTTAGCACCCGCGGTTCAGAAGTTCCCTGGCCTTTTGAGGTGACCTCAGACACACACACACACACACACACACACACACACACACACACACACACACACATACATATATACATTCACAGTACAATCTGGCACTCACTGTATTAACCAAGGCACACAGAGATCAACTCTCTAAAAGGTGGCAAAGCATCTGAGGCAAACACTTGCAATTAAGATTTTCTCACCATTTTCTCACCATGTGTTGGTATCTGAGAACAACACAGACACACACACTATAATGACAGCTATGTTGACAAACTCTCAGCTCACATGGTAGGCAGTTCTGCAGCCAAATTCCCATGGCATCTGTGATATCTATAGAGCTGCAGTCCCCTGACGGACAGTCCTCTGTAGCAACGCAACTGAAAAAGACTTACTGTTCTAGCCTGATTTATAATTCTTCATCACTGGCTAAACACAGAATTATTATTTGCTGTGAATGAAAACTGACAATGTGATTCACAGCCGGGTCTGTCTGACTGTCTGTGTCATAGTTCCTCTGTGGAACATGGAGCTGAGTGTGGGTGCACGTGTAGGTGTCTGACCTTTGAGGATGACCTCCAGTTCGTCTCGTAAGATGTCAAAAGTGCTGTATCTCGAGCTGGTCTCTGGGATGATGTTCTTTTTTAACCAGCCTCCACAGGCGTACTGGTAGAAGTTGTCACACGGGTCCACAGTACCATCCATGTTCTCAATGAGACGAGACGCTGATTGCACAGAAGGGAAACCCGCTCTGAGTACTCAAGGAAAGCACATACTGCAGTGGACGTACCTATGATCTGGAAAATGGACGTCTGTGACACCTCATGTTAAATAAGGTCATTAGATGCGAAGCCCTTCATTAAGTAACAGTGCATCCATTTGCAGAAGTGAAACAGTAAAGCAGAGGTAATTGGGTTCTGCTGGGCACCATTACTGGAAATATGGTAACTTTTCTGAGGTGCAATTAAATTACACGAGGCAGCTGAGAGATCTCTTGTGACAAGGCTGCCTGTCAAATCTGACTGAACTGGGACATTCGTTCCCAAAAATGCTTTGGAAATGAATTGGCATATGTTGCTAGAAAGCAGAGTGAGACTTACAAAGATAAAATGTATCATAGGAGTTTCTTTATGAGAACAAACTCTCCTTTTATAGATAATGTGTAACCAGAGAACGCTATACCATGTAATCAGCATCACAATGGAGCCTAAAAAAAGGATGTTAAGTTCATAGAAAGGACGGTACACCAGCGCTAATGTTGTAAGGAATATAGTTACATCCTGTTCAAGAAATTTGGATAAGATAAAAGATAGAAATGAACAAAACACTGATAAACTATAACATTTTGTTTGTTACTGTTCAAGCTGTACACGAGCTCGTTTTCTCACATTTAGTTGTATCATTTTCTTGGTGCAGTTGTACATCAGTGCGTCCCACAGAATTATGCTCTTTTCTGTGTTTCTAGTAATCAGGATGTGTTTCTGTTTGATCACTGTTTTGATTTAGAAACAACATACTCAAAACCGAAGTGGCCATTTTCTCTAAGTACATCTTAAGTCTCTGAGCTTTTTGCAGCAGTCTCAGCTTTCCCATCCTCCTCTGAGAAAAAGACAAAGCTCTCAGAAAGACAATAAAGACACAGCACAAACAAACACACACACACACACACACGTACACAGTGCTTACCTGACTGCGTGCAGTCAGCAGTGGTGCAGATTTCATCTACAGAAAATGCAAAAGAAACCATCACTCAGTGGGATTTTCACTCATCAGTCATTATATGAAGTCTGGGGGGAGTTGTTCTCTCATTGTTCTTCCCCCTCTTCTGTTTTATCTTTATCTTTACCTTTTCAGTCTTAATACCCTCAAAGTAATGTTTTCCCTCTCGGAGCATAATTAAGGTATTAAATCGTTTATTAAATAAAACATTGTATATGCACAAATACACCAGCAAGATGTTAAATGCACCTTTTCATGCGTGTCAAAGCACATGACAGGCCCAGTTATCCACGGTCAGTTAAAACCACAAAGTCATTCAGCTTTTTTTAATTTCCCTGACAAGGCAACTTAAACATTATCAGCCACAAGGTCTTCACCTGTTGAACTTCAGCCGTGTTACTTTTGTCAATTATTAACCTGTAGGTCTTACCATATGTATTTATTAACTATGGTAATCTCATACTAGTAGATAGGTTTTCATTTAACATGGACTGACTTCCATCAGATATACTAATGATGGATAATACTCTGGGCCTTGTGCCATTTCTGTGCCATTTTGATGAATTTGATGAATAAGTACAGAAAGAGGGTGTTAATGATTAGGAAAACTAAAGTGACACAAACACTGTGAAACTGATCTGAGACACATTTGACTCATTTCCCATGGTGAAGGGCTGGGTTTTAGGGAAGGTCTATTCCATTTCATCATTTTCATTTTCAATGATCCATTTTTCAAAATGTGAGATGACATTTGGAGCAGAATGTATAAGTTATCTAAATTTTCTGGAAACTAAAAAACACACTTTGCATTTTTTTCTTGCCGGGAATGCTTTCCACTCTATACTTTAACCCATAAAGATCCACTGCAACTTTTATAGCATCTCCTAAATGGATTTTTCTCTCTTTTTAACCTTTCTTAAGTGATTCATCACCATTTATTATGATATCATCCTATGTATTTTGCATTATTCAGTGAATATAATGGATTTTCCCCTATATTTATTTAACTGATCATGTAGATGTTCATGAAAACTGAAAAAAGTGCCTTTTTCAGCCAAATATATCATTAACTGAACATAAAAACAAGCCTCAAAACCACTGTCATTGATCCAACTCCATGGGTTTTACTGGTGAATCAGTGTTGTAGAAGATTACGGTGTTTCCATGTTCATTACGGGGCCTCTGAACGTCCAAATGGATCATATCGATAACCATGAAAAGATGACAAACTGCATTTTACAAAAATTATTTACATGTATTGATAGGATTAATAGATCAACATGTATTAAACATTAGAGATGAGTACATGCTTTTGGTCACCGGCGGCTTTCTGGGTCTTTAAGGGTTAAAGCCCCGCTCAAGTGTCCTCTATTCACCTGAATAAAATACTAAAATTCGGAACACTCTTTCACCACATGCTCACCATTAGATCAATGTGTGTAGAGGCAGGTAATTTCCAAACTGTCCTTCACAATTTACTTAAAACTAATAGACAATAAGACTTGAACAATGGCATCAGAATTGTTTTGGTTTGCATGTTGTGATCACAGTGGTCTTTAAAAGTTCTCCCCACTCTCAAAAACCTTACAGACGCCTAAAAAATTATTTCCATGAGCTGCTCATCTGCGGCACATGTGTAGTGCAGATATTTTTTTAATCAGTGTGCGACCTCCACTCGCCATTTCGGCTCTTACCAGTCTTCTGTGTGGCAAAGAGGATGATGAGGGCGACGATGACGATGAAGAGCAGGGAGACGATAGTAATCAGGCCGATCTCCAGGGACGTCCAGCGGGGCTTTTTAGCCGACTTGGGGGGGTTGGTCTCTGTCATTCTCAGGTCTCCTCCTTCAGCTGCCAGCTGTATCAACTCACCTACAGAGATGAAGAACAGCAGAGCAAGAGCTGAAACATCTATTGACTAGATGATCAACTACTGAATTAGCAACTACACTGAAAGTCACATATATGTAGGTTTTTTCTGGGGTCAGTTCAGTGTCTTCTTTTTCCATCTGTTGTCAAGACCAAACAAACAAGACGCATCTTAAGACGTAATTTCGGACTTCTATGTCTGTTTTTCCCTGATTCCTGATAATTGACATTCAGTATATAAGGTATTTTATATTTATTACTTGACAATGATGCAATTATTCTTTCCATCTCTGTACAAACATAAAGAAGTGAAATATATAAAGTCTTACTCTCAGTTACTTCAAATGAATATTTAATTTGTATATGGACCTGGAATTAACAACTTAACTTCTGTGACATTTGTGTAGGGGAAGATTTTTAGCTTTCTATTAAATTCATCATCTGCTATTTTGACAACTTATTGATTAGTTTTGCATGTGTTTTTAATGTAAAAATAATAAACATCCTGTGATCTAAATGAGACCATTTAGTCCTCAGTAATAACAACTTGAATATCATTTGAGGAAACACTGATCACCTTTTTTTCCCACCATTTTCTTAATGTTATTGGCCAAAAATTGTATCTCTTAATCAAGAAAAGAACTGATAAACAGAACAAAAAAAAAAAACGTGAAAAAATAGTTATTAATTGCAGCCTATCTTTTGCAAAATACTTTTTTCATTTACATAATTATTTCTCATAGTAGTAAAGCATGCATTTGGATGAGTCGTGTGAGTTTTTCAGTACAAATTGAAGAGAAAACCCCAAAGAGTAAGGCAGTGATAGGGAAACCAATGAGAAAAAAAAAACAATATTTTTCACGAACCAGTCTTGGAGTAAAAGGTGAGAACAACAGAAGTTCTTACCCTCTGGTGGCAGTACACTTCAGACAAAAAAAGACACACACTTCTGAAGAACAGAAAACAAGAGAGACCTTTCCTCTTCTCCTCACTATACTCAGTTGTTTTCCTCTCTGGGGCCAAGTGAGAACTTTACAAAGTTCATGTAACAAGCATTTAAGTCTATCTCTGAAGGCAATTAATCCTTAATCCCTTACCGACGTTGCACACACTCAAACACTCAGACAATCACTGCACACAAACACACACACACACACACACACACATCCGCAGACATGCTCTCACACACACATTTACAAGCTGGTGTCATGAGGCGTTTGTGCAGATGGGTGGGTCTCTGTGCGTGCTCGCTCAGATGAGAGCACCACACAGGACAAAGTCTCTTAGCTTTGAACAAGCAGAGACCCAGAAATGCATCACATTCCCCACTGATCACATACACATCCACATTTTCATCCACAATTCCACACATAGCCACAGTCCTACTGACTCTGAAATTCCCTTTTTACCTCTCTCCTAACTAAACAATAGCCCTGTGTAAAGTCAGCTCCTCTGGTTACAGTCATTACAGCCTGGTAATTCATAGCCATTACAGTATACATCAACAGCTCCCTGCAGACCGCTTTCTCTCCTCCATACCACCACTACTTTACTTCACAATCAGTCATAAGATTTCTATTGCAAAGTAATGGCCCTGTATTTAACAGATGCATTTTGTTTTACATAGCCTGTGTTGTTCTCACAAGAAACAAACTGTATGTGCAGTAAAAGAAACAGAAACAGGCTGATCATGTAAATAGAGGAGATCCAGTAGCTAGTATCACATAAGTTATGTTACCCAAAACCTCTCTCCAGCTGCAGGACACTTTTCTTAGTTTTTTTTTTGTTTGTTTTGTTTTTTTTTCTTTTTAGTTTGCTAAGACATAACTGCTACACCAACCCCCCAAACCCCAAACACACACACACAGACCACTACTGTAAAACCATAAAGAGGCAGAACTGTATATCACATTTGTTCATGCTGATCCTTATACATTACATACCAAAAATGGGCTATATATTAAAAATGACAAGCGACGCAAATTTGGTGTGAAGGAATGTGGAGAAGAAATTGGAGAGAGACAGCAGGGAAAGAAAGGTGCAAAAACAGACTGGGACACAAAGAGGTCCTAAATTATCTTAAATGACTCCCTCACAGTGTGCTGAGACATGTTCGGTATGAATCTGAGGGAGCCCTTATTTTATGTTTTACTCATACACTATCACTCATGTGTTCTCTAATGTCAACTTATTTTGGTTCACTCATCAACATTGCTTCCGGATCCATTTACACACCTATAGTTGTTAGTGTGGCATGTGTATAAAGGGAATGTTGGTAAGATTTCTGGTGTTATATGAGAGAAGAAGCCATAATGTGAATGTTTAATTTGTAATGGGAGTAGAAATTTCCACACTGTTGATGCAAGACACCGTGACTGTTTCTACATTTATTAATAGGACACTTATGTTGTTGTGTTTTTTCCTCTTAAGTATCTGCTGTATGTGTAAAACTGTTTCTGAATGAAGTATCAAAAGTCAAACTCTCTTTTACTTTCTGTCTCTACCCGTCTGTCTGTCATGAGATATCTGAAATATAAACAGCTTGCATTTCTTCTGAGACCTCACAAACGCCTTTAAAATTAAACCCATTATTCATTCCGACACCTGAAAGACTCAAACACACGCAAGTCAACTTGACTGCTTCCTTGAAGTCACTGTTTTACAATCTACATGTGAGCTATGAACATGTCATGTACCTAATAGAGTTTGAATGAGTGCTGACACATGGCCTACTTTCACTTAAAATAACACCTTCTCTGGGATAGGAGTTTCACAACCAGGCCTATAGCTCCACTATGAAGATGAAAATCACTTTGAAATGATTTTGTGGAGATCACTTGATGCCCAATGGCGATGTGAATGAAGTACACCTCTTAAACTGCTTCCCTGATGCTTCGTCTAATAGCAGCAACAATCCAATGAGAGAATAGAACTTTTAAAAAGGTATCACTAAAACTAACAATGATAAATCCACATACACTTTGAGTACCCACAGACTCCAGCAGAGCAGTAATAGGAATAATATCACTGAAGATTGAAGTGTTTTGTTACAGGCAAAGACAAACTGGCTTTTTGAACTCAACTGATGAAAAATATTCTGCTGCAGCACACACTGGGATTCGCAACCGTGCAACACGCACCTTCCTACATGCCAGCTCCACATCTCCTGTTGCACGTCGGGAACTCCGAGGGGATGTCATGATCAACTGGTGCACGCTGCCCCGTGTCACCTAACCGGCTGACGCGCACACGCACACGCAAAAATAATGCAACGCACACACACGCACTGACACGCAGACGCGCGCAGATGGCACCGCGTTTTAAAAAGCGCTCGGTGTGCGTGAGCGACTTACCAGATGTGTCAGGAAATTTTCGGTCGATGATATATATGGGCATCACATCCACTGATCAAACATCCATCAAATCCACAAAGGGAGCGCGAACTGCTTATCGATCTGATACAGATGATCTATTTGCTTCACCCTGGATTTGACCAAGCCATAAAACGATCCCGCCTCTCTCTCTTCTCCTTCTTCTTCTTCCTTTAGCTTTCTATTCTAGGAGTGCACATTCACACAAACACGCACACACGCACACACACACTCACACACACACGCACAGACCCTTCACTACAACTACCTTACTGTACCACATCTACCCAGAGAGAATCGCTGAATTCAGATGAACCATCGGACTCTTGCGCAGCGCAACTGGTCAAGTGTGCGATCCACGGGGGGTAGGATCTAATATATAAACAGCCTATGACATATAGTGAGTCAGTGAAGTAGCCTTGTGGAGTTCCCTGATCACTGAGTCGTCGCTTTCCGTGTAAGGGCGGCGTTTAGAAGTAACCCTGTCAGCGACACTTGCAGTCACAGGAGCCCGAGCTGCGGCTCCGGGCGCAGGTTCAGGTGAACCGTGTGATGGAGGGGGACATTTTCATTTTTCTGACTCACAAGAGTCCCCCAAAAACTTTACATTCTGGAGGTCTGAGGCTGGCTGTAAAAAGAGCTGATACTTCTACAGAAACATATCAGAAACAAGGACGGAAAAGGTGCACTGTCTTATGCATAATTAGCATTATTATAGTTTACATATACTCATCATTATGTTTCCTTTGGTTTGTTTTGTTTTTTTTTTTTTTTTAAGAAAATAATGAACTGACCTCTTGTAGTAACAATCAGTGTTAGTTTCTCAAAAAAATAGTTACAAGTTACTTGTTTAAATTGTAATGAGATTACTTTACTAGTTACTGAATTTGAAAAGTAACTTCACTACTTATTACTTTACTTTTCAGTTTCATAATTGATAGATTAACCATGTATAGATAACAAACACACTGACCCTTGAGTCATTCTATTTTCAATTTTGAAACTTAATCTTTCGACATAGTGTAGGTTGTATAAAGTTGTTTAATACTAAGCCATATCAGAACAGCAAATAAAATAAATAATAAATACAGTTATTAAAGAAAAAGGCCATGTCTCATTGATAAATCCAACCAGAATCCAGTGCTATGTACAATTTTCATCCCCATATTTTTTTTACCCTTAAGAATTATCCGTATACCACATTTACCCATGTAGTGAGCATGTGCCAAAACTCAAAAACACAGTACAAAAATATTATAGGGATAAAAATTGAACATGACATCGGAAACAGTCAATGGAACTGTAAGATTTTAGATTTGAAGCTTCGAGATCAGAATCAGAGGACCAAAAACTTCTCTCAGGTTTCAGATGATTTATTTGCAGGTCACAGGTAAAGCAAAGCCTCTGC
>JAPQRQ010000006.1:22935658-22948957 GCA_037367365.1 Apogon talboti | reverse complement strand
GAACCTAGCTTAAGTAACACAAGAAATCACGTTCCTACAGTCCAGTAATGCAATTTAGTTATCGGTATGTCTGATGTAGTGCGTTACCTTACTTCGTTACCCATAAAAGTAATGAAATTGCAGTAATCTTTTACTTTGTAATCCGTTATCCCCAACACTGGTAACAGTTGTGTAATTGCACTGATGCTATGGTTACAGTGTTTGTGATCTTGGCAAAGGAGGAGTAACATAATCTAATTCTATAATCTAAGTAGGATCACTGAGAAATCATCGACCTTCACTCTACTAAAAGAAGTCAAATAAGAAAGTAAAAGAAACATATTTCCTATTATGGAAAAAAAAACATGAAGTAGTTCTGGTGACCACAGGAAATGTTGTGCCATATGTGGTTGAGTCTGCATAACATTGGATTTTGATGATTTAACAGGTTAAGTAACATGTGACATTTAATCTTACAGGACATGGCAACTTTTCTCTCATAAATGCAATTCTGATAATCTTCAGATAATTCCAGTCTTAATTAAGTTGTTGGTAACTTTTAGGTAACACACAGTTTCAGTGAAGTTTGTCTGTAGCCATAATTTGTACATCATGACGTGTGTACAGGACACAGGATGTTTTCTGATATAAAAACAAGAAACGAAACAAAAAAACCAAAAAGACTTTTATCTGCTATCATTGCACTTGTTAGCGTTTTAGTTCAATCGTGTTTGACTTCAGTACTTTTTTTCCCGCTGACACCAAAGTTCACCAAAGGGTTCTTCCTGTGAGGGTAATTAACTCAGCAAACACATCCAGATGATGGGTCTAAAGGGAAAACATTACGGCACTGTGAGAAAAGGCAAATAGTTCAAAAATAGAGTGTAGTAAAGCACAGAATAAATAACACCTTTCTCCATTATCTGTGGTCTGTAAAGCTGAGATTGTTGATGCAGATTTAGGTACAAAACATTTTACCACGCAGTTGCATTGTTGTCAAGTTGGACCGCACACCATGTGTTTTTTTTGTTTGTTTTTTTTCCTTGACAAGCTTTGACTTTGACTTTGACTCCACCCTTAGCAGGTCATCTGTGCATGTCAGCTCATTGCAGCTCAATTCTCAGTAATGTTCTTTAAACATAGACAGTAAACACCAGGCATTCCATTTTAGTGTCACCCCATCCTACCATTTATGTTTAATTTCTTTGATATTGAACAGCTTGATCCCTCTCAGAGGAATTTCCATCTGTGAGTTCTTTGAATATCTGGAAAGCTGGACCCACAGCAGTGTTCACCATAGCTGCCTGTCAGTGCAGCTAGAAAATGTGCACATTTTCCTGCAGAGTGATCATTTTGATGCCATCATTGTGTTGCTGGACTCTTCAACTAGAACACCTCACCTCTCCTCTGTTAGTCATTTTACCTCTGTTAGCTGTCAGTAAAACCCTCATGTCCTGGATCCCTGGAGAGTATTGAATTTTAATTATGCTGCAACACAGCTATTAAGCAGGCTTTTGTTCCAAAAAAAAAAAATGTACACATGTAGACACAGCTGTACAGACACATCCATATTACTTTACTCTTTGGAGTATCTCTCAATGAAAGCAATCAGTTTCACAGACACGCACATGTAGCCAGTAGCAACATGCACATTGCGTCAGCAGCATTTTGACACAAACCATTCCTGTCTGACTCATCAGATGTGGATTTAGTTGGAAAAGTGATCACATTTATTTCCTTACAAATCATATTACGCATGTTGCATAATCAGACTTTTGACAGACATCGGTATTGTTTTCTGATTAGCATTAACCTTTTAACTTTGGTTTCACTGGGGCGTCGTTTCTGTGACTAACAAACAGTTCTGTATTTGGTGTCACAAGTTTGTCACAACTTCATTGAGTCATTTGTATCAAAAGATTTTTTTAACTGATGTGTGTGTCTTCAGAGGCACTGAGACATAAAGGGTACTTGGTTTGATCAAGGTCACCCAGATGCGCTGTTCTATCAGTACCTCCCTTCAGGAACTGTCAGGGGAGTAACTCTCCTATCAGGAACAGACGGGTTGTCCAGTTCTGCTCAGTCTGCTTTCAGTGCAGATAAACACACACATACACCCACACACACACCTACACACACACACAATCTAACACCAAAGTGCACAACTGTACAAATGCACCCATGAGGTCTGTCATATCCTAGACACACATTAATAACTTTACCGGGTGTCAGTCAATGTAAGGGGCTTTTCAGACTGAAGTTTGTGTCATTCATGAGGCTGAAGAAGAGGAACAGCGGAGACAGAAGACGTCCCTGTGTCCAGACTGTCACATTCGGTCCAGTATTTTTAGGCTTCTATTATTTATTTAGAATTCGGAAAAAGGCGTATAATATTTTGGGTGTGACCAGAAAAAAAATACAAAAAAAAAAGAATAATAATTGCACTATAATAATCAGTATTTGTTATACTTCTCAAACCCCTGATGCTGACATTACTGCAGTATTCAGCTGCCTCTGTGACTTTGGTGGCGCAATATGAAATACAATGAGTGATAAAACATTAGCAAAGTGCACACCCGGGATATGGTTGCAATATTGAAGCCAGGCCGATTAAATGCTCTGTTTACACACATTTTTTTGCATTGACTTAAGGCACATTAATTCTCCAGAGACTTACTCTAACTTAGACTGCAATCACTATTTGCATTGGTGGATAAATAGAGCAGAGTCTTAAACTTAAATTTTAGATGTTTAGCATATTTGCGACATATTTTTGGCTGCTGTTGGTAAAGGAATCACAGCAGGAAGGCTCACATACTGTCACAACCACAGTTTCTACACATTTTTTTATTTTTTTTTTAATGTCTGACGTTTTAATTGCATGTGAGATCGCATATCTTAATGAGTAATGATGAATAATGATTAACTTTACGGCACAATACATTTACTTGTGTGTTCACCTCCATTGCTTATACGCTTGAGCATCTGTGATTTCCAAACTTAGACATTCCCTTTCATCAGTCATTAACCTCAGCTCTTCACTTGTCTGCACTTGCTTTTCCATGCTGAGAAGGTGTCTTAGAAGTCTGATGACGTGGAAAGGAATGACAGCTAAGCTCTGGAGAACCTCACATGAAGATCAGATAAACCTGTAACAATCAAAAATCTGTTACTTTTCTGCGAGATGAAATCTAGCAGAGATGGTATATACAATGTTGGGTAGTAGCACTATTGTTTCAGCATGCTCAGTCTGTTTTGTGGTTCTCAGTCCTTTCTGTTCACACACACTGTTCAACTTTTATCTTATGCCTCTGCCCATGTTCAGAATGTAGAGACACACAACATCATTAAGTATTCATAAAGTTTTCTTTATTTCTCTTTGCAACTGGGCTTGAAATTATTAATAGGTTGTATTTTTACTTGTAAAATATATCCACTTAAAGCCACTGTGCAGTGAATTTCTACGTCTATTTTCAGTGCCACCTCTATTTTCTGTGCCTGTGTTTAGAAAACAATTCAAGCTGCTCCCCCTATTTCTAAGAAAATCAATTCAAAGTAAATATGTTTTGCCAATCGCATTTTCCAAACACACATAATTGCTGCTTGAATTGTGCTCGCTACCAGTCTTGTATGGAGTGACACAACCTTATCCTTCCATTTTACACCCATCATAAACCACTTTTTGCCAGTTCCATGTGTTTATCACTTCTTCACAACCAGTCCCACCTACCTGTAGTTTTCCCAACCCTCTCATTCACACACCTTCCTCCATAATTACCTGACCTAAATACCTGTCATCACACACTATTTATTGCCAGATCTTAGTGCTTATGTTTGTGTTTTTTTAACTGCTACATGCTTCCGTCTGCCTCCTTTTGGTCGCCTACAGCATTCTGCCCTCTATCTGTCCTTGCCCCAAACGTTTGTCTACTCTCCCTACGTGCCTGACTACTTATTTCCCTGTCCTTAAGCCCTGTGCATACATTTATTAAACCCTTCCTGTGTGCACCAGACATAGAAACCCTTACAGGGGCATAAGATATGACAGAAAAGGAAACAGATGTGGCATTAGTGGCCTATTTAGTTTCTTCAAAGTCTTGACTTATTAAAATTCCTGCCTTCACAGTGTTTGTGGGCTGAGCTAACACACAGCATTCACCCTCCTCGATGACCTTCCTGTCTTTGACCAGCAGTCGACACATGCTTGGGTTTCTCCATTCATTCGCTGTGGAGACAAGTCTGCAGGGTGCGCAAATCCTGCTAGCGTAGACTTACCTGGTGTTATTCTTGCGGCTCAGTCTGGCTGGTGTACCCCGTCACCCTCCCTAGCCCACTCCAGTTAAACCTCACCTTTTTTTTACCGCCACAGTAGAACATCTGCTTTCATCTGACCTTGTCTCCTGCAGCTTCTTCTTTCACACTAACCACCTGAACCCCCACTTTCTCTAGCCCACTCCCAAGTCTTTGCACATCTGGTTTCCAGCAGCAGCCTAACCCTGCTCTTGTATCCACTACCCAACCACCTGCACCTATAGCATTGTCCCTCCTGGACTGCCAGTACCAGCGTTTCTTTCCTGTCAAAGAAGCTATTGAGAGAGCACTCAGACAGCTTCAGATTCACAATAAACTCCAGTTTCTTGGCCACAGACCAGAGTGGTTCCACCCTTGCTGACAGAATACCAGCCCACCTCCAAGAATTCCACCCTTTACCTTGCACACCACATTTAGTAATTACCTTCAGTGCTTATACCTGTACCTGCCATCATACGCCGCTGCTTTCTGAGCCAGCTTGTCATGTGCAGTTTCCCTTATTTGAGCACAGTTGAGCCAGATCTCCTGGTTTCCTCATGGTTTTTGAAATTCTGCATGCCTTGGGGACTGCTTCTGTTTGCTTCATCTTGGTTCGTTTATCCATGTCTGGCTGCTTGCCTGCCTAGTTCCAACAACTCCCAGCTCTATATCCTGTCTGTGGCTGCCAGCCTGCATACCTACCTATAGGCATACAGTTATTCAATCTAGCTGCCAGTGTTTGCATTTGGGTCCACTGCCCTGCTTCCCATTTCCCAAACTGTGATGCTGCAGAACAATTATGGAGTGCAATTAATTAAATCATAATATCAGCAATATCAGCTTGTGCAATTATATAATAGCAGAAGGCAGAAATTTAATTATCTCCTGAAGAAAGTCAGGTCTCCCTTTAGTCAGTGAAGCTTGTAATATGGTGTCTGTGGTGTTTAGACCAGGTGAAATGGATGCCAATGAGAAGACCAGTGGTGAAGTGGTGGCCAAAATAAAAAACCTGACTTTTTTGATATTTTCAATCATAATGACCTACTAAGCAAAGAAACTCATGAAACCATTTGTTTGCCAATGCACAACACTGACGCATGCAAACCGCAACGTGTTGACATTAACGAACCCACTGTTTGGACCACCTCTGGTAATTCAATGCCTCTAGAAGGTGAAAAATGTATTAACATCAGGAGATCTTGGAGAAAGACATGCCCAACTGCACTTATAATTAAACAGCAGAACTACACACACCGACATACTGATCACCTAGGTTATCAAATATAACTATGTGAGGATCAATATGAACTCTGGTTGAAGTGTTGTCCAAAGGAGGGAATATCTCTCTTCTTCTCCTGTCCACCAAAACCACAGCGGTCTAGAGTCATGCCACTTTTACTTGTCATGACTGGTCTAGCAGAACAACTTAGCATTTTTAACATAAAGTCCAGATTTTGCACTTTACCAGAGGTGTTTTTCATACTTCATTTTGTGTATGCAGTTGCTCTCCAGGACTTCTGTTAACGCTCCTAAATGTCCATATAACTCAGTTTTCAGCTGAACAACATGGTTTGAGGCCTTAGCTAACTTGTAAAAAAAATTGTAATGCTTTATATTCCACATTGAATGGTTTTGCTACAAATTTGCTAAAGACAGGTGTGGAGACTGAGACGCAGCAACACACAAAATGCACCGATCTCCACATTTTGTTATTTTTCTTAACATCAAACATTCATGAAAGAAAAATATACCCACTCAAAAGACATCAAAAACACCAAGCATCTCGTAAAATCCAGTGACATTTAACAAGGAGATTTGAGTGACATTTTATGCCAGTGCTCTTGTTTATTCAGTTTCCCACAGACCCACAGAACCGCCAATGCATGAATGTGCAAAGAACATGTAGTACACACACATACCAAAGTCGCTCCAAGGCTTTTCACATGCTGACAGCTACAGGTCAAGTGGGTCAAGTTGTTACAATACCTTGATCGCTGGCTCAGTGAGATCATTTATCCCATACTGAGTTCTGCTTGTGTGTAGTAGTGGTACAGTATGTGCATGTGTCTGTGCTTTTCTGTGATTTCCACGTGTAGAACAATATGTACCAGGATCAAAAATGCCACAATAACATGATATGGTGTTAAATTATCAATTTTGTTTTTAATCTAAAGTTTCCTCCTCTATATTTGAGCTCCTGTTGCTAATATGAATCATAACAATTACCTCCTATAA
The DNA here is from genome assembly GCA_037367365.1 of Apogon talboti. NCBI lineage: Eukaryota > Metazoa > Chordata > Actinopteri > Kurtiformes > Apogonidae > Apogon > Apogon talboti. The sequence goes on along the minus strand of JAPQRQ010000006.1, from coordinate 22,942,453 downwards.
GTAAGTTATATATACATGTTGTCTGGAAGCAGATTACACAAATACGACACTAAAATTACACCTATGAACATGACACTTGATAAAAGGATAGGGGATAAGCTGTGGACAAAGCCATGACATTCTCCATTAACCGCTTTTCATTGCTTTTTCTTATAATTTCATCTGAATTGTATTTCTGTCTGAATGGACAGTCTAGGTTCTCATGACACTACTTATAGGGCGCTACAAAATACCCAAAAGAGTCAATTTCTTTAATTTTCTGTATATGTGCATCATTTTATGAGTTGTTTTTGTCCACGCATGTGTAACTGTTTTGAAACGGTTGGAAATAGACCCGAAGGAATGCTCTGTGATAGCTCTCATCTGTCATGGCCACTTAGCATGTCTTTTCCTGTGTGTGTTCTTCTACCCTCTGGCACCTCAGTGCAAGCTCTCACAAAGTGATAGAAGACTATATTGTGTCTCACTGCTCTACTCTCTGTCTTAGTACACAAATGACCTGACAGTTGTGTGAGCGACTCTGCCTTCAGTACCAATGGAAAAGATGCGAGGACGTCACATGGTCTTAACTGACTAAACGAAAAGGTGTGTGTGTACGTGTAAAAAAAGGCGTATAAAAAAAGCACCATTCGTCTGACGTCTCAGAATCACTTAAATAACAAAGCTATGAAAAACAGATAGCAGCAGCCAAGATAATTAACAATTTATTATGCTTTTATTGATAGATTTCCAAATAGAACAGAAAAACAGCAGCTAAGAGGATTGTTCGCAACCCCGTTACCCAAGAGAAAATCTCATCATTAAATATCAGACAATTCATTATTAAGACGAAACCTTATTAAATTACAAGTAAGCTGTGAAAGCATAGCAGTATGGCAGAAGTTGGAGTCACAACCAAGTTTCTGTTCTATTTTACTGCCTGTGTCAGGAAAAGAGGCTCAAATCTACCTGAAGTTAAAACATTCTTCTGGCATTGGTTAGCATACAGTAGCAACAGTAACTACATGCAACATCATGATTTATATATACTATATCTTATTATTATTATAATTATTATTTGCATATTTTTTGTGATCTTAAAGTTGACTGAATTTTGTATTGAAGTCAATCAGAATAAATCTGGAAAAGTCATTTCAGCTATATAAATGTTGTTGTTGTTATTATTATTATTATTATTATTATTATTGTATAAACTTTATCTTACTTACTCTACGATACCCTGAGACCTGTTTAAATGCACAATCCCACAATATTTCAAGCAGATCCCATTTCCGTGCAGTTTTGTATTTTCTTTGTCACCAGCCCATATGTTTACACATGAATATGGGAAAAGCATTATGCAGGCTTAACAGTGCTAATACCACAGTGGGATTCATCCTAATCCTGATACTGAAGATGGATTTGACAGAGAGCAGTGACTGATCAAAATGTAAGGCATGTCTGGACCAATTCTCAAGACACATCGTTCTTTTGTCTATGGAGAACCAACAGGATTTCTTGAGTTAATGCTAGGGTATTTAGTTTTGGGACTGTGCAACCAACTATTGTATTTGTGACAACCATTTCTGAGCTGTGCTGTCTCACATGACCACCTTTGTGTGGCAGTCTACGTCTTGTAAGCAGATATCTTACCATTCCAAACATTTTGTTTTAACATGCTAACACAATTTGCAGACTAGTGTTGACATTTCATCACTTTACTTTGGGTTTATACACTCTGTTCCGCCGCCTGTCTTATTTTCTGTCCTAAATTCTCTGAACGGAAACATTTACTTCTTCTTTACTGTGAACAAGCAGTAAAGACTAACAATTTGTCCATCTTTCTCTTTTTTATTTGTAACTTTCTCTTTCAGCACTATAATTTTATATCTTTCAAGGTTTCTGCAGTAAGTGACCATATGATGAGAGCTGAAATGTTTATTGGGTCCATGAAGGTGAAAAATACAGTAATCTACAGAGAGCCATCTACCTGTGTAGTCTGATCTGAAGGGCTTTGGCTGAACACCTCTTTGGTGCTTTATGTAAAGTTACTGCCCTCTAATGTTCTGTAATGAAAGCACAGCAGCATCGAGTGTTGGCTGCAGCCCCCTGTGGTGAAACACACTTGTTATTTTTAGTGATGTTCAAAAGAAAGATTTTTTACGCCAGCCAGATTCTTCAAACTGCTCATCTCCGTCTCCAGTGCGCACTGGATTGGAAAGACCAAGATTGAAAACATATTTCCCAAGATAAAGTCTTCTGCCAGGTGACTTTTTTGGGGAAGTGCTTTACCCCCACAGTGCTCCAGTTTGATAGTAGGCCTGTCTGAAAGGTTTTAAAAAGTGTGCCCAGCCATGCTTGTCAGCAGTGTGTGGATGATAGCCTGGGTTTGTAGATGTCAGTCAGCCTTTCCACCAGGACTCAGTCCCTCATGATCTGTTTGTTTTGGATAATTCAGACATCCAGCTCTTAAGTTAAAATGCATAAATGTTTATTTAATGAACAATCATCTTTCATAATTTACATGTCACTCTGCCTTTCTGCATCATTCCAAGCTAATGTCATCTTGTTAAAAGTCCATTTGATGGCTGAGCTCCGATGAGGCAGATTACTTTAAAGATAGTTTGCTGAATTCTGCTAACAGTGAGACATGTCTGCTGACAGTCGCTGTCTGACTATACAGTTATTGCATCAAAGGAATGAATGAGTGCAGAATAGTAAAATTAAGCCCCGAGGGGGGAAAGGAGGTACTAATGGGGCCTTAATGAAAATCTCTAGTCTGCTCATTAATGTAGAAACACACACACTTAATTCACATGGCATGGAAAGAAAGAAACATTTACACACGCAGCAAAACACACATGCGCAGAAAAACAGATGGCTTTGTCACATGACCTCCTCATTATGCGCTTTTTTCATCTCCTCGCTCCTCTGTTATTTTATGCTGTCTTTCAGTCGAATAACAAACCAAACAGCTATCACCACTTTATGCATATCCACCCAAACTAACTATACACAGCAGGTTTACTTTAATGTTCTCTCTGTAAACATCCACATATATATTGGATGTTTCCTCGTCATGTTCTGTCTTCTACAAGTAATTGATTCCATTAAGCTCAGGATGCTGCAGGAATACATTATGCTGATTAGTGTGCTGTAGGTTGTAGGGATGAAGGTTTGGAGAATATGTATTGCGGCTGTCAAAAAAAAAAAAAAAAAGAAGGAAAAAAAAGAATCTGAGAGTTAATTTGACACATTTCTTCACAGTCAGATGCCTTGCTGATTACTTCTCCCTTTAGGACTGTAGCTCAGTGCTCCAGTGACTTTGTCTTTTTCTGGACTACAACAGCTGTTCCAGTGTCCAAACATATGGGGGTTAAAAATTACTGTTTATAATACGTCTAGAACATTCCATACTCGGTTCAACACTGACAATATTTGTATAAATGTTTTTAACATCTTCCACATAAGCCATCCAGCATTGAGGACCACCATCATACGTTTCACTCCAGCGTCAACATTTTTCTCACAGGCGCCAGTATTTCCATAGTGCAACAGGTCCCTCTTGTGGACATATCAGTAACTTTGCATTAACCTCCTTGGACCCACTGTCCACATATGAGGACAAGAAATTCACAGCTTTATACATAAAAAAAAAGAAAGAAACAACTGTCCACCGCAAATGACATTCCATAAAAGTTTTTAAGAATGCATCTGAAAAAACTGTTGCATCATGATGTTTCCAATATAAGCAATTATTTAATTAAAAAAAGCCAAAACTCAAAAACCTGTGGGGCTCCTGGGTCATAGGAGGTTAAAGACACTTATTCACAGTCATTACAACTTGTGACCACTTATCAATACAATGTCTACTCATCACCAATCAGGAATAGCAGCACATTTGTCTTTCAGGTCAAATACAATGGGATTTTCTTAGACGTTTTGTTTGATTCTAATACCTAAAAGTAACCAGTAATTTGTAAAACTAATACAATTCACATCTAACATTAATGGATATTTAAGTAAAATAATTCTAAACAACAAATCAAATACCATATCAAGTGGAGAGGATTTTAAATGACACAAAATCTGTTATAATTTCCCAGTAAAAGATAATAATTTAATAGATTAGGATAAAACAAACATTTGCATTGGACTTGAAAGCTACTTTTACAAACAGCTTTTCAGCACATATATAATACCAAATAGGGAGAATACATTTTAAACATAATATTAATAAAATATCATAATATAAAATATTAATAGAACACTTACAATGAAATCAAATGTGCAAGAAGGGATGAAATTAAACTTAAAACATTTCATTTGCAACCCTAAGAACAAAATACATTGTAAGTGAACAGTTGAGAAAATATGAACACAGAAATTAAAAATAAATATTGTGAAAAAGTCTGTTAATAAAAATGGGATTTTAAAATTCTGTTTTAAATTATTTATATAATTTAAAAAGCCAAAAAGATACTGAATTGTTAAATAATACTTTACTAATTTATTTGCTCCTGCCTACATATAATGAATTACAAAGACATTAACATTATTTTTGATAACAAAGTTTGTTTACAGTTATTACTTTATCAGTTGAATAAATGTAGACTTCATTTTAATGATAAATAATGAAAATATTTGGCCGATTGTTCTGACTTATTATTACCTTTTTCTGGTTTTCTTCAATGTGACTCACTTGAATCATTCTGTCTCTGAAAGCAGATGTTGTAATATTTGCTCTGAGTCTCCATGTTTATTGTTACCACTCCAACTCCAATTACACCGCAAAATCAGTCTTAGCCATCTGGATGTGTAATACCCCTCGGCTTAATAATTGTCTTTATCTTAATCCTTTCAGGGAGCAACATTAGTAACTTTTCCAAACTTCTGTAAAAGTATAAATCCATATTTCAGTACACAGGGACACAAAGTGGAACTTAGAGTACATGTTTAAGAGAGAAAACAAAAGAATAGGGCAGGCAAGTAGAGGGGCAGAAGGTGTCTGTTTATGCCTATAAAATCCATCTGGTGTTTCCATGGCAACAGAGATGTGAATATTATGTGGCCTTCCGTGACTTTATGACAATTAACTAGTATTGATACACATGTACACATAACATAAAGAAGCCATTTTCAACAACATTTTCTTGTTTTTGTCTTATTTTCTTTCTTTTTTAATAAACTAACAAATTTGTTATGTTAAATTTAATTAAGTACATTAACTCAAAAGTATGGCCTACAAAAGCACTGGTTCACGTATTGTGATAACTCTTGTGCACACTTTATACACATTTTTGGCACATTCTTTTGTGTGTTTGTGTAGTGTGTGTGCTTTTGGCCAAATTAACCAACTAAATTAATTTAATTTTAATTTGTGTGTCATGAAATGTAATATGTAAGAGTTTGAGAAAGGAATTTTTACCATGCCAATACAAATATTCACCCTCAACTCTTTAATTTCAAGTCCAAACAAATTTTATTATTGAAGTAAAAATATATGATGGAAAGCAAGTGCATAAATATCCGTTCCTTTCAAGTCAGTATCTAGTAGATGCACCTTTGATCATAAACACAGCTCTGTGTTTATGTGGATAAGTGTCAGTCAGGGTTGTACATCTAGACGCTGCAATGTTACTCCATTCCTCTTTTCACAACTGACCTAGTGGCCAGGTCAACAGGTTTTTTTCAAGTCCAACCACAATTTCTCTATTGGTTTGAGATTTGGGCCCATGCACAAGATTCACCTTGTTGTGTAGCTTTCACAATATGCTTTAGGTTGTTTGTTTGGCTGGAAAATAAATCTTCTCCCCCATCATAGTTCTCTTACAGACTGAATCAGACCCTTTACAAATCTTTTACAATCCCTTCCAGGGCCTGCTGCTGAGAAGCGTCTCCGCAGCATGATGCTGCCTCCACCGTGCTTCACAGTGGGGATGGTACATTTGTGGTGATGTGTCAAACACTGCCTGTTGTCTGATGGCCAAAAAGCTCCACTTTGGTCCCATGAGACAAGAGAACCTTCTTTCTGTTGTCTGTGCAATATCCTACATGCCTTTGGGTAAATTCTAGTGGAGATTTCTTCCTCTTTGCCCCAATGCCATAAATGTTTGACTAGTAAAGAACACAGGCAAGAGTTTGTGTCTGCACAGTCTCTTTTTTTCTCGGTAGCTGAAGCTTTTAACTCCTTCAGAGTGGTCATAGGGGTCTTGAAGGCCTCCCTCAGTGGTCTCCTACAGACATCCTGCTGTTGGTAGAGTTACACATGTGCCGGATTCCCTCCATTTCTTACTAATGGATTTAACTGAAGTCCAGGGGATGTTCAGTGACATGGAATATTTTTTATTTTTTTGTGGATCTGTCTTCTGACTTTTCAATATCCTTTTCCCAGAGCTGTTTGGAGTGCTCTTTTGTGTTCACAAAGCCAGTGATACTGATTAGTTATTGAACCTGTCAGACAAGGGTGTCTTTATGCTTCAGAGACATTCACTGCACTCAGATGATCTCCACTTCACTAGAGGTAAGAGTTTTATTTGGAATGAATACTGAATGAAGTCACTTTGTAACATGATTTTGTTTAGAATTAATTTGCATTCATTTGTTTTCATTTCAACATTAAAGAGTTTGTTTTTTTTATTGTTTTGAGAAATGCCAAGTTACATTGGCCATGACTCCATTTATAAAAGAAATAATATCTGAAAATATCTGAACTGGGTGACTACCTTTTATACCCGCTGTATTCTCTCATTTATAATTGATTTTTTTTACAAATATATATATATATATATATATATATTAGTCATTGTAGACACA
>JAPQRQ010000006.1:22908308-22920860 GCA_037367365.1 Apogon talboti | reverse complement strand
GTGATGACGAAAGCGCGTAAATCGGTAGCTGGAGACGAGAGTGCCCTTGTTGCGCGGTTTGAACGGAGAAGTGTCTGCCAGGACCGTAACCGGAGGCTTCACATTCGAGGCACCGGGAAGCTTTGGATACGTGAACCTGGAGGAAAAGGCTGCCATGTGTCCATTCTTTTTATCCTTCCTATGGTGTGATTTTGCAGAAATGCCAACATCACGCATTTGCGCCGCGGAGAACTTTATAGACTAATGGGTTGCATCTGAGCGAATAAAAGTACCAAAAGAGATAGAGAAGATAAAGTTAATTGACCAAAAATGTCCACGACGCACCTCAGCTCCCCGGCGCCTAATAGGAGCTACCTTTCCACGGCCACGTACGAGGAGCCGTATCCCTCAGAAGTGGAGAGGCAAATGCGCCTGCTGCTCTTCGGCTTGTGCGTAACCATCGCCGCTGCCACCTTTATCGGGGGTGTATATTCACTCCTGTCTCTCATCCGGATGAGGAGGAAAACCTCTCTGTGTCTCATTGTGGCTTCCATGTCCGTGGATGACCTGCTCAGTGTGGTCCCTCTGTCCCTCTTTATGCTCCTACAGTGGGAAAGACACGGAGGCGCAGGGTCGGGGAGCTTGTGCACTTTATCCGGACTTCTATACGTGTTCCAGGGCGTTTCTAGCAATATGAAGGCTTGTCTTATAGCAGCCTACACTTTTTATGTCACCAAGAGGTTTGGAGTGCTTCAGTCCGTCCGCCGACCCTTGAGAGTGGCGTGGGCTATCGCCGGTGTGTGGGCGGTCAGCCTGACCGTGAGTGTGTTACCTCTGTGCGGATGGGGCAGCTTTACGCCGGCCTCTCTTGGGTGTTTCCCAGAAATCGATAGTTTTTACATCCTGCTGCTTTTCTCCTTATATTCTCTTTGTTTCTGTGGCTTGCTGTTTTTCTTCATCCCCCTCACCTACCAGCTGCTGTGCTCCACAGAGCCCCAGCGGACTTTACTGTACCCGCGTTATTTGGACATGGCCAGGGGACTGAGCGGCTCCGCTCACCTCTGTGACATACAGTCCTTCTCCCCGGACAACATGAACAAAAGTTTCGGTGCTTATAATGAGCTGAGTCCAAGTTCGTGCGGGACAGGGTCGGGGCTCAGGGAGAAAGAGGACAGTGGTCTGTCCCCGGTGTCCGTCAGCGGCCAGAGGACAGCCGCTGTAGGGGACACACCGGTGGTGTTTGCGCAAAAGCGCTTCTCCATGATCCTCGCGGTTGTCCGAGTTATTTTATGGATGCCAATGATGGTAAGCATACAATAAGAGACATCTGAAGCCAAAAGCAACAGTCTCTATAACTTTTAGCAGTGCCCTTGGTCTAAAACACCCTTACCAAAGAGTAATTGTAGGAATAATACAAATTCTCTCAACCCTTTACCCATCTTGTCCATTCTTCTCATTTGGCAAACGAGGAAGATTTAGCATGAAATCTGAGACAGATACCAACTGTTATTTATCCTGAAGAATGGATTGTACAGCTGCAATATAGAAATGCCAAAAAAGAACAGTCTAAAGCCCACACACTGAAACAGCCACAGGGCCAACTGGAAACATGCATGTACCTTTAATTTAGTACAAGATACTACAGCTCTTTAATTTAATGTATTAATTATAACACATTACATATAGATTGAATTGATATTTTGCCGTGGTGATGGGGTTGTGTCTTTGAATTATGCATTGTGGATAAGATTAACATAAAGTACTAGAGATTCTTTGTGCATTATGCTCTTAGATTATTTAATGAAATGAAGACCCTCCTCTGTTTTCATCTGATGTAGTTTATTCAATTTTTTTTCTTAGTTGGAACCTGGATGTCTGGGAAATGCATACACACTCTATTTATCAATTTTCTGGTATCCTCAAAGTCTTGAAACCTTTTAGTCATCACAGTCACTGATGAATAAATGAGAATACTTATATATCTATGTCTAGGCTTCCCTTTATATTGGAAACTCTATAGGCCTTGAAATCAGCATATTTTATTCTAACACCCATATAGCAGCCTTCATCTGGTTTCATTGCAAAATAATGCACATGATTGCCACACAGTGAGTGCTGCAGTTACAACATTTGTTCGTGCTCAAACAAAGAAAAAAAAAAGAACTTAGGGTGATGAATGATGTGCAGCCAGTAAACAATGGTGTGCAAACAAATTTGGCATTTGAAAAGTCAGTCAGAACAAATACACTGGAAATGATTATTGCATAAAATAAAGTCAAAACACCACTGTTCAGAATCACATTAGACACAACACAACAATTCATAGTGATGTTTTTTTCTGGGGTTTTGATTTTTAAGCAACAAATATGTCATGTCCCTAAAGGTTTCCCTGTAGATTGCTTTTTGTATTTTTAATCATGTAAATAAGCATCTTTTTGGACCAGTAACACTCCAATCATGCATTTGATGCTGTGCCATGGCTGTATTGCATGAATAGTTTTCATTTTTACAAGGGAAGGCTTTAATTTCCCACTATAAAGGAGAGGCAATCAATAAAAGTCCACACTTAATGGAAAAAAACAATCTAGTGTAGGGCTGACTATAAAGAGGACAATAGCACAATAATGTAATTGTGTTGCTTTTTGGCTTGACTTGCATTGAAATCTCTCGCTACACTAGCGAAGAGTAAGGATCTGGTTTCATTCATATGTTTCCCTACCCCCACATCCTCATGCATATTGGATCCCTGACTGTTCAGTGAATTAATTTCCCCTTCCTCCCTTTCATTCACAGACTTTGGTGCTGGTGCGCCATGCAGTGAATGCACGCAGCTCCTCCCTGGAGACGTTGAGTTTCTTTCTCACTTTGCTCGCCCCTGCGGTCACCCCTGTGTTCGTGCTGTCTGAACGCTGGATCCACATGCCATGTGGTTGCTTCATCAACTGCAAACGGGATCCAACACAGGAGCCATCAGGTAGACCCCAATCATAGTGAATCACATTTTCACATTTAGTTACCTTTAGTTTTTGATGGAGCAATTAAATTATTCATTTATCACTTTTTTCACAGTGATGAAACGAAGACTTGAGTTTAATCTCTCATTCCAACAAGGATATGGAGTGTACAAGTTGTCCCATGCCACTTTGTCTCATCACAGTCCATCCATCGAGAGACCGCCCTATCATAGTCTTTTCAACTGTGATTTCCCAAATACTCGCCTTAATGCGCTAGAAAGTGGGGGTCTCTCCGGCTCGGGGCCCGACTTTGAGTTCAGCACCACATGCCCCGTGGACAGCTCCTCTCATGCTGACCTTCTGTTAGAAGCAGAGGCTGGTGGGGGGGAGGCGTTGGCTGATTGTGCTCCACTTCCCCATGAGAAACACGGAGACGGTAATGACTTCCGCTGTGTCCCGCCACTGCCATCTCATCACCGGGAGCAAGATCATAATTTCACCGATGTGTCCTCAGTGTTTGAGGGACCGGAAAGGAGGCTATCGCATGAAGAGTGTCGGAAAATCGAGCTGACAGACTGGGAGTGGTGCAGGAGTAAATCAGAGAGAACACCCAGACAGGTATATTTCTCTCTCTGATCACTCAGTTTATTACTGCTGAGCCATTAAATTAAGTAATTTGTACTTGTCCTTTTGTAGTTCATGGCTTGCATTAATTGATTTTCCTACACTCTACCGAGAGCAGGCTTGTTTTCTGTTTGTAAACTTGTCAAACAGATTCTTCATTAGCATGCAGCATTTAGTGATACACTGTAAAGGTGATCTAAAGGAGTGATTAGTGTCTGAGACCATAAAACTGATGAATTTTCAATATCCTTCCCAGTGTTTACATTTTGTTCAGAAGGAAATTAAATACCCTTACTGCGGTGCATTGTTAGAAAAAGGTATAGTGTACAGGTAGACACACATTTGATGGGGTTGTATACATAGCCAGGGTTCAAAGAACACACTTCTTGTTTCTTGTGTGCATTTACAGTAAGTGTATGTCTGAATGCCTCTCTGTTGGTTGGTCTGTGTCTCGGTGGGTTTTTTCCGCATCTGTGAATATGCCTCTTTATATACAAGCTGACAGTCTGAAAGCTGTGTATGTGATTTAGATAAGGTGGTTAAAACCCTCTCTCCCATAACTCTCCTCTCTCCACTCTCCATACAGCAACATGATCTTCAACTGTGCAAAGGTTCAGTGGTTCTGACTAACGGAGCAATCGATCAAGATACCATCAGCAGCTTAGTATTTTATTAAACATTGTTACCCTGTCTTTCAAACCATTCACTGATGCTTCACAGACACTATAAAGACAGACCACAGGGCTGACTGTTCATTGATGACATTCTTAATGAGATTTATCTATTGGAGGGTTTAGCTCACTTAAGGTCAGCTCACGTTCACAAATGCTGTTTTTAGAGTGCCTGAGATGTGGCATGAATTGCGAATGAACAAAATGAAAAATTCAGCATTTCAATCCATTTCTGATTCATGATATAGAGTGGCCACCTACGATCGACAGAAAACTGGACTATACAAACACACTGTATTTTACTCGTAAATGTATGGAGTCATTCAGTGTTTTCTCTTTCCACCAGATGCAAAGTCAGAGAGATCAAGCTTCTCATAGCCAGCTGCCATCCATCAAACTCTGAATTTAGTTTCAGTTTTTGTGCATGGTGAGGTACAATGTCTCCAAAGTGAATTGCCAAACAAGGTCAGAAGAGCCAAATCCTAATATGAATGTATCCTAGTATTGGAGATACCAGAGAACAACTTCCTTCCAGTTTACCTTTGAAACTGACATCACAGTAACTGAGTTCGGAACAGTATCAAACTTGTTGCAGAGCTGCAGGACAAACCAAGACATGCCTAGATACCGTAACGGGGACGTACATTCACATGCCTACACTCTTTACTATATTATTCATGCATCTCTCCTCCGTCTTTCTTCCTGGCTGTCTTTGCCCACAAGTATGAGATGTTTTGGTTCGAGAATCACCAGAGGGTGGAAAATCCATGGAGCATGCATCTACATCTTGACTTGCACTCACTTTTCATCATGTATAAGTCTGAGTTGCTTGCTGCTGTGTGTGTCCTACTTCTTGGTTTCTTAGTAGCGAAGTGTTTATAAGTGCAATTACAGTGTGATTGTGCATTCAGACAGTGCATACGCCAACAAGCAGGAAAAAATATACTATATGTATATCAGTCATGTCAGTATGTGTAAAGATAATACATAGCAAAAAAAGACACAGGGATTCCAACAGCCGTGCAGCTCCCCAGAGAGAAAAACAATGACAGACAGCAAGCACACATACAGTACATCCACATGAAGCAAACAACAGATGAAAGCCAAGCCTTAATATTTTGTGTTTCTGAGCTGTGTTTTGTTCTTTGTTAACAGGCCAGATGTCATTATCCAGCATCTCTCCTGCTTACTGTCAGCCCTTCTGGCCCTTAGAATCCGCAGGGAGAGGTGGAATTAGAGCTTAAAGACATCTTTACCCTCGCTTTGACTTTATACTCACTGTTTGCAAGCACAGAGCTGGGGGTGCATTCACCAGGCTCTTCCCTCAGGGCATATGAAAATCTAATGTGCATTCAGATGTATGGAACTGAAACACATTTACTTTTCTGAGAACACATCCAAAATGTTACATGTTGTTTTCCCCACAGGGCTGTGTTGTTGAAAATGGAAATCAAATAATTTTTGGTCTGAAAAAAATAAAACTAAGATCAATGTACTACTGGATCTTCAGGTCAGTTTCAGTGCTAATGCTCTTCAAAAGGCTAATGTTAGACTGTAATTGAACATAATGGCATTAAAAGTAGTGGCATCAAAGAAATGCATAAATGTCATGTGGGTTTGCATATGAAATACTCAATGAACAGCTAAGTGACATATACAGACTCACCCAGGCACACGTATCTATAAGTGTACTTCCCACACTGATTGCTATGAGCATTATTTGATTAACTTGACATTGTGTTTTCAGCTCAACATCACAGTCTTTCTGTCTCCCTCTGAGTCTCACTCAATTCACACTGGCGCACAGACAATTTAAGGAAAATAGACTGGGAGAGGACAAGATATTGACAACCTTTTTTGTGTTTATTGTGCAACATATTCATGATTACATCAGTACATTGAACTAAGGTAAATAATTTAGAGGCTTTAATGAGACTTGCCACAGTCTCCCCACTGTCTCCTCACAGAGAGTGTGTGCTTCTCCCTGCCGGGATTATGCTTTTTCTCAACTGCATCTCAGTGGCAGATATTTAGTTTGGAGTAGCAAATTAATGTCTATCTACAAAATAGAAAATACGATGGGGAAAATAGGAAAATGTGAATATGTCTAAATGATAAAGTCAAAGGTAAATTGTACTGTACCACAGTGTGTTAGTCCAATGCTGAAATACCTCTAGCAGTTTCTTTAGACATGTTACTGGAACATTTCATTTTAACAGCAAAGTGTTGTTGATGGGGCTCTGACATGTAAGGCTCATTAAGTCCAGGAATGGAACTGGTTGGTCAACACATTCATCTTTCAGCTTTTGACATCATGGTCACAATCTGAGCTCAATTAGTTGGAACATGCAGAAGAACCTTATAACTGATGGAAATTAGATGCTGCAGCGTTTACTTTGAAGATAGAACAAAATAAGGCTGCCACTGATTATACAAGTAAATAAAAGTGCTGTATAATGATTGATTTGTTTTTTTTTTCTTTTTAATATGCAGCGGTCATCAGGTGGTCTGTCCATCCCACTATGCGCCTTCCAGGGTACTGTATCTCTACAAGCCCCCACTGGAAAGACCCTCTCTCTCTCCACGTATGAGGTCAGCAGTGATGGACTCAAAATTTCCCCCAACAATGCCAAAAAGGTAACAGCAATTACAGTTTTGTTTTTTTTTCTATTAAAATAGGATTCAATTCCTTTTTATAAATAACTGTTGTTGCAAATCTCCTTCTGCTTCGAAGGTGGAAGTGTATCGTTCCAAATCAGTCGGTCATGAGCCCAGTGCAGATGACCCGGCATCAGGAGGACCGGCTGGAGATGTGAATGTTAGTAATGTTGGTATGGGCTTGGATTTAGGGATGGGGATGGGAATAGTATCGGCAGTGGGGGATACTAATGTGAAGATCCACCTGGAGGTTTTGGAAATCTGTGACAATGAGGAAGCGATGGACAGTGTCTCCATCATCTCCAACATCAGTCAGTCCTCCACCCATGCCCGCTCGCCGTCCCTGCGCTACTCACGCAGAGAAAACCGCTTCGTCTCTTGTGACCTGGGTGAAACCGCTTCGTATTCTCTGCTCATCCCTAGCAGTGGCAATCCAGAGGCGGAGACCATCAATATCACTATACCTGACACTGTGGAGGCTCACCGGCAGAACAGCCGACGACAAACTCAAGAGAGCTCAGGGTATCGTGAGGAGATCCAGCTGCTAAATGAAGCCTACAGAAAGCAGGCTGGGGATGAGGAAAACTGACATACATACAGGATGAGACAGGGTGGCTCTCTCGAGTGAAGGGAGGAAGATAAAGTTGAAGCTCTGACTGCGAAATATGAGAGACAGACTTCCTTAATCATTCCACATTTGCTTCATGCTGATCATTGACTGAACTGACAGGTGACCCAAATAGAGACTTAGTTATACTGCTATATTAGTATGTTTGCCTCCTCTTATACTTCCTCTTCAGATAACATTCTGACAGCAGCTGTATTTAGAGTATATAAAGATAGATTAGGCTAGAAGAAGGGAAAGAGTAATAAACTGGGGTAAACAAAAGTGAGACCGTGTCACAGGAGGTGAAGGGTGGGAGAGAGAAAGAGTATTCCAGCAGATCATCTCTACTCCTGCCAAGACGTTCACCATATGTCAGACTGTCATCGCAAAATCGATACAGCAAGAAAAAAAAAAAAATCACCTAGACCTGGAAAAGGAGGGGCCAAGGTTTGGTCACATGTCTAACATGAAGATGAAGACTACGTCACCAGTGACTCAGCTGTGATGGGAGGGGTCACCTGACCCATGTGTCTGACTCATCCTAGTGTGCTGTTGTGCATTTTTGAGTGTGACTGTGTTTCACCTACAAAACCGACCTTTCTTATAAGGAAAAAGGCTGAGATGAGTGCAATGATCTGAGGTGTCAGCTGCCAGTGTGTGCATATGTACCCATATAAAGAATGTGTTGTTTATTCTGTACCTATTGTTTAATGTATGTAAATGTATGTCCATTCATTCCATTCCTGCTGTGTGTCCACCATGTATTACACGTGTAATGTTCATACTTTAATATGTGTGACAGGTCATTGAAAATATCAAACAGAAGAAGAGCAAAATGAATCCGAAAAGAAAGAGGCAAGGCGAAGAGAATGCATGGGACTATTGAAGAAGAGAGGATTTTCAAGGAATGTCTGTGTGCATATTTGACTGTAGGCTGAATATGAATGTATATTCCAGAGCCATTTTGTGAATCAAATCTTGAGTGCTCAGTTCAGAGAGCTACCTGGGGCTCCATTTCTATTGCATACATGCATAAATTCAGGACTGAAATCTAATTTTCATGAATAGTATAGTAACACTGTATCACTCAAGTACCAGTTTTAACGCTTACAAGGACTGTGAACATCTATCATTTTTTTTCTCTTTCACAATAATATCAGTATATTAGTATTACTTATATGCACAGTTTTCATGTATGTGTATCCGAACTGCAGTAACAAAGTGAAATATGTATTTAAGATTAACTTTAGAATGTGTATTTATTTGAGCTTCCTTTACAATGGTGTCTTGATACATATGTCTGTTTGCTTGTTTTACCTTCAACACATCATGGTTACCAGGTTGAATTACTTTGCAGGGCTTTTGAACTGTGCAGTAACAAGACCATTTAATCAGCTGCAACATGCTAACCATATCCTCCTGACTGTTTTCATTAAAAATTCATACAGGAAAATTGCCTCAAACAAGACTGAGCTGCATTTCTGCATCTCCAATCCTCTTGGGTAAAATGTATATGAGAATAACAAACAGGTGAATGAATCATGACTAATGTAATGTTGCATTCCATGCTTTCACAATGAACAGAAACGGTCTCAGCAGTTAATGGTGCAAGAGGTTTTCAGCTGAACAGAGCTTCATCTTGGCAGCCTAGCAGAGTGAAAGTAATTTGATCATCTGCAACTACGGTTCATCTTCTGGTCAAGCATTCTCATGTTGATCAATACAGCGCTATTTGGTGTGTTTGTGAGAATTAGCTTTAGAGGTTTTGGCGTGTTTGCTCATTCAGCCACTCAGCTATCTGCACTGACTGAGTGAGACGCAAACATATGATACACTTGTTCCTTATAATGGGTAAAGCAAATAAAGCAATGTTATTCACTAGTGACCTGGTTTTCAGCTAACATTAATGAATACATGTTGTGGAAAATATGCTTCTCATTTCTTTTTTCATCGTAAAACATATCTAGAGGCACGAAAAATATATTATTAAACTGCTCGCTCAATGGTGAAACACTCACAGCCCTTTTTTTTTTTTTTTAAATAAGCAGGCCTACACCAAGCTGTTTCGACTTCTGCATATTTGCGATATGACACTGATAAAGTCATTGCTCTCAGTCTGTCCTCCAGGGCCCAGTGTAGACTCCAGAACCACCAGAACCATCCTGGTACCCTAGAATGATTTGCCAGGGTGTCTACATGATGGTATCCATGACAACAGCTGGAAAGGGGTGTGGGCAGTGGAGTATTTGCATTTAAAGCAACAGACACTGAAACATCCTGTTTGGAACAGGGCTGAAATTCAGTGAATGATTTGTACTGTATTCAAAGCTTAAAACTTAAAATACACCATCTGGGAGCATGTGAGACTTACATTAACTTGTTAAAAGGGGTACAATTGTTCCCCTTGCAACTAACCCATTTATACATATACATCTGACCTAAAATACCTCACTGTAACATTATATTCAAATGTATTTTATAATCATCATTATTTCAACTTCTCTGTGCAAAAAATTTGTAGAAATAATTATGCAGGACCAGCATAAAGGAATGGGGAAAGAAAATTAGATACTACTAAGGCATTGAGAGAAG
This sequence comes from Apogon talboti, assembly GCA_037367365.1. Taxonomy (NCBI): domain Eukaryota; kingdom Metazoa; phylum Chordata; class Actinopteri; order Kurtiformes; family Apogonidae; genus Apogon; species Apogon talboti. The sequence goes on along the minus strand of JAPQRQ010000006.1, from coordinate 22,910,775 downwards.
GGCATATAGCAGTAAGAACTGCATAGTACATAAACAAGTGTAATTATCAAATGATCTGGCCGGCAGCGATGTGTGATCATTCTGATCCAAGGACTTTCACCTCCCACTCAAATCTCTGATTATGCTCAGGCAAAATGATGCAGGTAAGTCTGCATCAAAATGCTGTATAAGTGGCACTACTTGAAACCTCTACACATACATATCCCTTCAGTAAATAGCACATATACTATTGAATATGTAAGGCAAAACAAGAGAGGATAAAAGATAGTTGAAAGCATGATGATGATGAATGTTGTTTTATCTTTGTTAAATGATTCAGTGCGGTCTGAGATCATTTATATGCAAGTAGTCCTAAGGGCATGAAAACAAGGTGAGCAAAAATATATATCTGCAAATGGTCGAAGAGCAGAAGGGGGAGGGGGTCTAAAGCATATCAAACACTGCTCTCTCTCTCTTCATGTCCTTTTGTTTTCACAACCACTACCAAAAAGGCTCTCTCATCTTTTTCCTCACACACATTTCAGCTTCATTCCCAACATTTTTGAAGCTTCACCACCTTTATTCTTCTCTATTTGCAGCCCTTATTATTATACTCCATTTTCATTCTCTCACCTTTTCCCCTTGGAACAGAGCCAGCTGAAATGTTTCTAAGTAATGACTCAGATAAAAATGGGCACCTGAAGAGAGATTCTGTGTAAGTCATGATGCAAACAGAAAAAAAGTCGACTATTTCTTTTAATTGTTACTGTGGATAAATTAATTAAGACTCAGACATCTGTACACAATGTACTGAATTTGCAGTAAAAAATTATATGATATTATAATTATTACACTGGATAATTCATTTCAGATGAATGAATTTTATTGAAATGATCTGCGTCTGCATCTATGTAAGTACATGGATTGTGGCACGCATTGCATTCTTAAATGTGTATGCAAAAGGGTTCAAATTAACTAGATTTTCTAACCTCTCATTTAACCTGTCATTTAATGTGCAGAAACCACATAAATGGCACCTAAATCTTTATTCCCACTTTTCCTTTTCCAGTTTACCTCTTCTCTAAAAAGGACAGGTTTTATTTATTTGTTTGATTTTGTAAGACAAAGACAGAATAAGAAATGACAAAGACATAAAAGGTAGAAAAACATCTCACACACATTTAATATTCCTGGAATTAATACACAGGAGTTGATTACAGTCCTATTAGATATCTGGTGTAAGTGTGAAGGTCCAAAACATCCAACAGAGTCACTGGAGGGTGAAGAAATGAAAAACAGGAAACAGTTTATTTATCCATCATCACATTAGCAAAAAGAAGAAAACAGAATTGAGAGAAAATCTATTATCTGTTTAGTGTGCATCTGTGACTTTTTGTCATGTTGAATCACTAAAGCAGGTAATGGCAAGGTTACACTAAAATGCCAGCTAAAGAAAGGCAGAGGGTTGCTAATCCATTGTATTATGGCTTAAGGACTTTCAATGAAGGAAGACATATTTCTACAGTTTAAGACGGTTAAATAATGAAATTTTGTTTTTGCATTTTTTAAGAAGCGAAGGTCACTAATAAATTACACCATGATGTACAAAATGAAAGCAGACTAAAAAACACAAAACAAAAAACTCTACCTCTGAAGTAACATAATCTATGGCAGTCAGGGTAGATCTTTTTCATTTGGCTGTAACCTTTAAGGCCCACACAACAGGTCACTCCCTGATGCTGCAGTGGGCTTGGAACAGTTTCAACAACAGCACAGAATTGTGCGTTGGTGATGCTTAGAATTGAAAAAAAAAAAAAAAAAAAAAAGAAAAATCATTAAAAAGCCAGGCAGAATTTTTATTCACCCAGTCTCCTTCAAAGGCTTTAGTTTCTGTCTATGCAATCAATTTTCTTTCAATATAGATGAAAAAGTATATTTTGGAAGCAACCCATTAAATAGGGCAGACTGGGTATAAGGTTAAAATATGGGGAAACTGACTAATTGACCTTCACTCAACCACAGCTATCACAGCTACCGGTGTTACACCTGTCAAGCTTTGGCACTGAGCATGCCATTCATGGTTTGAGAGGCTTTACAAGACATAATTTATTCTGTCTCTCTTACATTCATACATTTTACTGTCACGTTCATTCATTTACCTCCCACATTCTTATATTCTGTCTTGCATATTTATAGATCTTTCACACATTCATAAATTCTCCTTTCACATTCATTCATTTTACCTCCACATTTCTCACACACATAATGCATTTCAACTCTCAAATACATATGTACTCTAATAAATACATGAAAAAAAGAAGTGTACGCAGTGTGTGTGCAAGGAGTTTATATACATGTGTGAGGAAAAATACATGCATATATGAGAAGAATATGCGTGTATGTTGAGAAGTTATGTGTATAGTATAGCGTGTGTGTGTGTGTGTGTGTGTGTGTGTGTGTGTGTGTGTGTGTGTGTGTGTGTGTGTGT
>JAPQRQ010000006.1:22884087-22904485 GCA_037367365.1 Apogon talboti | reverse complement strand
TTTAGATGTTTCCCTCTTCCAGCACACCTGGTTCAATTAATGATCAGCTCATCACCAAGCTCTGCAGAAGCTTGATAACGATGTAATGGTGTCCAGGTGTGATGGAAGAGGGAGATATCTAAAACATGCAGGACACCGGCCCTCGAGGACCGACATTGGACACCCCTGGTTTACATTATAGCTCTTTTAGCTTAACTCTGTTTTTTAGATGGAAAACAGCCACAGTAAAACCTGAAATCACCTCTGATTTCTGTGTTGTTTGTGTTGTCAATAGCTGCACTAAAGATCTGTTTAGAGTCGTCCAAATGATGTCAGACATGTCACGGTTTAGTCTGAACCCACAGAACTCACCCATGCAAAGGAAACACTACAATTTCAGCATCAAATTCCATTCTTTTCATGTAGATCTGTGTCCGGTGGTGAAAACAACAACTGTTTATCTAGCTTTTAACACTTTGTCACTTTATGTGAAACTAAAAGTTGTTTCTTAGCAGTTCTCATTCCATGTCATCACTTTCTGATACTTTGGTCAACGTCCTCATGGTGTTAGTTGTCATGACCATGACCATGACTCACTACTTCCCCTAGTGGTCACATCAATCCGACAGTCCGCTCATATCTCTACAATCCAATATATTGACCTCTTTGCCATGACTTTGTAATTCTTTATTCTAAATGATACTTTTAGGTCTTTTTTTTTTTTTTTTTACATATGACAGTAGAAATACTTCATGCAGCCCCTTTAAAAGGAGATGCATATGTTTTCCAGCTGTGTCTTTTGGCAGAAAGTATTATATGTTCTTTAATATTGACATAAGCTGGTTTTGTAGTTACTTTGATGGAGATTTGCCTGAAGATAAACATAAGGATGAGAGCAAATTTGTCAAGGAGGAAGAGGAGGAAGACTGTATTATGGCAGAAAACAAAGGAGTTCGCAAATCTCAGAGGTAAGAAAGCCCATAGTAAGACTAGAAACTCACCAAAACTGTACCATTATATTTTGGCTGTTTACTTAAGCATTTTATTGTTTTTGTTCAGTTACTCTCAGGCTAAAGATGAGCCTCCAGACACATGGGATGATGACGAACCACAACAGGAGGAGGGCAAAGAGAAACTGAGAATTACTGATAGAGATGCAGAGTTCTTACTTCAGGAAATAGTCAGAGACAGGTCACTGGATGATTATTTAAAGAGTGATCTTCAGAGCAAAAAATCTGATCTGAAGTACAAGGAAATGCTGGTGAGAATATTAATTAACATTGAGTTTAATACACTCATGGGTAAAAGCTGAAGTATTTTAAATTAACAAATGAAACATCTCTTTCTGTTTGTCTTTAGAAATTCAGGGAAAAACTCCCGTCTTATGGGAAAAAAGAGGTGAGTTCTTGAAAACCAACTGAAAACTGACTTAATTTCATCCAGTCATTTTTTATTTAGCTTCATTAACACATTGGAATGTTTAGCCTTATGTTGCCATTTTGCTTTGTCCTGCTTTCATATTCCTTCCAAATTTTTAACCTGCTTCCATCTTCAGGAGCTGGTGGAACTGATCAACTCCAACCGGGTCTTGGTCGTGAGTGGAGAGACAGGGTGTGGAAAGACCACCCAGGTCACTCAGTTCATCCTAGACGACCATATTAACCGAGGCGTGGGCTCAACATGCCGCGTTGTCTGTACGCAGCCTCGTCGCATCAGTGCTATTTCTGTATGTAGTCACATTTTAAATCATAATCGGTATATGTGCATGAGAATACATGTAGTTGTATTTTCACCAATGAGTCTGTGTTGTGTGTTCACATTTTCTATGCTATCCGTAACATTGATCGTATTGCTAAGTCTAAAATCTATTGCAATGACCATACCATGTATTGGTGGTTTGTGTTTTTTCTCAGGTAGCAGAGCGTGTTGCAGCAGAAAGAGCAGAAAGTGTAGGGAATGGGAATTCCTGCGGTTATCAAATCCGCCTTCAGAGGTAAGGACATTTTTTGAGACAAGACAACAGTAGAACTATTTGTATTATGAGTATAAAATAATTATACAGTTTGGAACAAATAGGTACTCATACAGATATGATTATTTTTATGATGAACTAGCTTTTATATCATAACAAACATGTTAGAAAGTTTCTTTAAGAACTGAACTGACGTCTGTTACTGGATCAGTCTGTTCAGAATGAATTGGGTAACCCATGAAATAATTACTGGTGTCAAAAAGTCAATTCAAGCAACAATGCTAAACAAACATGATGCACTTTTGATTGTATTTCTGTAGCTTTGGCTTGTTAACTCAAGGGATGTCCTTTGTTGTGAATTATGCTTCAACAGACAAAATGTTGTGTTCATGTACACCATGTCAGTTCAAAAATATATGTGTTTAGAGCAGGAAAGTTTGTATGATTTTTCTGTTTATCCTTTGCTAATACCAAATACTACATCTGTTATTACAATGAGATGAGGGCAGTGCATTTCCATGTTAATATTCAAACTTTTAGTTGATTAACTTTCTTGCTTTCTTGCTTATCCAGACACTCTTTTGATTGTCTGCATAATCAATATATTGATATTGTTCTGTATGGAAAAAAAAATATTGTGATATTTTTTTGCCATATAACCCAGCCCTAATCAGAACTGTGCATAACTATAAAATCATACCTAACTGGGTCCTGATGCAGTATACAGGAAATGGCCTTTAATGAAAAGAAACGGCAAGGTGGTTCTGTTTGATTCATTTACAGTCCTGCTGTTTGGTTTTATTTATTACTATAGATGTTCTCAGTTCATGTATTATCACAGAGGATGATATTTAATTCATGCTTGATTAAAAATACTATAGATGTGTGCCTCGCCCTTTAGCATTTATATTACAGACCTTTGTTGCATGTGAGTCAATATTTCTCCAGTATTTTCTGACCCTCTTGATTCTTTTGTCTGAGGCAGAAAAAGGTCTCCTGAAGATATAGATGGATGGATAGATGGATAGATAGATAGATAAAATACCTCAATACAAAAAAAAGACTGTGCTCATTTCACCTCCGTATGGGTTTGTTGATCAGTGGGGTAATTGAGATGAAAAGGAAAATGAATTTATACTCCAGGAAATTAGTGCGTTTTTTTTTTTGTTTTGTTTTTTTTTTTGTCCAAGGAGTAGGTAATAATGCTAAGTAGATGAGAGCAATCATGAATGTCCTGTTGATATCAAGATAGAGATAAAGCTTGAGATAAAGATACTTGAGTGTAGTATCAGAGTTAATGAACAGATTTTATTAACAGACAAGAGGCTGCGTCAAACCAAGGCTGGTTTGATGCAGCCTCTGATTGTTTGTTGAATTCAAAGTATAAGACCAGATATGAATATAAAAAAGAGAGATAACTGGCTGTCGAATAAAGACTCTGGTGTTATTTCTTTATTTTCTCTGGTTTGTATCAAAGAACTAGTCTTTGAAGTAGATTAGAGCCAAGTCCATTTTCTAAAGGCGTCTTTGTGAGCTTTATTTGTCTTGCTGCATAGTTACTGTCGCCGACTGCGGGTGTTTCTCAGTGGGAATATGCAAAATCTAGCAATTTATACTTTAAGCTTTGTTCAAGTTACCGCTGATGCCTCCATTCCCCCACAGTACACACTGTTCCAGAAAAAAAACAAAACCGAGCTTTGGCCCTGTATTTTTACTCCCATTAGGATCTCAGTGGGTAATTAACTTTTTTTCAAAAACTCTGAATTAATTTTGGCTTCAACAGTTGGATGGTTTTTTTGCAACTTTAGTTACATTTGCATTAAACCAGTCCAATCTAGGAAATCACTGAATTTAATTTGCTCTGGTGCTGCGGATTTGATATGATAAACACAAAGATGAGAACAGTTTGAAATAAATAAAAATTTAATTCTTCAGATTAACAATAAATTTATTCACAGCTAGAATATTTTGAAGTTTCTCTAATGAGCCAGATATGATGGAAAATGACAGTAGGAGGCTGCCCGCTGAATTTGAACATTAATCAGTATTATTTGTAACAAGTAATTACAGTGTTTAATTTTCAGTTGCAAAAAAAGATGTTAATTGTTAAAAAAAAAAAAAATAGTCCAAACTCTGACATGTTACACGGCAAAGCTTGTGTGCTGTTCACTTATTTATAGAAAGTGCATTTGAAAGATGTTCTATAAAAGAGGTGGTGGTGAGTGTGGGATTTAACTAAACAGGATGTAACTATTATTTGTAATTATTTTGAGAAACTTTAAGCCCTAATTAATGCTGAAAGATATAAACACAGTAAACACAAATGGATTTTTAAACCAAGACATTCCTCAGAGAGTGCCTTTTTAATTAGCAGTATATTATAATAACATTAAAAGTAGCTTCTGATAACACCGTGCACAGGCTCAGCCTCAAGATATTGCTGCTGTAACTGTCTTTATCTGGGCAACCAGATAACTTTAACATATTAGTCCATTAAAAAAAAATCTATATAAACCGTTTAGCCAAAAATAAAGTCAAATACACAATATTTCATTGGTCTGTTGGTATCTTTGTTTACATGAAGAATTGATGTGGCATTGTTTATACGACAGAACCTTTAAGCAATGTCAATAAATGTCACAACGATTATTTCCACCTAGAGTTGATTCAGTTTATTTTAAGTTCTTGTATTGATGATGGGACATTGGACCACCACATTAAGTGTTCACCATCATCTCCCATAAATTCTCAGTGGGGTTCAAGTCTGGACTCTGTGATGTCCAATCCATGTGTGAAAATAATGTCTCATGCTCCCTGAACCACTCTTTCACAATAGGACCCTGATGAAAAAGAAAAAAAAAAACCTCCACTGATGTCCAAACCTGGTCATTCAGTATATTCACCTTCAGCTGAGGTCAGCTTATAGACACATAATGTTGATGAACCTAGACCTGACCACCTGCAGTAACCCCAGATCATTACACTACCCCCACAGGCTTGTACTGTAGGCACTAGGCATGATGGGTAATCCTAATGCACCCATCACTCTGGAACTCGATCAGTCTGGACTCATCAGACCACATGACCTTTTTCCATTGAAACACAGTCTAATCGTTATGCTCCCAATCAAACTGATCAAATTATCAAGCTACTCACTGCATTAGTTAGTTACAGAACTTGTTGCAGCTTAAACATATCAGCATCACCGCAGAAATTACCGACTTAGTCAAATAGATGTGGCGACTTTTTTTCAGGCCCGGATGTGTATGTGTATTATTAAACAAGCACCAAGTAAGTACATAAAGGAAATATAAGACATCATATAAGCTTATCTGAAGGACTACACTAACAATAACATTGAAGACGGAGCAAAATTAACAACTGAACGCAGTGACATTTTATTGTAACAACCTGTGCCTTTACTCCTTTTAAATTAAATTTTATTTTTTGTTAATTGAGAAATAAAAGCACTTTCTCATCCTATCTTCCCTCCCATTTCCCAGCCGGTTACCACGGAGACAAGGATCGGTCCTGTACTGTACAACAGGCATTATTCTTCAGTGGCTTCGCTCAGACCCGTGAGTCTCCCTCATCGTAGTCCTCATCACATCCTCTCCTAGCATGTCTTCTCTCTTTTTTTTTTTTTTTCCTCCTGTCCTCGTGTCTCACTTCCAACTGTCCCTTCTTGAGTCTCCTATTCCCTCTGTTTCGTATCCCTGTTGAATTGACGCTGACTCTACTGTCTGTGGAAGAGGCATTAGTATGGATCCCCATTCTCATAGGCAGAAAAATAAAGACACACACACAGCTTCTGTTGACTCATCTCTGCATGCTCATCCTTGCATTCTGAGTGTATTTAGCAAACCACAGAGACTAAGTGAGGGTGCCAGCTTTTCTTGTTGTCTTCCTTCATGCTTTTTTCAGAATTGGTAAAGCTCTAGCGAGTCTCTGAAGGGCTACATAGACTGACAAAATGGTCCAGCGTTATGAAATTAAGTTATGTTTACACAGCAGTTGGCTTAAAAGATGAGCATTTGCCTGAATGTCAGCTCTGTCTACGGCTTTAATCTTCAACATTATACTTGTTCAGCCACTATATTAGTGATACATTAACCTTCGGATGTTATGTATCATACTACTACTACTTTACTCAAATCTAATTAACATAACAGAAAACATAAGTAATATGAACCCCTTTCCCACCACGTCTCTCAGATTGTTGTCAAGTATCAGCCACCTGGTGTTGGATGAGATTCATGAGAGGAACCTGCAATCTGATGTTCTACTCGTCATTGTGAAGGACCTACTCCATATGCGTGATGACCTCAAGGTCATCCTCATGAGTGCCACGCTAAATGCTGAGAAGTTCTCTAAATATTTTGGTACGCACTTCACCAGACAAATTTTTCCTGCCAGAGTTTTTTTTAAAGACTAAATAACCCTTTTTTTTTTTTTTTTTGAATATTTCCTTTTAGACAACTGTCCTATGATACACATTCCTGGTTTGACCTTCCCAGTGGAGGAGTTTTTACTTGAAGATGTTGTGGAAATGACAAGGTAAAGTGACATTACTCCCAAAAGCACACATAATAATGAAGCTCTTACATCTCGTCAGTTGTCACCATATAAACTGGTCGGTGTGCGTCTGCCAGGTATCTCCCCCAGAATAAGGACCGCCGCTCCTCGTGGAAACGAGGCTTTTGGCAGGGACGCAACTCCAGACCTGAGAAAGAGGAGAAAGAGGCGGAGTACAGAGAGAGCTGGCCTTGTTATGCACGTACATTAGAGGGCAGGTGAGATCAGCGGGGTTAAGCTGGTGGAGCAGCTGCCAATGGATGTGCTATTTAGATGAGAAAAAGAAGATACAGGCTTCGTGACACATTTTCTAAAGGTTACCTCCCATCAGACTTGAACTTTAATATGAAACCTTAGTGTATGAAAGGTGAATGCAAAATGATACAACTTTCTGCCACTTCCACTGGTTTTGTAGGTTTCTCACATAAATAGTGATCTGTCTTTCTGCATTGAAGTCTTATTATGATCCAGGAGGCTACGGTATCTTAAAGTGAATGTTGTGGAATATCAGCCACTTAAACACAAGCCACAGAAACACTACATAAAGTAGATAACTTGTTTTAAGTCTCTTTAAAAGTGTAAAGCCAAGTTTATACCAAATGGAGATGTTATGTATTGTTACTGTACTGCCTTTGCTCATAAATATGTGTGGTGTTTAAATATCCTTTGTTCCCGGTTTGATGTAAAACAGTTATTTTTATGATGAACAATAGAGGTACCATAGTTGTTGTATTACTCTGCTGTGCACAGATGTCAGAGGGTCTCCATTCCCTCCGCTCTAATGAGCTCATAATGACCTCAGTTCCCAGCAATGGCAGTGCCCAGGGAAGAGATGCATTTGTCTTTGACAGAAGAGGGAAAAAACTGGAATAATGGTTTGCACTATAAGCTAAAAAGAGACCAGGAAAGCAGTTGACAATTATTAAATATGTTTCTCGAGCAGATGGCAAGATCACCGAGGTAAATGATACTTGGTGAATACAATGACACATCAGAGTTCATGTTTAACATCAAACATAAATTTGCTACTTTAGTGAAATGTGTGAATGAAAGCATTACTCATCAACATAATATCAAATCCTTTTTTTTAATCCAAACTGCAGTGTGACAATTGAAGCAGAGCAATGTGCTATTGCAAAAGAAGATTATTTTAATTTTGTATATTTGTTACAGATACTCTCACACAACCATTGAGGCGCTGGAGAAGTTGGACAACGATGAGAAAATTGACTTGGAACTGATCGTGGCACTGATACACCACATTGTGCTCAAAGAGGAAGTAAGTTTTCCTTGAAATTTGTGACCCCGCTGAAAGCAGCAAAACAGTAGTGTTGAAAAGTACATTTTCACTTGGCTGCATTTGTTGGCAGGGATAATAATGAAATTTACATGTAGCCTGTAATGTGTCTAAGCAGCCTGAAGCCCTGAGGCTGAAAATGTAATCACTGAAAGACCGGGGCACGTGGATTAAGAAATCTCACGGCCTTTTGATCAGACAGACAGAGAGACCGAGGCCCAGGCCCCAAGATAGCTTCAGATCAAATAAATATGAATGGTTGACACAGTCGCAGAAACTGACAAAGGAGAGAAGTTCAGTACAGTCATAGGTAGACCAGATGGAAGGAGCAGAAGGACGAGCCACGTTAGATCAGAGGAAATAACACGGATCCTGGCAGCAGATCTGTGCTAATGAGTTGATCGAACAGATGCTCTCCGAAGCAAATCCATTCCCTTTTTTCTCTTTCCAATTCTTACCATATTTCTTGGTTTTCATGTCGGTGTTGCTTCGCTAATGTGATATTTTTATGGATCGTGGCATGTTTGAAAGTGTAATATTGTATTTCCCGCAGTCAATACACATGAAGCAACATTATGACAACTCTGGTTCATTTTACTGACTCTCTTAGATGAAATAGTCTTTTGGCATGATTAAGTTTTTAAATGTGTAAAACATATTTATTAATGTTGGACAAATTATGTGAACTGCGTATATTTTATTTCCTTGTGCAAAAAAAAAGTTTCAGAGCACCATTCCAGTGCACATAGGCAGCAATACACATATGAAACACTCATAATGTATCTTTGTGGATTTTTGATGTTTCCAGGTGTCTTGAAAACACTTAAATATAATGCCATTGATGCTGAGAGTTTCACTTACACAGGCAGACTCAGCTGAGTAAGCAGTCGATCCATCCAGTCCCATGATGCATTCCTGTTTAGAATGCGGACAAATGCATCCAGACCACCTTAACCCATAAAGACCCAGTGCTACTTTTGTGTCAGTTCTCAAATGATTTGTTCTCTATATTTAATCTGTCTTAAGTGTTTTATCACCATTCATTGTAACATCCTTTTTATTTTGAATTTTTTCTGGTAAATCATGTATTTTCTATATTCAATTCATTGATCTTGTAGATGTTCATAAAAGCTCAGAGTAAATTCAATGTTATCATATCAGAAACAAAGAAAACTGAAGAAAAAGTTACTTTTTCAGTAAAATATATCATGAACTGAACATAAAAACAAGCGTCCACTGTCATTGACCCAACGCCATGGGTTTTGTTGGTGAATCAATGTTGTAGAAGATGACAGCGTTTCCATGGTAACTACCAAACGGGTTATATCTGATGACCATGAAAAGACCACAAACTGCATTTTGCACCAATTATTTACATGGATTGATAGGATTAGTGGATCAACAGGTATTAAACAGTTTAGCTCAGTAGATGGTCTTGGTCACCAGTGGCTGTTGGGGTCTTTACGGGTTGAATGTGTGCTGAGTGTGTTGACACCGGGCCTTGGAGCTCGCTCCACACAGTTCATTCAGATCAGCCTGGTCTGAACAGGGCCTAGCTTACAACAGTGGGGCATGGAGTTGTCATTGTCAAAAAAAAAAAAACATATGTGAGAGAGGAACAAATGAAGGAAAGCGAGGCCTAGAATGAGAGGTGACTAACAGAGGGAGACAGAATAATTATCCTTTCCCATTTAAAGCTGTATCTCTATCAGTCATGGCAACCTTGAATCGGTCAACTAGCTGATTCACCGTGGCATTGTCAAACGGCCAAGAGGGAACTGGCTGATCTGCCGTGACGGGGGGTTCTCAACTGAGGATGCAAGGCGTCTGCCGGGGTTTCAACTGTGATGATCGGTTAATTATGTTGCCGAGTCTGTGATTAGACACCTAGGGGGTCGACATGCAGGCATTAATGAACGTCTGCTAGGTGCGACTGTGTCCGTAGGTGGCTGTGTGTACAATAAATAGTGCATCAACACTGCCGCACTCATTGTAATGTTACTAGAATTTTAGCTGGAGTTAATCACACCTTCCTTATGTGCTGCATAATTACATATGTATGAACATGTGTTTCAGTTAATTTGTAAGTAGACACACTGCCTGAAATGTCTGTCTTTCACACACCTACACAGCCACAGACATTAACACACACTTATAGTCCCATGTGGGTGCCAGTGGTTGAAAACTGGTAATAATAATTACCTTTAATTAAAAGGCGGCAGGGGGGTGGAGGGGGGGTGCTTTGGGCCCTGCAGCTACGTTTTATTTTCCGTTCTTCATCTCTTTTTCTTCTCAGAGAATGAATAGCAGAGTGGGTTATTTTTAAGCATGTTAATATTATTCTCAGAGTAATTCAGTTGAAACTTGCATCATTCATACCATGAAATAGTGATGCCACAGACCTGAGATTACTGATCTGAACATAAAGCTGAAAAGTAAAGGCAGTGTAGCTGAAGTTTCTAGTGTTCATATGGTTTTATATTATGCAGTATTTCAGGGATTTACTGCATTCGCTAGAGCACGGATAAAGACAGTCAATTTTTCACCATGGTACATACATTTCCTCTCTCCCCAACTGTCTCCTTTATGTAAATACTTGATAAGCTTACGAGCGTCCGTGGTTTGATCTGTATGTTTATGCCGTTTGACTCGTGACTTTTAGTGTGCAAAGATCTTCAACCCTCATTTCTGTGTCAGCCACAGACAACCAGCTACAGAGCATTTTGCATAAATGTGTTGGCAGCATTGAACAGTGCTGCCTAGTATGAAAACCTTAGTTGGATTTTTTTAGGCTTTTTAAACAGATATTTCCTGACGTTAATCAAGGCATTCTACAACAGCATTTTATTATGTGAAATTCTTGCTTTTGTCAAGAGAAAAGTAATTATGGACGGGGGGGGGCACAGAGTGGTTTAGTTTTTAACTTAGACTTTCAGAGGTTTGTTGAAACGTCCTCTAAAGGGGGTTGCAGTATTAAAAAAAATAATCTCAAATATTACCATCTGAAATGGAAGAAACTGCAACAGCCAGTCTTGATCAAGTCATATTGATTCAAATAGTAAATATAAATGATAATGTGAGTTGACTGTTGCACTGTCATAGCATTCTGTTGTTAACGTAACATCTACTGTATCAGTGCATTAATTGGTCGAACGCTCACCAACATTTTTGGACGGTTCAAAGTACAGAGATCGGCTCACGCTGGACGGCCTCCAACTCCGCCAGCCAACATCATCTGCTATCCCGCTGATGTTTTCTCAGCTTGCATTTGTGCGCTTCTGTATTGTCCAGATGCCTAATTGCTTTTCACTTCTATTTTGCACTGCTGAGAGTATCAAGTCTATCCCTGTGGTAATGTGACCGCAAGGCCTGTCTGGTGTTGGTGAAATGTCAGGATGATGATGTTGGCAGGGGATACTGGTGTCTTTTGTGCCGCTGAATGTGGAGGTTGGAAGCTCAGGGGCAAGATCTGCCTCAGCTCGGCTCCTCAGAGGACTCTGGCACCCTGCTCACTTGGCTCATTTGTGGCTCCAGCTAATGCTTTTTTTTGTCCTTGTTGTTATTTGTGACTGTGTCTGTCCGCTGCTCAATTCTGTTTTATGTCTTTGTTTGACAGGATGGAGCAATACTGGTTTTCCTGCCTGGATGGGACAACATCAGCAGTCTGAATGACCTGCTCATGGCTCAACCTATGTTTCGATCAGGTATTCATGTGATAACATGCATACAGCGCAGAACAAGCTGTCGCTCTTTGGCTATAAAGTGCATATTTGTTTTTTAATAAAATGATATATTATGTTGATGTTATGTTGCTTGGTTGTTTCAAAGCAAGCACCTCATAAAATGTATTTAAGTAAAAACTATTCATGCTGAATACACTTATTTTACCCGAGGCTTATAAGAACAGTCTTCAAAACATCTTTTACCTACAGATAAAATGTGGATTTTCCACTTGATTTGTAAATAAATAATCAATAAATAATGATGGTAAATCGTTGCCTAACAAGTGTTACATAGAGTATTCCTGGTTTTCATTTATAACGGCACCATCATGCACAAGTCGTATGTTGTCTTCCCTTTGGCAAATGTAGCTTTGTTGAGCTTTTTGAGTTTTTCTTATGTGTGTCTTGTGTTTTAGATCGGTTCGTTATCTTCCCTTTGCACTCACTCATGCCGACTGTTAATCAGACTCAGGTCAGCATTCTTCTGTTTCTTTCTGTGTGTGTTTGTTCGACCTGTTTGTCCTTCACTCTGCCAATTGGCATTCTATATTCCATTGTCAGTATCAGGGAAAAAAAAAACCAACCTCATCTTTCTCTCTCACTCTTCTCAGGTGTTCAAAAAGCCCCCTCCTGGAGTTAGAAAGATCATAATAGCTACCAATATAGCTGAGACTAGGTAGGTCTAACTTGTGTATATGTGTTTTTTGGCTTCTTCAACTTTTAGACTTCTACCCTTTGAACAAATACTCTGGAACAATGGCACATTTAGCCTGGCATGCTTATGTTTTTGTGTATAAGTGTTACACAGTAGGTCCCAGTCAATGGAAACGGCAGATCTGAGTCTAATTAGCATACACTCCTTGGACTGATTATGAATACTGTCACACAGACTTAGACAGAGCACACTGAGTCAGTGACAGGCAATTTGTTAATGCATTCACATAGCCTCACTTTCACCCAAACACACACTAGCTGAGCAAATTAAGAAACTGTTTGCACTCTCACATTGCTAGACTAAATATAGACTGGAAACGTACCAAAGGGACTACAATTTATTTTTACTTCTGAATGATTGTGCGTATATGTGACTCAGCTAAGCATCTCAGACAGACTGCTTTGAAGTACTTTTCTCCTTGATTTGGGCTTCGTGTCATCCAGTTTTTCTTTCCCTTCCTCTACCCCCCCTTTTTTTTTCTTTCCTTCCCCACAGCATCACCATAGATGATGTCGTGTATGTGATAGATGGAGGGAAAATTAAAGAAACCCACTTTGACACCAATAACAACATCAGCACCATGGCAGCAGAGTGGGTTAGCCTGGCCAACGCCAAACAAAGAAAAGGACGTGCGGGCAGGTGTGTTTTTGTGTTTCTGCTGTGGTTTTGGTAGATATGTCTATAATGAGGTCACATGGTATATTAGTGACTTTAGGTATGCTTTACTAATCCGGGAGGATTATATTGTTTCCTTTTTTTTGCATCAGTCTACTCCATCATCCCACACCTCCCCAGCTGTAAACAATAAGAAATGCAAAATGAAGCCGGTTGTTTCCAGTCTGTGACTTGAGACGTCTGTTCCGCTAGCTGGTTCTGACATCAGACTGGAGCGAGCCCCAATTAGTTGGAGCTGCCCAGCGAGCGCAGCTTCGTTGCCTTGATTTTAAAGTCCCTCACACAGGACTGATATAATGTGTACATTTTTTTTCCCCCCGGTCTTCTTCATTTACAGGGTGTGTCCAGGGAAGTGCTATCATCTTTACAACGGTCTCAGGGCCAGTCTGCTGGATGCCTATCAATTACCTGAAATCATGAGGACGCCACTGGAGGAGCTATGCTTACAGATCAAGGTTGTGTATATGGAACGAAAGTGGGAGACTGACTGACAGAGTGAGGCGAAAAGGATTCAACATCTGACTTTAGACGAGAACTAGATTGCTGTGAATGAGTGTTTTTTCAGTAGGGAAGTGAAACAAGAACAGTGCTGGTGTATTTTTTTTATTTTTTCGTCTTCGGGTACATTACTGTCTCTCCAGGCTAATGAGAGCTAGGGATGGACATTATGGTCTGACTCATGCCCTCTGCTGTAGTGTTGTGTCTCTTTTGGGTGTGGGTCTCTCCAGTTCTCTTACAAGAACAGTCTTTTGATGCCAACTCTATTTTTTCCCCTCCTCTTTTTGCTTTCTCTTTTTAAATCCTCCAGCTCCACTCAGGCATGCTAATGGAACATTAAGCCAAAGTTCACACAGATCTAGTGCTTGCGATGATTGTTCTCACCAGTTGCTTTATTTATGTATATGAGAGTGTGTCTTCCACTCATCCAGTTGGATGCATCTGAATGTGTGTGCAGTGTGGTTTATGAAGCTAGTGGGTGAGAGGCGGACTAATGCATCAGTCTGTCCTTCAAGTGCGAGAAATATTGACAGCATGGTAACCCTGAGCAGACTCACACAAACACTTCAGTACCTCCCTTTTTATTCAGACAGAAATGTCCTCTGTAGTTCCCCACTGGGTGATATTGATGTTGCATTAAAAATCTCTTTTTAATTTGTTTTTGGTTTTTTTTCCACTGTGAATACAAAATTTAGAAAACAAAGATATTTACCAAATTGGTTCCAGCCGTCGCTTTAGGTCTCTGCTGAGCTAGACTTTAACAAAATCACATTTGTCAGTGAGATGAAAAAAACCTGAGAATAAATTACATGCTTGACCTTGATGTGTTTCCATTCCTGTGCAATGTGTAAACTAATCCGATATGTGCTGTCTAGATTTTGAAGCTTGGATCAATAGCCAGATTTCTGGAAAAAGCTCTGGACCCTCCTACTGAAAAGGCTGTCAATCTAGCCATCAAGAACCTCACTGACCTGGTAAGAAAGAGTGAATAAGGAAAAAAAAAGTGTAAATCTGTAATAAAATACACCAAACTCAAACTGTAAATAAATGTAAATGAATATAGAATGCAATGATCTCCAAATGTCATTAATTGTATTTTTTAACATAGGAAACTCAATTCAAGATAAAAATGTTGCAACTTATTTGGAATTATGTTTTAGGTAGTGAAAGTATCCTCTGTGCAAGTGGGTTTGTCTCCTATCAGTAAGTGCTATGTACAGTACTATCTACAGTTTGGGGATGTTATTGTGCTCCCAAAAAACAAACTCAGAACTAACCAAGAAAAGAGTACTTATTAATATTGTAAGAAGATACAACATGAGCAGTGTTTTGTGCTAAGAAGTATAAAAACAAATAAATACTTGATGAGAGTAGAGTAGTTGCTCCTGAAAACCTCTTGTTAACATTTCCACCTGGTTTAAAGCACAAAAAAACGCTGCATTTCGCTTTTGTGGATATGGTTGTTAATGTGTTGACTTAAGTTCTGTGCGTTTTTGTCTGGGTTTTGTGACAATCCTGTGCATCAGAATGCCTTGGACCACGCAGAGAACCTGACGGCGCTTGGCATCCATCTGGCTCGTCTGCCCGTGGAGCCCCACATTGGCAAACTCATACTGTTCGGAGCTCTGCTGGGCTGCCTCGACCCCGTCCTCACCATCGCCGCTTCGCTCAGCTTCAAAGACCCTTTCTTCATACCCCTGGTAGGTCAACAAGTCCACAGTCATGAAAGTTAATGCAGGTAGTGACACACACGTGCACGTTATCACGTGCTCCTGTGTATGCTGTGGGTTTCCTGAGTGGATGTTCTTCTTTCAGGGTAAAGAAAAGATGGCAGACATGAGAAGAAAAGTCCTGTCCAGAAACTCCAAGAGTGACCACCTCACTATTGTCAATGCCTTTCAGGTGAAATATCCACATCTGTCATGTCTATGTTGCCGTATAAATTGTTGATCCTGTCTTAATTTGCCATCCGTCGATTGGTTAGGGTTGGGAGGATGCGAAACAGCGTGGTGCGAGATATGAGAGGGAGTACTGCTGGGACAACTTCCTGTCTGCTAATACTCTCCAGGTGAGCCAGTCTGATTTCAAGTGCTGCATCGAAACGCTTTGAAAATGAAACCCAGCAATTACATTTTGACACTGATTTTTAATTGGGATGTTAAGGAAATGCAGTTTTATTTTTTGTCACGAATTTGTCTTTTGATCATCCAGATGCTCCAAAACATGAAGGGTCAGTTTGCTGAGCATCTAATGCATGCAGGCTTCGTCAGCAGCAAGGACCCCAAAGACCCCAAATCTAATGTCAACTCAGGTAACAAAGAGTAACTGGTAGCATGTGAATCAGCTGTACAGTAGTAGTGAATAGGATTATGGAATGTGTAATATTCATAAATATTAAAATCGGGCTTTGGAGAAATGTGATACAAGTCCAATAAATCCAATAGTGCTCATTTATTCTTTCTTTTTTCCCCAGACAATGACAAGTTAATCAAGGCGGTGATTGTCGCTGGCCTGTACCCAAAGGTGGCCATGATCAGACCATGTCACAGCAAGAAAAGGCCGTGAGTCTTTGAGCGCATTCAAAGATGGAGATGAGCAAAAGTAAACAGCAAAGGGCTGCGCAGAGCACCGTAGAGGAGTCGATCGTCCCTATTGATCTCTAGGCAGAAAACGAGGTTTTAGCGTCTTGTCAGACCTATCAGGAAAGAGATCTGCAAGGCTTCAGTGACGGCTACCTGAGGCTTTGCGAAGACCACGTTAGGAGGATTGTCAAAAACACAAGCCCTTTGCAGGCGCTGATCACTGCAGTCATCATGAAAGTGCCCTGAGGCGGCTGTCATAGGCAGCGGCTGTGACCTGTGTGCGAACGATAGACGCATTCAGTGGGGAGACAGACTCTGGCAGACGCGCTGTCACTTTTATTTGTCCGTCTCAGTGACAGCTCTAGACCCAGTTGCTCAGTGAAATTACCAGGGCCGTTCTCTCTGCATAAGTGATCCTCACTGTGTCACTGTTGTGATGCCAAGGCAGTTCGAAGTTTATACTGGTCCGCGCCATAGCTCTGCATTATTTAACAAATTCATTGTTTGATGAAGCACATTCTTTTTTATTTTCCTGCGAAATCAGAAAGCTGCCTGCCACAAACAGCTTGTTCCCTGCAGTTAGTTTTGTCTGTCTGACACGCAGGAGTTTGGAACATAGCGTTACTTTTGTGAAATCTTTACCGGATGAGTCATAGTTTTACTGTTTTTTTGTGCTACAGTGTCAGGAGGGATTGTTTTGCATCCTATCGTATACTTTGTAGATATGAGATTACTAAAAAAACCAATTTATTTATTTCAGAACTATTAAAAAAAATTCCCATAAGTACTGAAATAAGATATAAAGTTCCATTCAACATTGAAACTTACTTGATGATGTTTGTGACTTTACGGCTGCAAACATCACTTTATAGGAAACAGGCTTAGTATCACATAAACATCCGATAATGATGAACGTGGATTCAATCAGCGCCATCCCATAAGCGTTCAGAATACATCACTTCTATGTTTGCTGTCAGATACTGACATATTATATTGATATAAACCAATGTTGAGCTCATGATGTTTTTGATAATTACTGAGATTTATAGCCAGTTGTCAGATTTGTAACAAGCATTTCATCTGTTCTTAGGGTTAAGGTGTACACACAGGCTGATGGAAAGGTGTGTATCCACCCGAAATCAGTGAATTCTGAAGAGACCGAGTTCAATTTTACGTGGCTCATCTATCACCTGAAGATGAGAACAACTAGCGTGAGTACTGTGGGACAAAATGGGACCGTACACACATTTGGCTTGTACGCCCAGTGCCAGTGTCATTACACGAACATCGTGTTTTAATGTTTTAGTTTGTCTTGCTCTGTGCGTCTCTTTAATTTTCTGCGCGTCTCTCTGAAAGGTGTGTGTGAGTAGGAAGAACGACCAGCGGTTAAAGGTTGGCAGTTGTTGCCACGCCAGCTTTACACAGAATGAATATTTGATTAAAACACAGCCTTTCAACTCGATCTCAAAGGCTCTTGTGCTTCAAAGCTCCCAGACACAATGTAAGGGGGTGACGGCGTCGAGCGCATGGACGGGTCAATACCGCTCCCTGACTGTCGCCCTCGCTCCCCTTCCCCTTTTTTCTCTTGAGCTCTTTTTTTTTTTTTTGCCCCTCTTCACATTCCTCCTTTCCCCTCCCTTCCCTGCTTTCCATCTCTCTGTCTTTGTTCCATTTGTGCTGTCTCTCTCTGTAAATGTTACCGTTCTGCAAAATAACACCTTTCATGTCTTTCTCTGATTGCTACCTGTGCCTTTTGTCTCTCTTCGCAGCCTTCGTCTTTATGAAGAAAGTGTTGCTATTATTATTATTGCCAGCATTCAGTTCTATCTTTATTTGTATGCTAATGTATATTTAGGTTGCATACAGTGTATTGTTGCTAGCAATTGCAACACTGAAGTAAATGTAATAATGCAACACTATCAAGGAAGGTTATTTGTTTATAAAGAAACAGTCAACAATAGACCAAGGCCATGCACAAAGAAATGAAAAAGCATAGAAAGTGAGGGATGACGCTTAACTTGACTTCCTCTGACGCACTAACCCCCGGTGTTCCGTTGCACATTCACGGGGTAGATCCGGTCAGCCCTTTTCTCCTTGCATTTGTTTCACCATGACGTCCACTTTCTCCGCCTTTCTCTACCCCTGTGCGACGCTCGTCCTCCAGACCTCCATCCGTTTACCTTCAAAAGTCAAACAGGGCTTGTTTGACATCACCCTGATACTTTCGTCGCCCCAGTGTCGTCTTCACCTCGGTTGTCGGTTCTGCGGGCGAGTGCGTCTTACAGTGAACGGGGACAATATATAAAAATTGGTTTTCTTTGACTCCGCTTGTTGGCTCATTTAGTGCATCAGTAGTGAATTTACTCCGCATAAGCAGCTGTTAGTTTAGCAGGAAGGGGAATCTGGATGGACAAAGAGTGTAGTAGTACATTAGTGAGATTCACAGGGCAAGATGACATTTCTCCTACCACTGAAGGCACTGAAACACATTCAAACTCACCCAGCCTCTCTTCACTAATAGGACACTTTCAGCCCACACCACAGAGTAGCTGTCAGGCACAGTGTGTCATAATGATCCCGCTCTTTGTCAGCGAGTGTGTTAGCTTGTTTGCTGTAATACTCTTACCACTTGTTAGTGACATCTTTCTGTGTGTCCTCAGATCTTCCTCTACGATTGCACTGAGGTATCCCCGTTCTCCCTGCTGTTCTTCGGCGGGGACATCACGATCCAGAAAGACGAGGATCAGGACACCATCGCAGTTGACCAGTGGATCGTTTTCAGATCCCCTGCACGCATCGCACATCTTGTCAAGGTAGTGAATCACATCAGCACAGTTCGGCCATGTTATCATCAATCTCGGCTCCACCCAAAAAAATAAAAAATAAATTAAAAAATCATGTCTTCATTTTCTGTCTCCTCCACAGAGTCTGAAGAAAGAGCTGGATTCACTGTTGGAGGAGAAAATCCGTAACCCTGCACCCGTCGACTGGCAAAACCGTCAGTCCAAAGACTGCGCCGTCATCACAGCCATCATAGACCTCATCACCACCCAGGAGCGGTCTACAGGTACGAGTGCTACAGGCTATGACAGAGCATGGGCACCCGCCCCCAGAGGACAACACATGTACTTCAACGACGACGATGACGACGACTAGTGGCCATGTTGTCTTTGTTCTGCCCGCTGAGAAGAAAAGAGCTTGTAAAATGACTGACTGTATCCGTGGAAGATGACACAGAGGTTAGTTGAGATATTTATGGCAAACGGATGACTGCTTGGATGGTGTGACTTAGATGAAATCTTAGAGGTGCTTCCGAAGAGGCCAAACGCAAAATTACTGGGCAACACAAGCATTTGAATGACAGTCACGATTGTGTTTCTTTGTTTTTGGTCATTTTATGCAAGGACCAATCCATCTTCTTATGCAGTCATTTGTTTTATTCATTTTTTAGTTTTTACATTTCTGCGCAATAAAGTTCCAAAAACACCTCACATAACTCTGCGTCATTAATCAGAAATAACACTAAGTCTACAGCCTGGAGTCTTCTGTAATGGGTGCTGTTGTTTACTTTGAGATCAATGATCAAAATAACGAGTAGAAATTGTTTGTTTTCAATACACAGCTGCGACTCTGGTGTAACTGCATATATCTTATATGTTCAAGCGCTGCTGCCCAGAGGATGTATTCACATTTTTGATTAATTTGCACCATATGTCCAGAGAGTTCATAATTTATTGTACCATACGTCACCGGAGGAATAAAAGTGGAGTCATTTTCCTCGTTATATTTTACAGCGATCGTCTGGGGAAAAAGGAAGCCACATTCGAGCACTTAAGGTTTTTTATTAACAGTAGCTGATGAAAATATATGTTTGACTAAGTCAGTGATATAAATCTGTATTTAGGAAAACATACATGTTACATTACAGGCTTTTTAAAAATATTTACATGTACACAGTTCATTTACAGAAAGAGGAAGTGATTGAAATAAAGATTAATTCATGCCAATATGCGTATCATAACAGCTCTTTTTCCCTGAGTGAATGCAAAGCCTTTTCTTCTCCGTCGAGATCCCGGATAAACGTCGTCATCTTCCTGCAGAACGCTGCGCCTGCTACAGTCATACTTCGCTCAGTGCAACTCAACAGTTGTGGTTGTCATGTACTGGAGCCAAAGCAGTGGGCTTGATAGATGGTGTTATCACCACACTCTGACCAAGCCATTCATTTCCTTTAGCTTGGCACGGCAACACTAAAAAGATGAGTCACAGTGGACAATCACATTAAAAGCACGACTGGGACGGGCGACTCGTCTCTTCCGGTGTCACCGTCAGCGCACAAATTAATTTCAGCTCGCCTTTGAAGCATCAAATCCTAAGGGGATA
>JAPQRQ010000006.1:22861584-22874882 GCA_037367365.1 Apogon talboti | reverse complement strand
CCTTCATGTATACAGTGGGCAGCACGCTTAAGTCATGTCACACACACACACACCGACTCCCACACAGACAGGCTCAGAGCAGTCACACTTAATACTATTATTTCAGCCATTTTATCAGGTGTGCAGCTTTGTAACAATGCATTTTTCACAGTGATATTTATAATGAATACTTTTAATTTCACATGAGATATAGAAGGTTGCAAAAACACTTATAGACCTGCACATTAAAGCTTCGGTGTGTGATATTTTTGGACATCAGAAAATCCAACTGGTCTGAGACAAAAGGAGACTTTTGCACATGTTGTAGCTTTTGTTACAAGCTGTGGAAAATATTCTGAGATCACAGGGTAGGTTTTTGTTGGGGATGTTGTTGTTGTTGTTGCTGTAAATGTGATTGACAGCTTTAACTATCAATTGCTGTTGAGATTCTGTCAAAACCGACTCTGATGCTCAATCTACCATGATACTTCTGATGCATTATTGTAGTTTCAGCATAGTTTTTAGCTTCAATTTACTGTCATATCTACGACCAATGCAGATATTTTGCAAAACATATTTGACTCTACATTTTGGGGCTCTCACCCACACAAAAACAGTGTTTTAGGTGGCAGAAACTGATATTTTTCCAAATGCCTGCCAAGGGGAAAATGTTTAAAAACTCCTGTTAGTGTGTATCTGTGTGGAGAGGAAACAGGGAGATTGCAAAACGATGCCATCCCACTCCATTTTGCATGTGTATTATTTTTTTGTGTAATGAAGCTGCACCTGAAGCATCAAATCCAGGTGCATAAATCGGTGCAGTAGATTGAGGTCAACACAGATACCTTTGGGAAAACAGACCAAATCCAGCATAATGGTGAAATCCTCACAATGTAAAAAAAAAAAAAAAAAAAAACATTTCAACAACCTGAACCCAACATTTGGTTCAGAGACCTGACTTGTTGCACATTTTCATGACGGATTAAAGCTATGTCCAGTATTATCTGTGGTGTCCACGGTCTAAGGTTAGCAGAAACAATGGTTTATCCAAGTATTTACCAGTTTGTGGTCATTTTTTGTGCAGTTGACCTAATAGAGATATTTAGACTAAAGTGATATAGTCAGAATTATTAAAAAAATAAAAATAAAAAAGAAGAGGAACAAAATAACTATTTAGAAAATTATCTGTTGTGCTGTGTGCATTGGACATGGCAGTACAGAGCTGCAGAAGGTACAACGTAGGTGTATATTTTCACATTCCGGTCTTTTTTCCCTTAAAATCTTTCACTTCATTTTCATCAAGTGCACTTTAAGTCAAATAAAACTGCCTGTCTCTGCATATATAAGCTGCCGTCTACTCTTACTTGAACACTTCTTCGGTTCAGATCTCTTTATGAACCCTGACTGTGCTATTTTCTTGAAGCTTATGCTGTTCCTTAAAAAAAACTGATTGTTTGACCTGTGAGGTTTGCAGGTTAATCACTCACTGACTCCCTTCTATTACCTTTTACACTGTTATGCTGAGATACTGCCAAAAGTATAGTGAAAACATCCCAATATCCCACGTGATATGAAGGAATGTGTGTAGTAGTATCAACTGACTTTAGGAAACTTAGAAAGAGTGGAAATAAAGTCTTAAAGCAACAACTGAAAGATAATTGTACATTTTAAGACATTTGTTACACATCCAACAGATGGTGTTTTTATCCACTGGATTTATACAAGCCCAGCAGGACAACTCCTTCAGGAAGTAGCCGTCTTTCGCTGCTAAATCTCTCCCCTGTGAGTCTTGTTGTTATTGTTGTGTGCTTTATACAGTAGAAAACCACAGCTTCTGTAATGAGAATGGAGGGTGTTTCTCCGACTACACTGGAATGAGGAGGAGCGAGCCTTAACAAAGCGTTGAAGCACAGTGAATAATTACAGTGAAAACTCAGTATGTGTATGCACGGATTGCAATTTCTACCGCAGACTAGAACAAATAAACCCTGTATGAAGACCGATATATGACAGATCCCCTTTTGTTTGGACGGGTTATATAATCTATCTAAACAACTTCGCTCCGCGGTCTATTTGCTGTACAAAGAAAGATGGGGAGATTTTGTTTGAACTTTACAAACGCCGCTAAAAAAGGCGCGGATTTTAGGCCAATCAGATGTGTGAGTAATCCCTGCACATGCGACGGATTACGGCTCTAACTGGTAGAAACAAAAACAAGGCTTTCACCAGGACGACTCAGGTTTTACGTCGACTCTACACAACTCGAGCCGGCTCTGTCGACAAAAAAAATCATCTGGTATTGCGTAACCAATAAATAAAGTTGATTTCTTAGGTCACGTTAACAATAACAACAACAACAACAACAACCAGTGGGATGCGGGCTATGTCATTTGGAACACATGTAACAAAATATTCCTGTGAGCCGCTATGGTCCACAATAGATGAAGAGAGGAGGAAAGAAGGGTAGAAGTATTGTCTTTCTTTAAGTATACTAGTGTGCATGAAGGGGAGATAAGGTAAAAGGAGTCTGTTTCAGAGCGATGACAAGCACCTGTGCTACTTCTTAAAGAGATACAGTCGGTCTTGAGCCAAAGAAAATGAATCCTGACTGGAAAGAGCAGCCGGCACCCAAACCTCATAAGTACTCCAACCCACCAATATACAGGCTGTTGTACTTGTGGTATTTTAAAGAGATTATATGTAGTATTGATATTCCAAATTCTCAACACCAGTGGGAAGTCATGTACCAGAACACACCTACAACTACAACTACCAAAACCACCAATAAATCAATGCTATGTATCCACAGACTGTACCACTCACTGAATAAAGTATAAATCTCAATGCTTACACACATCTGTATTATGAGATCAAGTTTTCACCCTCTAACAAAAACTCATAGCCTGCTATTTTGACAGAATAACCCAGTATCTTATAATCTTCACATGCTGCATCAGCTGATAGTTTACATTATACCTCTGTTAGCTTAGCTCTGTTTTTAGACAGAAAACATCCACAGTTAAACCACAAATTAACTACTTTTCTGTACAGTTATTGTTGTTAGTAAGATCTGTTCGGAATCATCGAAACAGGGTCAAAACTCTCCCACTGTCAACAAATGGTGAACATAAACATAAAAATATCAATGAATGAATAATAACTGTATACCTTCATAAGCTTCATAATCAAACTTGTGTAACATAAATTATGTGATTTCATCATCAAATCCAATTATTTTCATTTAGAGCTGTGTCCAAGAGTGAAAACAACAACAGCGTTCCTAGCTTTTATCACTAATAGTTGTTTCTTAGCGGTTCTCATCCCATCTGGTCACATTTTGAAGGTTTGGTCCAACTTGGCCCTGTGATGTTAGTTTTCCAGCAGTGACTCACTACTCCCTCTAGTGGTCACAAAAATTTGGGTCATATTTCTACAACCCAGTGCATTGGGGTCTTTGGCAAACCTTCAAGGCCCTTTATTCAAAATACTGTAATGATCATTTTAGGTAATTTTTTAATATTTGAAAGTAGAAATACTACATACATCCCCTTTAAAACTGCATCTAAAATGGAAATAAAAGGACTCACATCAACTCTGTCCCCAGGATCATCAGCACCTTTTCACCGGAGTGATTGCTGTGGAAGTTAAGTCTGAAGAGGTGGTTGCCGCCGGCTTGGCGTGAGCTCAACATGCTGGTGGTGCTTCTGACAGGTGACAGGTTGAGATCCTCGGGCTGGCAGGATCCCACCCAGATCTCATCCCTCAGAGCGTAGTCGATAACGGTGTAACTGTCCTCGCTGGCAGAGAGAAAACAAGATTTTGTTGCAGTTGTTTGATCTTTGAAATGGCAATGCAATAGACAGAATACCCTCATAACAAATAGAACTGTTTGTACGATGTAATGAAGTTACTGTGTTGTTTAAAAACAGACTGAAGCCAAATGTCAGTCCAAAGTCCAGTTATTCAGCGGCCTTCATAAGTCACATGCTTCATTTTTTTTCTAAACATGCACACATGTACATGCCTACAATCCCCATGAGTACCTTTACCTGACCCTATGCCCGGCAGAATACACAGTAAGTCAGAAACATCTGGAGCCGATTGTGAAACACACGGGACCTCTACTGTGGCACTGGACCAAGACAAAAAGTATATGCATGCCTGTTTTCATAGAACTCAAAAGAACAGAAGCTTAACTCCAGTCCACATGTGTTTTATCAAGCGGGAGACATAAACAGCAGCCAAGCTATGGGGCTATGTTGAAGGAATTAGGTTATTGCAAGACAAGTGTGTGTGTGTGTGTGGGGTCGGGGGGGGGGGGGGTGCTTTGATGATTCTCACTACAGACAATACACACAAACAAGAAGGAACAAAGTAGTGCCCAGTGTATCTGTCCATGTCTAAGCACTGGGGTCATGATGGTTTTGAGAAGCTGATCACAACAAGTGTTACTTATCAGCCCTTACTGTCCACTTATCAGCCAATTAGACACCTTTTGAAGAAACAAAAAGTACAGAAAGACAACAGAAAAACGGAGGGAGTGGACAAGAAAAGGAATGTGGACTGGACGGGATAGAAAATGCGCTGTTTGTGACCACAAAGTGCCTTCTGGCAAACCTGACCGGCTTCAAGATGAGCCTCTTGGCCTTACTCCTGTTTTTACAGAGCTCACATGTGAAGTAAAAAATTTAAGCTCTGCATTTTTTTTAGGCTCCTCACTGCCCTACAGGTAAAATGCCTGTGATTCCATTTACATACATGAGAAACAGGGGGATGGGAAGGGTGGGGGAAATGCATGTTTGAGGGGTGAGTTTTCTTCCAGGGTATTATTGCTAAACAGAGGAATGGAAGCAGCGTCCTGTGGTGAAATGTGAAATTGGAAGCTCGATCTACTGTTTGTCCTCGAAAACAAACACACCTAGCCGGAATGAGGATTACTTTTGCGTTAAGAGATAGCGCAGACATCTACTGTACGTCATGACAGCTCTGCCAGTTACCATCTTACAAGTGTTCAACCTGTTCGGCAACACGCACACACACACACACACACAGAGCTAACACAACTCCTCAGAGCGGAGATGTCGAGATAGGACTGGCAGTCAAGCATGAAGTGGACACCCATATCTACACAGGATTAAAGTGAAATGTCCTGGTGAAAAGTAGGAGTGTCGTGACTGAGGCATAGTCAAACAAACAGAAAGGAGGGGAAAAAAAAACAGAGCAAACCGGGTTTATGTTTACACAAATACATAGATGATCAAATATAGAGGGAAAGAAATGCCAAGTGCAAAGATAGGCAGGAAAGAAATAAAATAAAAGTTAGAAATGTTCGCGTTACTGGATGTTTAGACGATGCCCGGCATCACACAGGAAAAGGGGGGAGTAGAGATGAGAGAGGAGCCAGCTGGTGTGGACTCAGTGTTATATAAGTGTTCCTGTGAACCAGAGTGCAGCGGCTCAACACTTTCCCTGCTGCGTGACAACAGCCGAGTCCGACATGGGCTCGGAGTCCAAGAGCCGGTTAGAATTTGGATCTGTTCAGCGGTGATAAAACAACCAGATTTATAAAGCGAACACAGTCTGACAAATCTCACGTTGACGTTTTATTGTTGTGTTTTTAATAGGTTTTGGTTTTTCTCCTCTGTTATTATTCAAGGGCAATGTACAAAAGTATAAGGTAATCATTAACAAATGGGTTAACAGGCAAGACCTTTGTTTCTGCAACGTCCTTCAAAATATGGTTAGTACTTGAAAATGCTGAACTAAAAACATGGATTCAATCAAATGGTTAAAAAAAGAGGAATTTATACTGATTTCATGCTTAAATAATACATAAGAGGACACAATATTAATTCACCTATTAGAGGTAATGTGGCAGTTTGTACGTACTCCCTTAAATAAAAAAAAACAATGCATTAGAGAAACACCAAAGCCCTGGCAAACACTGAAGGTCATCTAGAAACATTAATGTCTAACTTGTCCATTGAGATTATGGTCCATGATTTTAACACGGACATAAAATGAGAAATAAAAGACTTTTTTAAATGTATCTTATACGTTGGTACCAGTTAATAATTTGTAGCAGCCTTCGCACATCTGTCTGATTAGAAACTAGATTACACTATGAGGACAAACATATTAGGACACATCATACCTCCATTTCTTCAGACTTCCAATTCCCGCTGATTTGATAATGATAAAAAAATATATAATAGTAAATATGTTCATGTCAGTTGTCAGCAATTATGTCAAAAAAATGTTAAATCAATGTTTCATCGGAGTTTAGAGGCAGATTTTTCTTCCTAAGTGAGAGTTGAAGAAAGCAGACGGTTACTTGTTGTTTAAAATGATTATAGTCAAAATGTGACAAATATTTCATAAATCTAGAGGAAGCACATTGAAAACTACTCTAATGTAAATTCAAATTTCAACATCGAGTAAAATTAAGTAAAAACAAACTCATTTTGTTAGCATTTTAGATAACAGTGTACATAAAATTACCTCTAGAACCCTTATTGCAATATTTAATAAAACTATATGACGACATTTATCATTATTGTTCTATAGCCCAAACGCCTGTTAGCAAATAAACATGTAAATTCAATGTATCCCAATACTTTTGTTCATATAGTGTAGATGGAACAGGGGACAGAAACAAGAATGATCTTCTGTCAACACTGAAGGTATTCCAGGGTCATAGGTGTGTTTTTATTCTGTCACTGATGACTGAGTGTGGTTTTAGTCTTTTCACCTCCTCCTCCTGGGTTTGATGTTACTCCTAGAGGCTGAAACTTGTGTAAAATGAGGTAAGAAGAAAGATGAAAGTCTTCAGTCGTATTCTGTAACATTATTGCATTTGGCACCAGGACCCAGTTAGCGGCTCATAGGCTATTCCTGCACACGCTCCGACTTCTAATGACTTGGTATGGAGCTAATGTAGCATTATGTCTAGGAGGGTTTGTGACCTGGCGGTGCCTGGCTGGCCTGGCGTGCCTCCTCTGCGGTGTTATTGTTTTGATTACTGCAGATGGAGTGCTGTAGAGTAGCGTGCCACTGCAGGGCTCCAGCGCTCCCACAGAACAAACCAATATTATAACAGCTTCTCCTATTGAAACACACACACATTTACCCAGACCCTGATTCCGGAGCACTCCCTTTACCAAATCCTTCTTCCAAACACAGAGCTGACACCACACACTGCTGGAGTCTGTCGGCCTGGATCAGATTCCCAGAAAAATAACATGAGGAATAATGTTTTTTATATTTTTTCTTTTTTTTCACAATACGATTCTTAGGAATTCTGAGTCTGCAAGTGGAAGGAATGAGCTCCAGACAGATGAAAATGAGCGGGAACGGACCTTCTGTTTCATGCCTACACACACACACACACACACACACACACACACACACACAGACACTGGGATGTTACATGAAAACCATAGCATTTCCAGGAAATCCTCTTTATGGCTCTCTTCATAGTGTTCCTCAAACTACAGGAAACAGAGAAGGGAGGGAAACTCACTGACTGCACAGATACTAAGCAGTCCTAGCTTTAAGTGATTCATGGCACTGGCACATGGTGAAATTTTGACAACATCCAGACAAAAGCTGACAGATTCACAATGCCAAGCTGCGACAGGTTCAGGTAACTGCACCTGTTCGGCCTAAGAATCAAAGGGACAGCCTTGGCAATTCCCCTGTATTGTGATTTCCCATATTTCAACTCTAGCTTTCATTTCTGCTTTGACCTAAGCGACTGTTTTCTATTTGGACAGATTTCCCAGAACAAGTTCCAACACGATACTAGAGATGACAATATCACACTCCCTGTACTCAGGGTCATGGCCTTATGCAATTTATAAGCTCTCACACAAACTCACCAAGGGTTTGAGGTTACACTTTCACCTTCAACATGTCAGAGCAGGTGAGTTATGTGGAAAACCTGCGCACCAAGGTCACAGTCCCACCGGTTGAATTATAAACAGAGTCTGGTTGTACCGTCCAAATGTTCACTCAGGGCTCACCTCTTCTTCCTGGTGACGATGAGGACGTCATTGAAGAGGAAGAAATAAACCTGCTGCCGTGACGTCCGCTTCAGGAAGATGCCGTTGTCCTCCACAAAGGCCGTCAGCTCTCCTCTCTTCACCATCCACCTGGATGACGACACCAACGGGAAAGGCTGGAGGCGTGTAAAAGGAGAGGTAATGAATGAGGGTTAGCAATGAATGGAAACAGACAGTAAATCAAAGAGGTTTTTTTTTTGACAATGGCAGAGCTGTCAGGAAATACTACATAACTATTTGTATTTGCATGTGTGAACAGCTGGCAATGCAGGCACAATATGTTCACTAGACATCTGTGAATCCCAAGTGTTCCTGCAGATATTTCCCACACTACTTAGCCACACTTGAGCCCAGTGTGCATTATATACTTGCCAAGTGATTGACGGTAGTGTGTGGCCTTTGTGTTAATGCTTCTGCATGTCAGTACATGATTGCATTAGCTCATGTTTTACAAGCATAATAAACGGCCCTTCCCAACTCAGCTGACACAGCTGATCTGTGGCGTAATACACTGTACATGGCACAAAGGTATGAGGATATGAGCAGGAATACGCAATTTCTACAACTGGAAAAATATGGTAACAAATGACAGGACTGTCTGATGGAAAAGGGTGAAAATATTCTAAATATACTGAAGGCTGAAATAAATGGAATTTTTCAAGGTAAATTAACACTTCTGCTGTTGCCCACATCCGGTGCTTTGCTTCTGTACAGTTATGCCAGTCTGATGAGTAAGTACTTCATACAACCAAAAGGCAAGAACCTCAGCTCAAGAATGAAGCCAGTGCAGAAATAGATTAACTTTAATATATTCTGCAGAGAGTTAGAGTTGAAGTTATGTCTAAAAAAAAAAAAAAAAATTTAGAGTCAATTTTTTTTTTCTCCAAAGCTGCTTTCCGGTTTGTCCATTTTATTTGTTCCCCCAGCTTTAATTTTCTCCTCTTTTAATTACATCTCAGAACAAACAGAAGAGTCTGGTGTACAGTTGTGTCTGATGCTCACTGATGAGTCACAACTCTGGTTTACTTTATAAAACCTTTTTTCCTGACAGACAACTCTTCTGTAGCTGTAGTTAATAGGTTCCACTAATGAAACCATAAAATTACTTTGGTACACAAAGCATTAAGACATTTACTGTTTTACAGACTCAGTAAACTAGTATTTAGCATTCATTCTAGTTCCACCCATTTAGTCCAAATATGGTCACTTCCTCCAAAAAGCCAACATGGCAATAGCCGAATTACAGTATAAGCTGCTATACTGACCACAGACATGTTATTGCCGTGGTCTATATGTTGCTCTGTACATGCCTGTGTGTTAATCTTAAGGCAACTCTTATTTTCTTACACATATTTCTTCACCAAACACTTCCAGAAACACCCTGATCTAAAATTTGAGAAAAATGTTAGTACATATTGCCCCTTTTGTCCAAATATGGTCACTTCTGGCTCCAAAAAGCCAACATGTCGATGGCCAATAGTGGATGCTTCCTCCATCCACTAATAATCTATAGTTTATTCTGCATCCATACCTTAATCTTGAACTCCAACTGTGAGTTGATGGTGTACATCATCTCTGTTCTCTCCATGGTGCGAGCTCCTTCATTACACTTCCTCACCACCTGTACACACATAGATACAGTGTTCATTGATTTTTTTTTCTTGAAGAACTGCATGTAATTTATGTTAAAATGACAGCTATACTGAATAAGGAATGACTCCTGTCTGGTGCAGGCGGGTATAGTACAAGACTCTAGAGAAATCATATATATGGGAGTAAAGATTTATGCAGACATAAAAATTCACCAAAGTCCAACCTGAAGGTCTGTTCCATGTTACTTAAGCCTACTGACCTTGCTGACAGCTTGCAAAGCCTTTTTGCACTCTTCATACTGTGCAGATTCTTTAGGCGTCTTCTGACAAATCGTCTGCAAGATAATGAATCCGAGCAAAAACAGTTATTTTCTTCCAGTTCACAAGTTCATTTTCCTTAACAAACAGCCCACTGGAAACACACTCACACACACACACACAAAACATTCACAACAATGATTTTGCTTTTCGCACACCACACTCTATCAAGGGGCCTGATAAAATATTGATGTCAGAAAGAAGCTATGGGAAGAAATGAAGTGAACCCAAACTTTCTCAGGGTCCAAAAGCCTCTGAGTGAACGAGCATAACCCCCAGAGTCTCTGGAGAGAAAGTGACGGAAGACAGCGAGATGAAAGTAGAGCAAGAGATAGGAAGAGTGGGAAGCACAGTAGGGACAGAGTGTTGATGTGCCAAAGGAAGCATTAAACTGGAAAAAAAAAAACAATGAAAAAGGAGGAGGGAAAGCTATATCACTTAAAATCATTGAATGATGTAAGGTCATAGAAACAACTTTGAGGTTAGTGAATTGAAAGGAGCACACCCCATGTCTAGTTCAGGTCAATGAAAATGAACAAACAAACTGTTACATAAGAGCTTATACTGTGTCTCGAATGCACTCACATCCATGAGCAGGGGCAGGCGAGTGATCCTCTGCATGGGAAGGATGAGGAAGGAGATCATGGGGAGGTTCCTGCAGTCTGGGTGGGCCTCGGTCCTGGTCAGCACCTCCTTGAAAGCCGGATTCTTGGAGCTGTGAGGGATGACAGTAGTAGGTGTTAACAACGAGGAGTATCCCAACTGAGAGAAAGTAGGAAACATAAGTGGGAGTTTTGGCTTAAAGTATTCATGCTGGAGTCAGTCCAAGTGAGTTAGGATAAGACTATTTGCTGGAGCGTGTTCGCCCGGTCACTCACACCAGCCTCTGCAGGGTCCTCTGCTGGTAGACCTCATTGGAGCAGTAGGTGATGTACGGGTCAAAGTTGGACTGAGCGTGTTTGCAGACGATATCGCTGATGTCGCTGATAACTATGCTCTGTTGGTGTCTTTCCTCCAGCTCACTAAAGAACCTAAACAGAAGGGTGTGGTGTGTAAGTAACAGTTGGCACATTGAGGATACATTCTTTACATGGCAACGGCTTGATTCAGAAGCATCAAATTGTTAGTCACTGCACGCTTAGGGAAAATATAGGATACAGTGACAGATACAAAGTCAGGAAGGCGGGAAGTTTTGCCAACACCTTTCAGGATAACAAAAGAGGAACTGCACACCTCTTAAAATAGACATAGCCTACCATTAACCATAACACAGAGGCTTTTCCTCTTCCTGAGCACCACCAGATGGCCAGTTTAATGGCACGCCACATGGCCAACTTCAAGCGAATAAGTGTTTTCGCGTGTGTGATCCAAGGTGACAAACAGGAAACTGTCACACAGACACAGGACGCTGACTTTGACCTGCTGGACTCAGTTTGAGCTCATCTGTACAAGCACCTTTAGTGAACTCTCAACTGTCCAATCTGCAAACATAGCGAATGCGCTTCTATCTATAGGAAACAAAGCTTCTTGGGACATGTCACCTTGCCTCCATGACCTTTGAACTTTAATCTTGATAATAAGAGCACGACCACTCGGGATAACCAGGAATGCAAACACACACATTTACTTGCCCTCTGACCCATGTGTTAAAGGGCGTTTCAGGGCTTTAACGGGTCAAGGACGCTCCAGTTCAGCTGCTGTAAAAACTCAACAACTAATGACAGTTTGCTGTCATGAGCGACACTGCTGCGAATTAGGTTACGGAAAAAGCGGATGTGAAACCCAACATATACAAATGAAACTGTCATCAACACAGATTGAACACATACGAATCAAAACTCAAACTGAAAATAAAAATAAAACCCATAATTTCCAAAGAAAGAAAACACAAATCAAACTGAACAATAGAAAATAAAACCAAAAGAATTCTAGGTTGTAAAACTGCTTTCTTTTTCTCCCCATTGTTAAAAATCCATGGTGTTTTAAAATGAAATAAAAACTTTATTAGAGAACAGTTTTGTCTTTCATAACTGATGTCATGCCTTGTGACTTTTTCAGCTTAAAGTGAATCTAAGTGAAATAAATCTAAAAATAAATAAATAAAAACAACAAGCTGGACTAAATGAAACAATGTAAAACTAATAAAAAAAAACATAGAAATTGTAAAAACAAGAATAACTCTCCCTCACTTGCATAAGTATATTATTGTCATTCTAAAGAACCTGATGTAATGTAATGATCCTGAGGCTGCAGAAATCCACCTGAATACACTCCTCCCACTCATTATCATTCACAGCATACGTCACAGTCGCCTGCAGGTGGACTGATACTGCAAGTCTGCTATCATTTAGAGGGGGAAACTC
Source organism: Apogon talboti (assembly GCA_037367365.1). Taxonomy (NCBI): domain Eukaryota; kingdom Metazoa; phylum Chordata; class Actinopteri; order Kurtiformes; family Apogonidae; genus Apogon; species Apogon talboti. The sequence goes on along the minus strand of JAPQRQ010000006.1, from coordinate 22,862,567 downwards.
AAACCTGACTTTCTATTTCACTTCAAACATCTAGTTTAACCGGTGCTACAGGCTATTTTATATCTAATGATCTGCAGTCTTTACCCTCCACTCTCTACTGTATTGTACTGATATGCGTGGTCCCAGTACAGGAATGAGAGAAAACGGTGTTGGACCACAGCAAGTCTGAACACAGGGAGGAATTTATGAGGAATTTCTTAAGTACAATTGTAAAATGGAAAGTGGACATTAGTTAGTTAATTTCCTGAAAACAGTGATAGTTATAACAGTGTATACTCCATTTGAACTTAGATCACATGGTATTCAACAAGATCCTGATATGGAATTTATGAGTCAATATCACTGGAAACAGCCCTGATGAGTTCTCAGTAAATGCTTTTCAGACCAGTTACATGTTCTTGCCGTGATTTCCGTGTTCATGCTTCTGCTGTAACTTTAAACCTTAGGGACCCCTGAGGACATTTTTCCACATTTTTGTCATTTTTCTTATGTGATTTGGTGACCATTATGGCTGAATGTTTTTGGTTTTTTTTTTGTTTTTTTTTTTACATTTATTGAATCTATCAGTCAGATATGCTTACAGGTCTATTATACACAACTGACACTATGTGCACCCTCTGAAGAAAAAACTTATAGCAGGAACAGGAAATGACATCCCTGGTAAGGAGGGGGAAGGGAGAGTATCAATCAGACACACCTGAGAGCTGTGAGAGGAGGGAAATTCAAACAAAGGAGAGACTGGAAGGAGGTCGACACAACAAGTGAGAGTGGAAAAAGACTTAAAGCAACATTAACAGAAGAATCTGAAAGTGGACTGGTGTGGACCCGGGGCCCTCGAAAGGAGAATTTGAATCCCTGGAGCAGGTGGACCTGTTCTTGCTTGGACTCGGCAGTTTTCCCTCTCTGGGTCAGAGGACATCTCCCTACAGATAAGTCCCCTTTAAAACAAACTCTCCTGGCTTCACACCTGTCTGACCTGAGGA
>JAPQRQ010000006.1:22845162-22860216 GCA_037367365.1 Apogon talboti | reverse complement strand
TACATCCCAATCAGCGTGGAATTGATCGCATATGTTGGAGCACCAGACTCCTCCCTTTCCACGCCTCCATTTAAATATGCAAATTAGTATAAGCAGGGCGTCCAGGTGGGATTCCCCTGATCAGATGACGTCAAGGTGGACGTGTGCGGAGGACTGTCACCGCGATTGTGGATGACACCACTCTTGCAGGGGTGGTGGGAGCACATGTGGGTGACTTGGATCACCACCAAGGTAAATATATATTCTGTATTTGTGCAATTCCCTCATTTGTTCATTATATGGGTCATACAATAGTCTGCTCACAGCCAAACATGATACAGGTCCATGCGTAATCACGGCAGGATCTCAAAGAGGAAATCAAAGACTTTTACCCATGTTTAATTACTCAATTTATTATTTTCCAACAGACAATGAGGCAGGAGAAGACAGTAAGACAAGTGGATTCTATGTCCTTGTGTCTTTATATGGTTGTGTGCGAATTCCGTTGGAGCCAAAGGGAGCTCAGCTCCCATAGAGTGGGACATGGCTCCAATGAAAGCAACAAAGTCAAAATCTGTGCCGGTCCCCAAATATTGGAATTATATTTTGATCATAAATAAAGCTCATTTTCCATCCCTGTACGGTAGTATCGTGACAGATGTTAAGTTGTGCTGTGCGTAAAAGCGCTCCGGGGCGGATGCAGAATGTGACTGACAGTCCTTCAGACATAAATGATGTGTGCAGCGCTCGAATGAACACACTGGACCATTTTAATGCGGTTTATCCTGTCCTCATATGTTAACTGTAGTTCTATAGCCTACCACCTGTCTGTGGTGTGTGGCACTCATCGCTTTTGTTTTAAAGGAGTGTGACACATTAGGACAAATGCGGGTGTTCACTGTCTGTGCCGTTTCAATATCTGTAGATGTTCCTGTCCATGGAAGGTTAATGCAGTTTTTCTCTCACTATTAACCCTATCTGTCCAATCGTAGACCCTAAATGCTGTGCTTTATAAATGCCTGATTCCACTGACACCTGTGCGTCTGTGGCTGTCGTTCCGGGAGAGCACACGCTGTCTTGTCGGTAATTTTTTTTTTGTTTTGGAGACAGAGACCCCCTTACAGGAAAAAATATAATTCGAACCCTGTTGAAGTCGCATGTTGCCAGCCCGAATGGCCTCCTCGGCAGGATTGGCATCGATGGGTCCAGCGTCTGGTTGGTCTTGTGGGGCATGTGCTGCTGTGGCATTGGGATGACGTGCCGGTGTGTTAATTGTTCATTTGTGTATCTCTGATGTACACATCCCTCTGAGGAATGACCTTTTTCACATTATTAACTGTTTCCCAGCATAACCTCCAAGTGTCGCCAGCTGCTCAAAAGCACTAGAAACGTGCGTACGCCAGCCATGAAGTTGGTGTGGAGCACCGCACATTTCCACAGTCATGTCAGTCTTGATACATCTGAACGTGAGCGTGGAAAAGTTCGTACGCCACGTTTTTGTGCGTACACACGCTTCATACATGAGGCCCCAGGTGAGGATAATCTGACTGGACTGCTTCAGGTCTATAAATACAGATTTTTAAAATAACCCTCCCAGAATTAGTAACAAACCGTTTCCTGAGTGTGGTCTGTTAAACTCAGCACTATGGGAAGGAAACCTCAAAAACTACTATAGCATGAATGGAGCTATATAGTACACCACTAACAATGTACCTGCAGAGGGAAATAAAACTCACCCTTACAAATGGTTTCTATATTTCAAACACACAAAAATGTATTCTGTCCTTGTAGGAAGCCTCGAGTCATAACATGGGTTTGGGTTAGTTTTCAGATAAATTACTTTGCATGGGTGTCAGTACAAAGCAGTGGGTATCAGAAGAAAGTATTTGCATATTTGTATGGCCCATTAATCCATTGAAAACTGTTATGAATGACTTTGGGATGCTACGGGTAAATTGTACCCATTGGCAGTTCTAGTGTAAATAACCTACAGGACATTGAGAAATTATGACATTTCAGTAACACAGTACTGCCATACACATAACCACCCTGATGTAGTACAGTTTTTACCAGCATTTTTATACTGTGCTTCCTTCAGTTTAAGGGAAAGTGCATGGTTACCTGGCCATGAATGGTATCAGTCATACACTATACAGCCAAACGCGCCTTTAAACACAGACAGATGCAGCCCCCAGCTGTCCTGAACAGAGATGCTGATAATGTACCTTTAATTTAGATAAACTGCTCTTCCTCCTCTGATGCTTCTCTCAGTTTTTCTTTGTGGCTCTGCTTTATGACTTTCAACATGTGACCTCACATCCATTCAGAAAACAGCTCAGTACTCCTTACCCACAATGCTACAGGACTGCGCAAAAGTCTAAGGACAACTGTAGCTTTGTTCTTTTTTCAGGGTCGAAATGAGCGTTAACGTTTTTCTTGTTCTCTTTTCTTCAGATATAACATGAAAATACAGGAAATGTGTGCACAGCTTTAAAAGATACAAAAAACTAAATGGGTTGTAAAGGTTAAAGACAGTATTTAGTGTGACCTTTGTCCCAAAGACAAGAACCAGCACAAACAGAAACATCTGACATGTGTCGAATGAAACCTGGTATAAAACAGCATGAAACTAATTAAAAAATAATCTAATATGTCTGAACAAAAGACATGTTTAATACAAAAGGGGGTCACATTAAACACGACCACTTTGGTTTGTAGCAGCTGTTTTTCCCTGAATCTTTTGTTTTTACTACTGTACATACTTAACATATATCCAGATTGTAGTAGAGACTGAGAAGAGCATGTGTTTGTTTTTTTTTGGCACAGTACTGTATACATATACCTAAAGAACCACTCTTCCTAAGCAGTACATCATTATTTTTGCAGACACACCTTGCATGTGATGAGTGAAGTCTACCAACTCTTGCATGTAAGTAAAGGAGGGATTATGGAGCTCATTTGTCCAAAACCAGAAACCACAAATACCAGTAACACACTGTAAAAAAAAAAAAAACCTCTTATAGCCTTTGGGCTCCCATCAGCACAACAAAAACTCCTATATACATAACATACATAAAGAAAAACATATATAACATCCCACCAGAGGAATGCCATCACTATTGTTTCTTGCAGACACACCTTGCATATGTTGAGTGAGGTCTACCGCCTGTTACATATGAGTAAAGGGGGGGATGATATACTGTACAGTAGCTCATTGGCTAAAACCAGAAACCACAAACACTATTAACACAATGTAAGAGAACATCTTACAGCCCTCAGGTTCCCATCAGCAGCACCTCAGAAACACTCCTATGAACATGCAGTAACAGAATATGCAGATATTTTTAAAGGAAGGCACTTACTTTTTGCTGGCCTCGCAGACATCAGTGATGTTAGAGAAGAGGTGGTGGTGTTCAGTCTTGGTCATGGCCTCACTTAGCTCTGCGGAGTTTTTGAACATGCGGATCAGGATCTCCAGACTGTGCAGGTACGAGTGCTCTGAGGAGATAACCTCGAAGATGGCCTAACAAAGGGATAGAAGGACAGAGGGAGACTGAGTGTTTTCATGCCCCACATGGAACTTATTCCATTAGTGACCGGTTCTTCAGTCACCCCTCTAGGTCATGTACGTGTTTTACATACCTGTGTGCTCGTATCACATTTGGCATGATATGAATCGATACCATAAACATTAGCTCATCAGTGACTAATCATCAGGTAAATGTTTTTTCCTACATCTGTCCTTCAAGCATCGCTTTTGTTTTTATGGCGTTTTCCGCTCCTCTGCTTTAATGGCTTTTTTTACTGGTCTAGTGGAGTTTATAGACACCAAATGGACAGACTTGTACGTTAATGCGATTCCTACCTCTTGTCTTTTGCGTTCCTCTTGACTCAGACGGTCGGACAGGCCACTTTTCTTTACCTGAACAGAAACAAAAAAAAAAAAAAGCACAAATTTAACACAGAATCCAGAGTAGTGTTTCAGACCTCCTCCTCTCCTGCATTTATTTTGTTTTTCTGTTTGTCTGCACCAGTTGTCTTTGATTTATCTGGTCCAGATTGTACATTTTCTTTCTCTGAGAATGGATCATTTTACTGAAATTAAAGCCAAAAATGATGTTTTTACTGTAAACAGTTCAGAAAGACACTGCTTTCTGCTTCTGGGTTTATTTCTATCTGTACGTCTAACTTTTATTAAGCAAATTAAGGTTTGATTTTAAGACTGTTGTGGGTGTTTTCCAGGATATTCATTTACTTTGAATTAACTGTACACATGTTCGAAATGAATTATATTGTCAACTAAACTAATGCAAACGGTCAAACATATCTTTGGAGACTAAATAAATCTAGAGGTTCAGCGATAGATGAGTTCAGGCATCTGCTTTCGATGGTTAAACTGGAAGTCATGAAAGGTTTTTTCAGGTCAAGTGTCCTTGGCATTTATAGTAAGGGCTGTGTGCATGTGTGTTTGCGTGCCTGTTGTCGCTGCACACAAAAAAAGCACTTTGCAAACCAGACTGAAAAGGGACCCAATAAAGTTGTTATAGGAAATGGGAAAAGAATGAGTCACAAGCAAGATTAGCGAACAGCCGAGTCGAATTCACAAAACTAGGTGCAAATTTTGTAAAAGCAGTTTGGCTGAGAGCATTCACTTCACAGGAAAGTGTATGTACGTGTTGGAATGTAGCAGAAATAATTTGTCTAGAGTAATGTGAAGAAAATGGAAACAAAGCAGACTTTAAGAAAGGACAGGGTGTGGAGTTCTTGTGAATTAAAAGGAGTATGTGGCTTTGTTAAACTGAAAGTAATCCTTAAATAAAAAAAGTATGCCTCCATCTCATGTTCTACCAGAAATAACCAGTTTGACTCGAGGCTCATACACCTTACACTATGACTACATCACACATGAAATCCTGAGAGGCCATCTGTCTTCACTTCCACCTGCTTCTCATCCGGTTTTAGTAAAAAAGCACAAAGCAGTGACCTGCCTCTGGAGGAGCCTTGCTTTTCTCTAGCTTCCTGCTGCCCTCAGCAAACACCGAGAACAAACAAACCTGCAGCAAACCAAACATCACAGGTTTTTTTTTAATTTTTTTTTTTTATTATTTGCTCCACACATCACCTATTTTTTTTTATTTGTTGTTCCTACTTTCCCTTGTTAATCTGCTCGGCTCACTGCTAAGTCGGTAGGTGTTTGGTTGAATGGTAACCGCGCACCAAGCTGTGCCACATGAACTTTACCCTGCTTTGTAGTTTCACTGGGCGTTACTGACAAACAATCAATTAAGTATCATTAGTTCACGGCATGATATCTGGCAAACCTAAAACTAAAAAATGACAGGAACCGGTTCCCCACCAGGCCTAACGTCAGAACCTACAGGCCATAATTCTTAGACACAGCACGTCATCAAACAAGCCAAACAGACAAGAGGTGCTACAGGTCCAGAAAAGGAAGGGAGGAGTCCAGTGAGAAGACACTTGTTGAAAATACTGGTGTGACGTTAACTTGTAGATCTGGTTTTTGTCTCCACTTGAGTTAAGCCAATTCCTGTTAGATGACAGACTGTCTTGTGAGCATTTCCTAAAATGTTACAGCTAAGAAACAATCACACACACAACTGGAAAGTTACAGATGAGCTGACTGCACAAACCGAAACAATAAAATGCTGTTTTGATACAGAGGAGTTTACTCTGTTCAAAGTGGTGAAGCCATATTCTACTAGATTTCTTGCTGTAACACAGAGGATCATAGAAATCCTTCAAAATTCGCCACATTCAGTCAAATTCACATATGATTTTCTACCCAGTAATTTCAAAACTGATACGAATTACCTCCATCTCTTTACTTGCTCCTTCGGGAACAAACAGATGTGATTGCTTGCGTAGAAAACAAAAATTATCTCAATCCCGTCCCCTTTTACGCTATTATGTAATGCAGCACCAGTGCTCTTCTCTCTAGAGGCAGCATTTTAAGCATATTTGCAGTCTGACGAGTCTGTAAAGTTTGCCAACACATTGGCATTAGGCCCAGTGGCATTTCCAAGACTTCCTGTGGGTCTGGCTGACTGTCTGCATCTCCTTACCACCATAGTCCTACACAAAGTGCTCCTGTACTCCCTGATAAACAGAGAGAGGGGCAGAGAAAGGCACAAACAGAGGCAGGATGGTATGAACTGTAGCCAAACTGGATATGACAGCATTCTTCACAGCGCTGGCATTCCAGCTCTCCACAGCCGCAGCATTAAGTGTATATATGTGCTAGATGTAGAGAGGGAGTGAGAAAGATTTAAGAGGAAGAATGAAGATACCACAGCTATGTGTGTGTGTGTGTATGTGTGTGTTATGTCTGACCACGCTGAGTTGGCTCCAGGAGGTGCGTATGGGTCTGTACTGCACCACGATGCCGTTATCAGGTTTGGGTTCTCTGGAATCGGCGTCTTCATCCGAGTCATTATGTAAGGCTTTCTCCTGGTAGTTCTGGTAAAGCTCCTCCTCTGAAACACACAGGTTTTTAACAGATATCAAAGCAACAAAGTTAGATTCAATGTTTAATGTTCGATCAAGAGAGAGAGAGAGAGGAAAAACTTCAAAAATATAAATAATTGAATGAAATGAAGAATTAAAAAAGTAAAGTTTTTCTCACCCTCACTATCAAATGTTCGCTGCGCGGTCAAAACATTCCTCTTATCTGAACTTATCTGAAAAATACAAATGTTATAACTTAGACAAACTCTGATTGATCACACATACACACACACACACACACACTTCAGCAGGAAACCTGTCCATGACCTATGACCTCCCTCAGTGACCCCTGCCTAATCACAGAAATAACTCCTGTGGATGTAATGAGCGCGGTGTAGTATTACATCATGTCTCCCAACAATGACATTAATTGTTTCCTTGTAAGGCTTTGTCCTAATTTTGATGCAGCTAAATTTGTTCCATAATAAACTGCCTGTGTTGTAACTTTACAACATGAACTTTACCTCCCAGTAGACACTGTAAAAGTCTATGCACACACTATAAAATGAAAATCCACACACTAAATGGTGAATAAATGAGCTGGAAAACTGCAAACAGTAACAGCTATTAAAAAAAAATGAACTGCAATAATTCAGGTCAAATTTACTTAGAATTTAGTGACTGGTGAGTTCAACAACAGACTTTTAGACAAACCTCTATACACACAGATAAACTGGTTCTTTTGGTATCATTATTTCCTCGGAAAGTGAAAAAAGCTGAAAAATCCAGCTGCACAAAGCTTTTTAACATCGACAATAACATGTACATCCTTCAAGTTCTGAAATTACTCTTCAGGATGTTTTCAAGATCCACACTTTAATACATGTTGAGTTTCATCCTAACAAGTTTACTCACCTTAGTTTTTCCTGTGATGGTCCCAGAACTTGGAGGTTTTGCTGGTCCAGGGCTTGAAGGTTTTGCTGTCCTCACAGTTTTTGGCGTGCCAGGACCGGCTGTTTTGGGTGTTGTTGGACCGGCTGTTTTGGGTGTTGTTGGACTGGCTGTTTTGGGTGTTGTTGGACTGGTAGGGCTAATAGTGCGAGGAGATGATGGACTCGCTGGAGAAGCTGCGTTCTCTCCATCTAGTCCTTTGATAAGAGGCTGAGACAGCCGATGGGCCTTTGGATCCACAGTGGGAACCTCCAACTCCACTCCACTCACAACAGCCTTCCTATAGGAGGTGCTCCTCAAGCCTCTTCGTAACGTGCCTGGGCTTTCACTGTCCCCATCTGCCCCTTCCCCAGAGCCCCCTGTAGAGAAGTACGTCCCTGTCTCCACCATGCTGAGAGCTTTCAACGCTCGCTTGGAACTATCCAATCCCAGCAGCCCCGCTAAACTTTGACCTTGCGTCGCAGCAGGAGACGCTTTGCTGTGCCGAATGTCAGACGCCAGGCCCTTGGGGATGAGCTGCTGGGTGCCCATCTTCAGAGCCGCCGGGCTGTGGGTGCTGAGAACGATGGAAGAAGAAGAAGGAGAGACGGACGGGGAAAGTGAGGGAGTGGGTGAGGCAGAGGACGACGAAGACGGCCTCGTTTCCTGTGAAGAAGTGTGCAAGGACGAGGACTTCGTGAGGGTCGTATGTCCTCGTTCTGCCGGAGACGGGGAACGTGGGGTCGGGGGGTCTGAGGACGTGAGGGATGAGAGGGAGGGGATGCTTGAAGTGGAGCTGTGGGAGGGGGTGGGGGTACGCCGGCCAAGAGGAGAAGGACTGGACGCAGACGAAGGGGAGGACAGTTCATGATGGTGGTGGCTGTTGTTATTTGGGGTTTGAGGAGAAGGAACAGGAGAAGAACGGTTACGAGGAGCGGCCTCAGGTGAAGGTGAACTCGTCCCAAATGCAATCTGGTCTTTCCGAGCGCTCAGATTGAACAGATTTGACATTCCTTTCTTCTCAGGCCATACTGTAACTCCATTACTGGATTTCCCGCTGTCACACTCTCCATTACACACTCTATTGTCCAGTGAAGCAGATTTGCTGTCCTCAGACCTAAATTTGGACAATGAGAAGCGTCCGTTGGAAAGATGCCCGATGCTGATGCTCCGGACAACTCTGGATTTCCTGTTGGGTTTGTGCAGAACATGCTTTAGCACTGTAGTGTTTCTTCCAGGACAGGTGGGTGTGACCAAGAGTCTCTCAGCAGGTTGGCTCAAAGTAAAGGAACACTTATCCTCCACAGGAAAGTCTGTTGTCATGACCCCATTTATGTGGTAGCTGAGGGGCCGCGGTTTTGGTTTGTTGGGGTCTTGGGGGCCCTTACAGTTATCCGAGCGCCGTCTCCACAAAGGAGTAATGTTGTTGTTGGACAAATCCACATCATTGCCAATATCCATTTTAGTCCTTTTAGTGTCTGTATCCTCTTCTCTATCTGTGCAGGGAGCAGCTTCAAAGCTACAGGTTACAATGGTACAATGCAAACACTGCAGTCCTGAAGAGAACTGATCCCAAGCCTGTGGGTAAACAAAAGGCAGGAATACCAATCAGTACCAAAAGCTTCAGGGCACTGTCCACATTCCCACTGTTTACTCATTAATATGAATTAACTGCAGAAAATGGAAACTGGAAGTGGAATTAAAAGCTACTGAACTGGTCAATACAGGAGGTAAAGCAGCTGAAGACAGATCAGCCTTTTGTTTATGGTCAGTGTTGTGAAATGACCTAAATACAAGAACAAAGATTTAGTCGGTTGTGAGCAGTAAAATTACAAGTGGAGAAAAAGTGAGACAAAAGCTCAGTTCCGACCTCTTATTTCTTTAATTGCAGAACTCTACGCATGTGTTGAACAAAATCTACTGCGTAACTGACGCACTGCAGCACTTTACACCAATCTGACCAACGTGGAATATAAAGGGAAAAAAAAGTTTAGGTGAAACTTACCGCTAATCTGATGTTCTGTCCCACAATTCTACCATTGTGATTTTTGACTGAAAACAATATTCTTTAGCAAAAAAAAAAGTTTAGGTTTAGTCCAACTTAACTGTGATCGACTGGAAACTCGTGTGCGCGACAGAGAGCGCGTCTGAAGCGCATTTGCTTGAGTGGAGGAGTTTCTATGGGAGGAGGAGGAGGAGGAGGAAGGAGGGGGCGGAAACCAGGGGTAGAAGCAGCCCAAACTTCACATGAACTCAGCTCTCAAAACCTTTACCGCGTTGGTTCCCAAAGGATTAACTCTGGTGTGGATCAGTGGATCATTGGAACTTTGACGCGTTTTTTTTTAAGTGTCAACATGAGTCCACAGACATTCATATTCCCGTAATATCTCTTAACTAGCTTAAAGGTCGATGTCTATTAACTTCTCTCGTAAATTAAAAATTTAATTAAACGCTGGTATGACAACCACCTGCACGTGTCGTGTCTACAGAGGTACTGCAGTTATCTGTTGTTGTTTTGCGCCACACTGTGTGCAAAGGCGCAACTGCAACGGGCCCACGCAACAGCAATAACTGTGATAGTGACTAGCAGACAGAAGACAATGGAAGAAAAAAATTATTCGTTTAACCACAAATTTATCTTCCCAGAATACCACTATGGAGAAGTGTTTTCTCGTATTTATAACAAAGGTTTTTTTATGTGTGTTTATCCTCTGATGGAGGATAAACCATCCCATCCATGCTGATACAATATAATCATCGTGGAATATAATGCATTTAAAATCATTATAGGATACTGATGGATTTATTGTCCTCCGTTCCTAATGCAAAAGCAATCTCTGTTGTGCAACTTGTGGTTAGGAATCATTAAAACATTTTTATTGTGAAATTCAGTGTGTGACAGAAGTATTTGTCAATAACACCCCAGGAAATAACAACCCTTGTTCATTTTCTAAAATATGTGACAGAGATTAGTCACAAAAAAATTCCACAACAGATGCCAAAGCTTGCAAAACAGGTAGCACATTTGGTGAGGATTCAATGAGCCGGTTTCTGTGAGTAGTGCGCCACTGTGTGGTTGTTTTGCGCCAGTGCAGTTATCGATTTGACCGCTAAGGGGCGCCGTTTGTGTCCATATCATCACCACTGATCACACATGAGCAGTGGAAGGAAGATACAGTCATAAATCAGGTTTAAAGCTTAACGTTAGTGTAATTTGCTGATCACAAGAGATCACTTTATGTGCTTTGTATTAGTATTTATGTGTGTTTCTACAGTAATGTGCAAACAACCTTGACCAACATGAGGTTTGTTGTTTTTGCAGGATTGAAATGAGCAGACATACTGTATATATTTCATATTCTATTTTATTCAGGTAGTGCAAGAAAATACAGGAAATGTGTGCACATCCTTAAAAGACACACAAAATCTAATCTAAATGCGTCCTTAAGGTTAAAATGACGATTTGACCCCATGACAAGAAGCAGCAGAAACCCTTAGAAACATCTGACATGTGTTGAATGAAACATTCAACATGTCAGGTATAAAACAGGATATCAATGCAATAAATCTCATATTGTCTGAACAAAAGGGTTAAAGACATGTTAAGTGCAAAGGAAGGTCACACTAAATACTGAAGATGTTTTTCCCTTAAACTTTTCTTCCTACTGCTGTACACACTTCACATATGTCCAGATTGTATCTTAATACAGAGACCGAGAAATGAATATGTGTGATCATTATAACTTTACTAAACCAATAAACTTAATGTTGGCCTGGGAGTTTTGCACAGTACTCTATATGTATGTACTTATATATATTTGTGTTGTCAGCTGATCTCACTCCCATCTCTCCCTACCTACTTTAGAACAGACTTTAAAACCCACTTATTCTATTAATTCCTTGCACTGTGGGTTGAGATTTTTTCAATTCTTCTGCATGTCTGGTACATATTATGAATTAACCATAAAGCTGACTTTGACTTGTATAATAGCAGACAAAAACAAACAATGAAGCTGCTTAATCAACTCCATATTTATCTATAGATCATGACAAACAAACATAGCTGAGGGACTGGATGAATTTTAATCTAATGAGGATTTCACTTAGTTAAATAAAGGATATATAGACACTGTTGCCCATAAAGGTAGAATTACAGAATTTTATCTCTTCTCATGATATGATTGTGACAATGTGGTTGATTGTTGATAGATAAAGTGTAACTGGGACTCAGTATGGAATCATTACACCTGTCAAAGGTGATTATTGATGTGAATAAATGGGAATAAAAAGAGGAATGTGTCTGAAAATAAAATTATTCCAACTTTATGGGCAGCAGTGGATAAAAACAGAGTAAATTTCTTCTCCGCCTAATAGTTTCATGAATTTAGGTAGATGGTAAAAACTGGTGTAGTCAAAGGAAGGATCAGTGTGAGTTCACACACACACACATCCAAACACAGATGCTCTTTGCAGGATGTTCTGGACTTTTTGTCAGAATCTGTACTCAGGATGTACCTCTGTCTTGTTGTTATATTGCTTATATTTGTAACTTCACCAAACCTACTGAAATGGAATCAGCACTACTGGATATATCAAGACAATATAAACCAAACATAATTATCAAAAGCCCCTGTTTTTACCAGTCAGACAGATATCCCTATGACTGCTCTGCTGTGACATTGTCACTATGGAGGAAGTGGAGCCGTCTATCCTGTTACATTGTTTAAAAGAACTATATGTTTCCTCATGTTGTTTGGTTATAGATCCTTCCTCTGCGACTGCAGAAGTGTGAAAAAATGTGTCATTGAAATATCCACTCTGAATCCATAGAGACGCACTTAATCTTCACACTTTTTTGTCACAGGCTATCTGGTGAGAAAGCAAAGACACACATTCTGCTCGGATTAATCGGGTTTACAGTAGATAGATAGGACGTATGGACAAGGCTTTCTCCTTGAAGTTGAGTATTACATCACAGAGATACCAGCTTCTGCAGATACAATCACTTATTCATATAATACAAGCATTGGAGTCTGATAAGGAAAAAAAAAACATTTTAGTGCTTTGTGCAGGCAAGAAAAGCTAAAGGAAGTGACAGGACAATAGATTTCCAGTCCTGGAGTCCTTATGAAAAGCAAAACTAGAGATATTTCCAAAATAAAAATCATGCACCTCAGAAAATGCAATCAAACATCCTGTATTTTGCGTTCATCAGCAGGATTCACGCTCTTAAAATCCAAACCCAAGATTCATGGTGAATATCTTACATGTTGAATGTGACAAGATTCTATTGGTTACAGTAAACTTTTGGCCGGAGGCTGAAATAATCTTACAGAGTTAAATCACAGCGGCCAAGGCTTTTAAACCAGTTCTTCAGGTTAAAAAAAAAAAAAACAGTAAAGTGAGGGAGTATCTATCATTCTGAACCCTCACACTGCCCATAAAAATGCTTTTGAGTTGCTCTGAGTTGGTCTGTCTGCACTGCCCACTGAGTCAGACCCACTATTACACATATAAACCTGCTACTCTGCTGACCTTCAGATCTTGAAATGAAAATGCAGTGCAACATCCCCTGCAGGTTGGTTTCCTCTGTAAATAGAGCGCCCTCCTCCACTGATCACTGTCCTTAAATTCACTAAAAGGATGATATGAACTGTGGTTAATGTACTGCAGTCAAACTGGTCAAATAGCAACAGAACCAGATTCAAATCTTGATCAAAAAACAGGACTAAAACTGAGAACACAAGTAAATACTCAACAGGGGAAAAAACACGCATCAGTGCTCTAATAGGGTTTAGCCCATGAATGAAATGTGGTTTACATTACACAAAGAAAGCATATCTTGTTATAGCAGGTGTCAAGGATTACTGCCTCTGCGTTCATTCTTTTTGAACTAAAGCTGCTTAACCTGCAGGGTTTTACCTCAAGTGCTCCTCCACTGTTTTGTGTCAGACTACCTTAAGTAATTACATGCAAAAGTGTTTGTTGTAATAAGGAGAAAAAAGCATTAACAAAAGATTACATTAATTTCACATAAACAGGATACAGGAATTTATGAATCACATGTGGTAGTATAGTATGACACTCAGAAAGATCTAAACAATAAAGAATAGGACTGAGCTGATGGAAAATGTTGCCTTTTTAAAATGAATGGATACAGAAAAAGGGAAGGAATTCTATAAATACATGAAATAAATATCACCGATCTACAATTTTTTATTTTTGTTACCTTTCAGTTTAAATATACTAAATAATATGTATGTTAATAAGTTACATTGGAAAACAAATGACACTTAAGACACACATGCATGAGTTCATGTACATTTATACAACAGATTTATAAATGTTCCATGGAAAGAACCTGAAAAGTGCATGTATTATGCAAACAGTGTTTTAATACCCATTTTCTCCTTGATTCTCAGAATTTCACATTTGACCCACTTACTGTATCTTGGTATCTACAGCCAGCTAACATTTGTGACTTAATTTGTCTTAGTGACTGAAACTTAAAATTTCACTGCTTTTATTCTGGAGACATTTTACTTGTAGACCAATGTATCTGATAATAGTGGATGAAGAGAATGTCCAATGTCTGGCATTCATTGAAGAGCAGTGAATATTTTCAATAGAGATTTTTCATGCTTCATTTGCGATAACAGGGTCAGTTTTTTCCATGACTGTATACAGTAGGTTGATGGACTAATTAGATCTTCCATCCATCCGTTTATCCATCTATGCATCTGTCCACCCACCCATCCATCCACCAGTCCGTCTGTCCATCCATCCATCCATCCATCCCTTAAATATATACTGTATATTTTTTATACAATCTTTGCTTACCTTTTTATACCACATATGTGTTGATCTTCTGCGCTGTGGGTTGAAATAAATAGCTTGTCGATTCTTCTGGATGGCTGGTACACAAAACAGGTTGGCATAAATAAAGCTGACTTTGACTTGTATAGCTGCAGACAAAAACAAACACTGACACAGCTTCACCAATTCCACAAAGGAAGGCCCACGCTGGTCAGAGATGGAATCAAACCCACACCCTTTTTACTGTGAGGTGCTGTGGTGCTCATGAAGAAAAATAGGTTTATCAATTTTATTAGGTACAGTATTTCAGTCTACGCATGCAAAAAATGGGCCAATCTTTGGTAGCAAGGACTAAACAATCCCATAAAGCAATAAAATGGCCAATGATAACTTCCCATAATCATTCAAATAACATATTACTTATAATATAAACATATCAAACTGCATTACAGGAAAATATTACCCAAAATATAAAAGTGCTACAACAGCAATGGCCGAATAGCGTGGATGACTGTGGTGTCTGTTCGCCCGAGGTAGTGTAGCATATAATTCAGATAATTCACTGGCAGACAATGGGGATAACAACTGCAGAGTCAGGAATGCAGGGGTCAGATGATTCCTCCTCATGATGATGGTGTGACAATAAAAATGCCACCGACAGAAGCAAGAAGTCACATGAAGACAGAAACACAGACAGGGTTTTGTGCAGACAGTGCAAGCCAAACCAGGCGTAACATATCATAGCTGTCAAACAGAAGCTTATGTAGTGAATTATAGGAGTCCAAATGAACTGTGATGTGTCTTCATTGGTTTTTATGTGGAGCTTTGGTTGAGAAGCATCCCCCCCCCTCCCCCCTCCCCCCT
>JAPQRQ010000006.1:22818276-22830784 GCA_037367365.1 Apogon talboti | reverse complement strand
ATTTTTTTTTTCATACATTGTCCTGCTGTTTCTTTTTACGTATGTTAGAATCTTGTACTTGTATTATATCTAATCTGTTGGTTTCCATTTAATCTAAAATACTGACTACATCACTATTTTATTTTATTTTTCCTGCAAATGTGTCCTCTTTAACTTCCAACTGTGTATATTTCTGCCCAAATTATAACATGTGTATATGCTTCATATATTGTCCTGCTGTTTTTCAATTGTACACCGTTTATTAAATTCCTTGTCCTGATCTGTAGCATTCCATTTTTCATACACTTTATTAATCTTAAAAGAAAAACAAAGTCACATTCATTAATGTACTTAGATGGAGTGTAGTTAAAAAGAAAAAATCAGTATACACATAATAACTATGGATGGTGACACTCCATTTTTCATCTGTACTCATCAAAATAAGGATGTAATGTGGGTTGTATGTGAACACAGGCTGTGCACACGTAAACAGTTTATCCACATTATCTAAACCACTTGTTATAGATAAACTAAGTACAAGTATATGCACCTGGGATGTTGGCAATAACACCACACTGCACAGGAAAACTGCATAAGCGTGCAATTGCAAGTACGATAGGTCAAAGTTGGGCCAGGAAACTGGTTTGTAAACTGTGACAGATGCAACATAATTTTCACTTTCATCTTCAATAACCCTGTTAAATGAATAAAATCTGCGAGACTGCTCCATCCGATACCCTTTTAGCAGTTAATATGGACGGCGTTAATAACAGAGGTAGGATGACTGCCGAAACTGTCAAAATAAGACTCAAGCCACATAAAGAATACACATTTAAGCATCATTACCGCACATACCGTCATATGTTGACACAAAATTACATTTTAAGAACCTGGTGATTGAATTTCATATTTCTGGTTTGCAGTGGTTTGTATATATAATAAGTATTCTTTATAGGAAACTGGTGAGGTTCTTGTAAGACTAAGAGCGAGAAAGGATACACACATGTCTGAGAAGGAGAAAACTGACAGACAAACTTCCATATGAGTGGCTGCATGTGTGGGTAGACAGTATGAGGTGACTTCTGCATGGTGGTTCAGGAAAGGCTGGATGACTCAGGTGGGCTCGGGGCAAGTTACTTTGGTGGAAGATGGAAAGCATGTGATGTAAACAAGTATAGGCAGGCAGGTAGGGAGAGGAGAGGAGAGAAGGACAGTACGGGGAGCAGAGAGACTGACAGATGAACACAAGACAGGCCTGTCGGGTATCAGAGTTATACAACAGTAGACGTGAAGGTGCAGACTAATTACAATGCACAAACACAAGTAAATGATACCAAGGCTGGGCTAATTGTGTGAAGCATGTGTGTCTGGTGTCTCTGCTGCCTTTGCATGCGGGATTTATCTTTGCCCAGCAGGCAGTATTGTACCATATGGTCCACAGAGTAGATATTCCTAAAGCAACACACACACAAAGAGATGAAGACTCACACAGACATGCATGTGGAAAAGTGATAGAGAGGAGGAAGAGGAGAAAGACACAGTGACTAGTGAGTAGGACAGAGCCATCTGCCCATTCCGCATCACAGAGATTCACAGAGCACAAACTAAATAGTAAGTACACAACAAAAGGAGCGTTCAGTGGGGAGCTAAGTCTTACATTTGTTAACAAATACATATAATGTTTAAGATGAAGTAAACAGCGACAGGAAGGAAAGAGAAAGTGAGGTACAGCAACACTGAACTTTCTTTTCTGTCACCTAACAGGAAGTTTGAAGCAGCTGAAAAAATGAGAAGATGCCCCTGAATTCCCCCCAAACAGCAGGCCCTCCGAGGGGGTGGGGTGGGGGGGTGCTGGCTGGAGGTCCACTAAGCCCCTCAGTGCCCATATGGTCTGGAGGCTTACGGACCCGAAGATGTCATGAGAAGGGAAGCCCCGAAGGCTAGATCTATGGACAGGAAGAAGGGAAAAAAAAAACAGGGACAAGGAGGGGGAGGAGCACGGCGGCATGTTACGAGCATTCAGAGATGTGCGCTCATGTGTGACACACTCTAGGAAAGGCATAATCTGCGTGAATCCGTGTGCATGTGTGTGTTTGGATAGTCATTTGTCTGGCTTCAAGGCCAGGGCGAGGAAGCTAACTCTACAGGATATGTGACATGGTGGAATTTATGTGTGTGTGTGTCAAAGTAAATAAATAAAGAGCCGTAATGAGTGCATGTCATATGATCTGCCCGCATGGTGACACTAATGGCATTAGCCTAAATAACAGACCTACAGCGGGGCCTCCTCTATGTCAGCATCCTATTTGATTCCACTCTTCCATTATCTCTAGCTTATGTGCAACATTTCTGTCTCTTTGGAGCATAATTCTTCTGCTTGATTGTTCTCAAGGCGGGCTGTTGTTGTTTTAATCGGATAACATCTCATTTCAGCAGATAAACCCTCGATAATAAACATCCCAGATATCAATCAGTATTACCATGATGGGAGTCAAGTCACAGTTCCAAATTAAAAGGCTCTTAACAGGATCAAGAGAGTCAATTAAGATAATAAGGAGAGATGTGTCTGCTTTAGTAATTAACCTGAGAAATGATGGGGTTTCATTTTGGATCTGATTGTCTCTGGGTTTTATTAAAATAATCCAAGGTGCAAATTACCGCAGAAACAAAACAGACGAAAGATGTTATAAAGTGAAGCAAGCAGCTAGTCGATCACACATTGACTGACTCCAACCTGGACAGATGGCTCAATAAAAGGCTAAATGAAGAAAAATGAGGATGAGAGAGTTAAGTGTTGATAGGATCAGTCATGCCCGGGAGGAAGAGTGAGGAAGAAAAAGAAAAAAAAAATGGCACAAGGGGCGACACTGAGTCACACAGCGGGACGGGAAGTCTTAGATGGAGACGCCCTTCCTTCCTGTCAGCAAACTGATCGTCACTGGACACCACTGAGTCCCGCATCACATGACACATATAATGATGGACAGACTTACTTTGTCCGCTTTCTATGCATAGATCTAAGACTATGTGTTGCCCTCGGTGGCTTGTTTTAGTCCATCGCTCAACAAAACACCCAGCGTGAAGCCAGACAGCATGAAATCTTCTCGGGAGTGATGTTTTTCTCCGTCTGCTTTTGATTTCAGTGCCTGTGATGATAAAAAATTGACCTCCGGGGGTATGTGTTTTATCTATCCTCGTGGAGTTTTCTTATAATAAAAGCCCGCTGGCAACAGGATAGGACACACTGAAATCTCAGCAGCCAGGCAGTGATTTTGAGCACACCCATTGATCAGCAAATTACTTTGTAACCAAGCATACGGTGACAAAAGGCAGAAAGGAGCAGGGAGATTCAGATTTATGTGCAGCTCCAACCTGTTAACATGGTTTCTGTTGTGTGTTCTGCATCCTGATGTCTTCTTTTACTGGGGGAAAAGTCAGCAGGTGTAGATATGATTTTCACAAGCTTTTATTAAGTTATATTTAATGTGGGGTCCTTTTTATACAAATGCAAACTTTTTTGTTTTTACCCAGATTTTAAAAAAAAAAAAAAAAAAAAAAAGATTCTGCAAAAAGTTAGTAAATTACGGTTTTATTCTTGAGGGATTTTCTATTTTTTTCTTTTAGCGGTTCATGCTTTAGTTGTGTCTTTTGTTTTGTATTAGAACTGAAATGTTGAAATTCACTTTACACTGTACTGTGTATTTATCTGCGATACTTCAACTGTTTTATATTAAAAATTAGACAATCAACTCAATACATGTCCCAAGTGAACATAAAGATTATATGAATGGATGATTATATTTTTGTGCTTTGTAATGAAATAAAAAGAGCACAGCTAGATTTCACTAAAATCGGATAACACAGCTATAAAATCATACTAACAGGGTTCTTTCTGAAAACATGAATTAATAATTAGTATCGAAGAGGCAGTTTGCAATTTTTTAAACACCTCTCTGGATCAATGTTATGATTACAAGCCTCATCTTGTGTGAATCTCTGTTTTGTGCACAGAATAGAGGTGTTTCAGTACACATTTCTGTTATACACACTACATGATTTGTAATGCAGATGCCTGAATATAACCAAAAATGACAAGGAGGAAGCGTCGACAGAGAAATGCCGTATACAGCCCATAATTGGAAACAAAACTTACTTGCTGTTACAGTTTTCATAGACTTTTACATTATTTTTCTGGTAACTATCACATAGCAGCAGTATCCACAGCTCAGCAATGTGGGTCAGTAGGCTGGAGATTCCCAGTGTCACAGGAGACTTCCTTTTCCACAGCTCCACACAGGATATGAGCAATTTCCTCAGAGCTTTGCTTCTCCAAAATTCCCAGAACTTAATTTAACATGGAGGGTCAGATCTAGGGCATCATCTTTATCTCACAGATAACATGTGGACCATAATGACTCTTTCAAATACAACCACTGAGGCTTAAATATGTGGGAACAAAGTATATGTAGCTATGATTTCACTGGAACATGCACGGTACCTTGCCAGCGTAAAAATATCACTGAGGTTTCGGTGAAAATGAAAGAGACTTCCATGTGACTCATGTGGTGATAACCCGGTATTATGTGTTAAGATCGGTGTTATGTCCCATTATTTGGCCGGAGAGATATGTTTGATTGTGACATACACACTGTCACGCTCATTTCCTGCAGCGGCGTGTGTTGGTGTATGAGACAAACACTCTGGCATTCTGGGTGGGGCTGCTGTGTAATTTTTTACAGCGTAAAGTAATGAACAGTCAGCTGTGCCGTACACTGATTTGCTTCCTGCCACAACCATATTTGGAAAAAGTTTCCGACAGGTAAATAAACACGTTTTGACAGTTTGGAAATTTTTTTCTTAACCAGAACCTATGATGTGTTAAAACTTTTTAGTAATGTTTATGATTATTAATATATTATATATGCACCATTACATTATACAATATAATGTACACTGTTGACCATAAAGTTGGAATAATTTCTTTTTTATAATTCTTTTCATTAAATTAATGTGACAATGGGATTATTCTTTATAGATAAAGTGTAACTGAGACTCATTACCCAGTCAATGGTGATTACAAATATGTATAAATAGGAATAAAAGAGGAATGTGTCTGAAAACTGAATAAATCCAATCTTATGGGTAACAGTGTAAGTCAAAAAAACTAATCCAAGAGTTACTTTTGTAGTTTTTGGACGAATAAACGTTGATATATCAGTATGATTTTCACAGTCATTACTGCTATGTGTTAAATAGAGAAGTAGGAGAAATCCTCCCTAAATTCTCCTGAAAAGCAGACAGAAACCGAGAAAGATGAGATGACAAACAGTACATTATATCATCAAAGGGCAAAAAATAAAGTGTTGAGGTGTTACGCATGTACTTCTTGTAAAAATGAAAACTTCAGCGCATCTTTTAGTAGCTGTTCTCTCCCACATGGTTCTCTCTCTCTCTGCCCCCTGGTTGTTCAGGTTATAAAAGAGATGTTGCATAAACCTCCCTCGAGAGTCAGGTTTGATGATGAAGAGAATCTGGATAAGGACATCTAGACACGAAAATGGCAGCACTCTAAACATCTGCCAAGGAAAACTCACACCCCTATCCAGCCTACACACATAAAAAAAAAAAAAATCAGAAAATGACAAAATACCTGGAAAAGGTATAACACTCTAAATTGGAAAGAAATATGACAGAAGATACAGAATGATAGAATGATGAAGAGAATAATCAGGAACTCAGATGAAGAGGGGAAAAAAAAAGATGATGGAATGAGAAAAAGAAATGGGATTTCAAATGGGGGAGGAAGGTCACGGATGTCACGGCATGTTAGTCAGAATGCTGAAGTTGCCGTGGTGACAGGAGGGCAACGCCAGGGTGGTGGGAGGCAGTCACATGACCTGCCATCAAGCCCCGAAGGAGGATGCCGCGCACCCTATTCTAACCACATATCTAGCAGATGGGGGATGGAAGAGAAAGAGGGCATGAGGATGAATGAGAAATCTGATAAGAAGTTATGCGAGTCAGAAGAAGTTATTTGAGAATAAAAACAAGTTACACCTGTAGGTTCGGTTTGATTTACGAGTGAGGAAACACAGCGAGTAAAGATGGGTTTCGTTTCAGCAAAGCCAAGGGTCACACTACAAAGAATCATTGTGACATGTGCTTCCTTTCCTACTGTAAAAGCCAAAGCATGACACCAAGTTCCTTACTTCTTCCTTTTAGGAGGTCTTTATATAGTTCAAAGCTGGTTTAGTCCTGATTCAGCCCTGATTGTAGAAAATATGACCTGGTATTAGCAATGCAGAATATTGATAATATCACTAGCCTTAAGGTAATAATGCTAACTAAATGACCAATCTCATGAGCATAATCAAGGATTTTGCAATTATAATCTGCATAAATACAGCAAATAATAAGGTCAGTTTTATCATTTGTTGTCCTGTGTCTTTTAGATGTAGTCGTGACTTTGTGTTTTCATAGACTACAGGAGTTTCCTACCAAAGAATTCTCACAGTCTTTACTAGCTCTGACATTTCTGAGGTTGTAATTTTGCAGCCCGATTCGGTAATGTGTTGGTTTGAGATGACGCAGAACAACTTAGGAAGGACTTTACAA
Organism: Apogon talboti; assembly: GCA_037367365.1. Taxonomy (NCBI): domain Eukaryota; kingdom Metazoa; phylum Chordata; class Actinopteri; order Kurtiformes; family Apogonidae; genus Apogon; species Apogon talboti. The sequence continues at coordinate 22,824,190 of JAPQRQ010000006.1, read as the reverse complement.
ACAAACTTCACATTGTGGAACAGCTGGTACAGTCTAGGTGCTGCTCAGTTGCTGGTTAAGGGGTTTGGGAATTATTATAGTCCAGAGAAAAATCCCAGAACATAATGATAACCAGTGGATCACAGCTTCGAACTCTTTTTCTGTCGTTTCACCCAAATTTTCTAAAAATCACAAACACCAACGTCATTACCCAGGTTCTTCCCGTCTCTAAATGAGTCATTTACAGCCATCTAATGTAGACTTCTAATCAGGAAACGTTCAAGATCACTCACTTCTTGTAAGTTCGCTAGCATAAAAGCCAGCTTGCCATTAAAGTGACAAACCACACCCAAACCTCAGGACCTCCATCTGAAGCCCGACATAGAATGACAGCAGCAAAGTGACTGACACAGTTCCTGACTCACTCAGGCCTAAGGTAACATCAGGCTATCGGAGATGGCACTGAAGGTGTTGTTACCCAATGAATCTAAGAATGTATCCAGGAGCTTAAAATACTAACAGTATATTTAATAATACCTAAAGCAAAGATCAAATTTCACTCTGCTGTCTCCGTATACTTGACCTGATTTCCCCGCCATAATTAAAATACTGATTGTAACAGAGTTCAATTACAAATCAGGTCCTTAAGCATTACTTGTCCTCGGTAACACTGGCGAACAAAAGCTATAATTCCGCACAGGGGACGCTGTGAGTGACTAGTCCTGTCTGACTGGCTCCTTTGGCCTACTTTCCTTTTCAGTTCGAGCTCTGGTGCGAACCAAGGCAACTGTGCTATGATTATCTAAAGATGGGTATAAAGAGCAGTTTGACTGCCTGCCCATTGGGATCCATCTTGTGACACAGTGGGGCGGCGTCTGGAGGCCTGTTTAGACAAACCCTGCGCTCTGTCTTTAATCCTTTATCTGTGCCGCATTCTCTCACTTTCTCTGCTTTTGTGTTTGTTATAGTATAGATTTCACTTTCCTAAATGCACATCCCATTCTGTCAGGAAAGACAAAACAAGGAAAGGTTGGAAACAACAAGGAAATGTCACTTGCAGACAGACAAGGATGGCAATTCCAAAGCCGAACTCCTGAAATCAAACTAAAAACATAAACACAACACATATCCTCCTTGTCATGGGTGAGCCTTCTCCTGTATTTCTCTTTCATTGCAGGCTAAAGACATGTCCAGACATTACAGTTCAAGGAATGACAGGAATGAGAGGAATTCTGGGGCATTCCCATCCCAGCGCAGTCAGCTCTGAGTGAGGAGGCCGCTCCCTAATTTACACAGAGTCAAATAGAGACATTGATAAATGGTCAATGGTGACATTTCAGCTTAGTTAAGACAGACTGACCCTAGTTACACTTATTATGTCTCTGCAATACACCGTGTGCACTCAGATCCACACCTCTGTACTGAAAATGTACACGTGCACTCAAAAACTACCGACACAGATGTACCTTCTTGTAGGAAGGACTAAATATTTGAGGAACTCTAATGCGATTACAACAGTGCAGAGTGCAGTGTGGTCAAAGGATACAAAAGGACTGTATAAATTAAGCGACAACTGGGTAATAAAGGAACGGTCAGATCTAATCCAGCCCACTGTTGCTGTGCAGGTGCACCGCTCTGTGTCTGGACAAAGTCTTGGCGTTGGAATGCTGCAGGAATCTAAACTGCAGTGTGTTTAAATGTGCACATTAAGGTTAACTGCAGTGTGTGTGTGCTCATGACTGAGTGAAAGTAACAGAAAAACAAAGCTCATTCACCCTTCGAGGGGAAGACAAACAGGGAACCAATGGTTGTTATGGTAATGTCGGTCACAAAAGCAAATGACAGCGGCACGTACAATAAAATAACTGCCGCTGTGCATTTAATGCAGGTGCAACGACATGCCAAACTTTCCAGCTGTTGAATTATCTGTGCCAAGTAACGTGACATACCAACAGAATATGTTTAAAGAGAGAGGCTAATGGGGTTAAATGCATTTCAGAGAACATGCTGCTAAGACAGATACAGGACATAACAGCACACTGCACATCTGCCAAGAAAAAAGGCAAAACCACAGTCTTGAACACAACAGAGCCTCCAAAATAGCATGATGACGCTGAGAGAGAAAGAGAAGCCTGTAATTCAGCGAGGAGCCTATATAGTGATTAAGTCCCATGTAAAAAATGCAAACACACACCACCCACTCTTACTGGCTCTGTCGCAACACTTCCTGTCACAGCAACTGCTTCCACCAGCACAAAAACACCACACATTTAGCATGTGTGCACCAACTAACACAGCTCGTCCTATCTTAAGCATTAAGCCATCATTATTTTGTTGTTTGTGACCAAGGAAGGGAGAAGGTAATTAATACTGGAGAACGTACGTGTAAAATTCAGTCTTGTTTACCAACGGCTTTAGTAGATTCAGATTTCTAATCTCTGGAAAAGAAAATGTGTTTCTGATGACTAAGATGATCAAACACAGTCACCCTCCTCTCTTACAGTCACCATTCCAGCAGTGACTGAACTTCCATAGGTCACAAGGCCACCCTTAGCAGCCATACCACATCCCAACCCCCCTTAACCATGGCAACCACATCACATGACCATCTCTCATGACCAGCAACCACTGACAAGCTAGGCCATCTGTAAACCTGAATTCTGATTTCCTGGTGGCTGCAACTGAAACCAATGGGGTTAAAAATAGCCTAATTGGACATCTTGAATTAAAACAACCGAAGAATTGCCACCAAAGTAGGAAATATAGCTACAACACAGTGAAATAAACAAGACGACGCTAATCAGTTCAATTCAGAACCATACATGAGCAAACCTGATGCTGAGTGTTGCAAAAAAGAGAAGGAAGTGAAACTTTCACCTTCTCACTCCTAAAAAGAGAGATAAATAGTAACAAGAACTTGACAGAGCCCCTTCCACTCCAAAGGGCAAATTCTTCTGCTATCAGATGTTTATACCACAGCAAGAGGCTGAAGCTGCACAGCAGTTGAAGATGGGGGTGTGCATTTACAGTATCTGGGGCATAGCTTTAACTGTAGTAAACGCTCTCTCTCTCATCCACCACCAGTTTAAACATATTATTTTAAGGCAAATTCAAGTCCAGTGCTGCTCATGTCTCATCCAACAATCTTTATCAAGGCCTTGAAGAAAACATATTATTCAGGTTTGGCTTAACTACTGTAACCTAGGCAGAGCAGATCTGGGACAAAAACATAAACAAATAGCTTGATATATGACTTTGTGCTCCTTTACAATGCAAATATACAGTATATTTATTATTATCACAAAAATAATAAATCATGTTACTGACTCCAGACCTACTGCTATAACTCTCTGTGAACCCACCTGTTAGATGCTATATTCTCACGGAGTTACCCCTCAACTTCCACCCCCACCTCTTGAATCTTCATGGTCACATGGCGTAGGCAAAGCCAGAGAATACATATGATACTATTGCTTAAAGTGGCGAACAGGCCAGATGTCCAAGCCTACATGGTTCTACATCGTGGTCTGAGCCGGTGCAGGACAGTGACACATGTACTCAGATACATACAGTACAAACCATAAACCACATACAGAGAGCTTCAAGATAAGCACAGACCACTGCATGTTCACAGAAAGACTAGACACTATGTCAAGCTCATCTTGTGATTGTTTACTCTTTCGCCCTGAAGCCATACCGTGGCCGACCAGCCAGTCAGCCAGGCCTAGGTAATCCCCAGAGGTAAACAGAAGCAGAGCCGGGCCTGCTCCATCATAGCGGCTTCTCTACATCACACCAGTACACCCACACACTGTGCACCCAGGCTGAAGCTCTAGCCTGAAACACTACTACACCCACACAGTTACAAGAGACAGTTCTGTGGAGCGGCATAGCCTGGCCTTGTCTTTTAATGCCTGTGTGAATAATGAGCAGATGGAGGTGCTTTCATCATGAGCCCATGTTTTCACTGAATAAAGACAAATGTTCATCAATGGAACAGGAATGACAAATCTCATCAGGTACTATAATTATCTTTGAAAGTAGCGCTGCAGTTCAGGGAGGGGCTGAAAATAACCACATAATAACCTTTAGGTTTTGATTCTGCACGCCTTCATGTTTTTGTCATGTGAAGGTGTGAGTTGAGTGAGAAAAACAGGGTGGCACCCCTTGTCGTAAGTATTTATATGTTTTCTTTCCTCTCCTTTCTCCAGCCATACAGCGTTACCTATCAAACATCATGTAAACTTGGATTTTGGTTCACATACAGAATATAAACACTAAAAGATGGTGCAATTATCTTTTAACCCATTCAAACTATCAAAGCTTGCTAAATTTTCAGTACATCAAAAATAAACAGATTGTATGTGCGAAATGTCATTTTTAGCAGCAAATAAAAATCCTTCCCATGCCAGTTAACCTTGTAATACGCCATTTTGCTCAAATGGAAAAATAACGAGGCTTACGCTGTCAGGGGCCGACAGCAAGGGTATATCCCCAAAATTCCCCCAGTCCTCTGCTATATATAAATCTATCCACGATAATTGTTAAAGCAATCGATATGAACTCAATGAGTTACATCGATCTGACAGTGGCAGAATAATGGTCAGAGAACCAATTTTTCCACACACAACTCCACCTAGTGAATGAAAATGACCCCTTATGAACTCTGGATGGTAGCGGGAAAATGGACCTCTGTAAGAGGATCGATATGAACCAAATTTTATCTCAATCTGCCTATTATTGCTTGATTTATGTCAATAAAACAGATTTTTAACTAAAGCGCCCCCATTTGGATGACTTATAATACTCATAGACAAGCTGAAATCGATAGGGTTCTTCCACTAGGGGTCCCCTATGTTGGGATAAGGGATAAGAAATCCAACCAAATCTGTCCTCGCATTCATATGAAAAATATCCGGTGGTGGCAACAGATTCGGCAGCGGTCAGGGTAAAACCATTATATCCCCGAAACTCGATTTTGGGGATATAAATACATATCAGCAAAGAGAAAACACAGCCTTGTTTCTTTTTTAAAAAATGCAATTTGTATTAAAAGTCTTGTTTTTAAAACAGACAGCCCATGGTTAAAAGGCTGGTCTGAAAATAAACTTACAATCAGGTTAATTTTGTCAACAGTACATCATCACATTTCCTGTTAAAACAACAACAAAATAAACAGAACAAACAGAATTCCTTTGATTTAACTGGTCTGGAAGTTAAGCGTTTGGTGTTGTTGTCATGTCTAGGGGGAGTTCCAGTACCTGTGCATTTTAAGATATACTAAGTTTGGCCAGACCAAGTAGACATTTCAAATGAACTCCTCAGACTTCAAAAAGGCCAACATAAAACATAGAGAAAACCACCATTCCATTAACAAAAAGCCTAATGTAGTTATTTTTTTGTTTTTTTGCCTCCACCCCTACGAGATTATCCAGAAGAACAGTTCACTAGTTTGTGGATTGCCATGTTTGAAGGGTTCTTTTGGTGATACATGTAGGTTGGCACTAAATCTGAACAGCTGATTTGTTTTTGGAAAGGCACTCGACACAAGGGCGATTGGGTCACCATCCTCATGTCACTTCAGTTAAGGTCCTCTCACACACTGAAGAGGTGATGAAGGGAAAAAAAGTGGCACTCTTCACGTTACTCCACCAGCAATTAAGTGGTGTCAATTTCTTTTAACTTTGGGAAAAAAAAGATTTGGAGTGTTGAGGAGCATTTCTCCAAAATGGGTTAGGCTGAGATGTCACCCAAATCTTCCCTCACCCCAAGCTGTGCAGTCATTTAACAAAATATACTTTATCTCTCTTTCCTCTTCTTATACAGAAATATCCATTTATGAGTGTCTCTAAGTGTGGCTCTCCATATCTTTTCCATAAGAGGCTTAGTTCCAGTTGTAAGTACAGTTGGAACTGGTATGAGGGGGGGGTGTTGC
>JAPQRQ010000006.1:22775397-22800567 GCA_037367365.1 Apogon talboti | reverse complement strand
CGGTGCTTTTGCCCTCCGTCGTACTGCGCATGTGCGGGATTACCGGACATAAACAATAACATGCAACGTGTCCATATTTAATTTACTGATCATTCAGATGTTCATAAAAACTCACAGTAAATTCAAAGATTATTATACCAAAGCATAAAAAACTGAAAGAAAAAGTGACAAAAATATATCATTAACTAAACATAAAAGAAGTGTCAAGCACTGTCATTTATCAAACGTCATAGGTTTGAGTGGTGAATCACTGCTGTAGAACACAACAACCTCTGAAGTTCCAAAAAAGGCACATATGACACCAGTGAAAATCTGAGAAACTGGATTTTACCTGAATTATTTAAATATATCACATTAACGGTTCAAAAGTGACTAAACATTTCATATCAGCAGATGCTTTTATGTAACTGTTTAAGTCTTCAAGGGTTAATCCGACTGGAACCGCTCTGAATCACATTTCAGACGCTGTTGTCAAGTTAAAATGCAACTGATTGCATTATCGTGACCCTATTACAGAAAATCGAAGACGTACATTTGTTGACGTCAGAGAGCCAGTCATTCAAGTTGATCGATGGAAGCTGAAAAGATGGGTAGAAAATGAAGAAGAAACCAGACAGGGCGGCTTCAGAGGCCCTCGTGACAGACGAAATATGGCCTCTGTCTCATGCACCCTCCCTCCTCTGCTGCTCCTCCAGTCAAATCTAACCTTATAAAATTAACAGTCTCACATTATTTTTACTGGCACCGTTCCAAATGTAGGCCTGACTTACTGACTACACAGATGACTTGATGGTATCACATTGAGGTCAAAATGATTACAATTTTTGTTCATTGTTTTGCTTAGACCAGTTGTACAGAATGGAGTGATGACAGGATCTTTCATTTTGTTTATACTGTTCATACAAATGCTGAATCGAGGTCGATGTTTGGAATAAGCACCAAAGGTCTGACAACATGATGAAATTCAACCGGTTCTATGGAGGTCAAATGAAGCCAACACCACAGGCGACAGTAAACATATTTCCTCAAAGACGCTTATTGCGATATTTCAAATAGCTTTTACTGTCAAAACATGCTGGCTATTTTCTGATAGAGTACCACTCATGTTACAAAGACACTGTAAGTTAGTATCTCTGTTCTGTATATATATATACACACACTGTGACTAAAACAAAGGACTTGGATTTCACTAAATAAATATGTAAGAGTCTGGGATGTGTAGTGAGTAGCTTCTCGTTTCTTAAATAACCAGAGAGCATAAACAATGGACTGTGTTTCAATGGAAAAAAAAAAAGGTCATGTGGTCTGAGGAGTCCAGACTGACCCTGAAGAGAGGTGCATAAAGTAATTACCCATCATGCCTAGTGTCTACAGTACAAGCCTGTGGGGGCAGTGTTATGATCTGGGGTTACTTCAGTTGGTCAGATGAAGGTTCAGCAACATTAAAATAAACGATGGAAATAACTTTTGTGAAATTACATATAGTAATCGAAATGATGCCTTAGCTAATGCATACCATAATTAAAACTGAAGGTTGTACAATTTATTTTAGGCCAGACTGTGTATATCTACATTGTTGCCCATGTCATATAGCTTGAATAAAATATTTTTTACATCTTCTCATGAAATGATTCTGGTAATGTGATTTATTCTTGAAAAATGAAGATAAGTGGGGCTCAGTATGTAATCACTGGACCTGGTCAAATGTGTAGAAATAGGAATAAAAAAGAGAAATGTGTCTGGAAACTAAAAATTATTCCCACTTTATAGACAACAGTGTATTCATGCTTACAAAGATGAGAATGTAGCCATGAAGTTGGTTCTGTTCTACAAATAGTGATTCTTTAGAACCAAAACTGAAATGTGTACTTTAAAAAATACTCATTATAAATGAAAATATATATACTTATTGAAGCTACAATGCTGAACAAAGTTTAGATTCCCTTTTAAACTGTTGACAAACACTAGCTGACATCCATACAAATGCAAATGCACAAACTGACTCGAATGTCTGCTGTAGACAGGTTTGTACATGGGCACATTGTTTTTATAATGAGTACTCAGGAATGCATTAAAATGTTCTAAAGAAAGACTTCATTTGTCATTCAACTGCAGTTTAAGGATCATGTTTAGCAACAACACTGTGACACTTTACTGGGCCCATTTTCCCTGTGTAAATTGGGCAATAGATATATTTCCGTCATAACTGCTGGTCAGTAACTCAACGACCTGCCCCACAGAGTCTTATCTGTGAGGTGAAATGAATACATGGAAATACTTGTTTGCATTTGGGCATGCATCAACAGCCTGAATCCAGTCACAAGTATTTGAACTGTCAATGAGGTGTCAGTTATCCTTACCTGACCGGCACAGTATTTAGTCCAAATCTGGATCTTCTTTCACAGTGTAGTCTGTAAAACTTCACACCTTAAAACATCTACATTGATGTGCAAAATAAAAAAATCTATTACAACCGGAAATGACCATATCAGTGCAAATATGCTCCATTAAGTGTTCTGATGTGGGGTTGGGTGTTGCATGATAGGAACGAGTAAATACATGTCAATATCAAAGCACAGAATCACAGTAGCACAATGTTGTAACCAAGAGTCACAGAACAAAATATTTTTCTTGTGTGTTTACTTCACTGCCACATGTATCTTACTCTGCACCATGTTGTGTACAAAGTCACTGCTCTGCACAGTCTAAATAGCACACACTCCTCTTGCCAAAAACAAATTTGTCATGCAGGTTCTTGTTTATTGCATGGCTCACTGATAATGGCGCTCCAGAGTGGGAGTTTATATTGGATTACATAGGCTGTTTTCAAACTGTCACTTGATTCATTAGAATTAAAAAAGAAATCAGTTCACTGTCATGATAGAGTTCTCGCCGCGTACCGCACATTTCGATTACATTTGCCTGTTGTGCTGTTAGCAGTAGTTCTCGGCTCAAGCAGATGGTGGCCCTCTGATGGATGCACTTGTGTCGGCTACCACTGTAAATCCACAGGAACAAAGTATTTTTCACTTTAGCTGTTCTAACTGTTATTCCCCCTCCGGGCCCTCTCAACAGCCACCAGTGTCCTCAGGAAACTGACACACAAAAACTTTGGTCTCCTCAACTGCCATTAGTCTTCACACTCTTCCTTCTGTTCTCCTTGGTTACTGAACTGTCTGGTTGAAATAGCCCCCCTCCCCCACCCTCCACCCTCTTTCCCGAATGTGATGAAATGCAAGTGAAGAAACCCTTTTTCAGAAAACCCACATTGAGAATAAAGAGAGGAGGATATGAGAAAAAAAAAAAAAAAAGAGGTGAAAGGTGGCTGAAAAGGGAGGGAGGAGATACTGGAAGGCCTCCAAAATCTGTGCTAGCTAGTCAAGATCCGACACTGTCTCAAAAGAACTAACTTTTGCAGGGGAATCTGCATCAGCTGAATTGAATCTTTTAATTTAATCGCACATACGCCCAGCGGAAATTACATATATACTCTACAGATGTTTGAGAAATGACTGCACATTCATCTGTATGTGCATGTGTGCGTGCCCCAGCATCACCTGTTAACAATAAATAAACAAAACATGAGAAGATACAACAAGTAATAACAGCTCAAACTGCCACCTACTCAGATAAGGTCTCCGCTGCCTTTAGGCTTTTCTAACAGAGACACACATGCGCGTTTTGCCAAGGCCAGCTATGCAGTTTGCACCTCAAAGCCAGGAAATCAAAAGCTGTTTGTATTCACCGGCCCCGTTTGAAGGAAGAGGGCGGTCGGTTTCCTGTGCCCACTCCACCATGCAGCCGTGGGGTACTGGCAACAGCCTCACACCCCTGTCTGCATCAATAACCCTGCGCCATTGTGACTGACACAAAGCCTGTCTTAGGACAAGCCAGGAGAAATAGGTGCCACTCTTTATTCCTCCCTCGTCCCCTCACTTCCCCCCGGGCTGTGTTGAAAAAGAAAGTCAACAGCAGTTCAGAGAAAGAGGAGGAACAGTGGAGACAGAACTGTGCACGAACGCCTCCAAAGCTAACAGCATTCATTTTTTCACACACACACATACATATATATATGTGTATATATATATATATGTATATATGGGGTAACATTAATACTTTTGTCTTAAATACAAAAATTTATTGACAAAGATACAAGTGGCCCCAGATAATCCTGTACACGTGTTAATTTCCTCTCTTAACAATAGCTGACCACATTACAGATTTACAAAGGTATTAGTACAGACATCAAACATCGATGTAGTCTAGGCTAAAATATACACAGAGCTGCACAATCATTTCTCCAGAATGATTACTACAGATACAAAACAGAAGTGATTATCTGTCAACACCAACACGGTGCAGTATTTACTTTGAGGTATCTCATACAAACAATTCTTCAATACGTTGGTGGAGTCAAGCAGATGATAAAATGTGTATGTCTGTTCTGTTCATTTAAAAGCTATTTTTCCCTATGTTACAATAAACACTTGTATAGTTAGAACTGTGGTTAGTCAGTGATTCACTAATTCAGTTTGATACACGACTCATGCAATAAAGATCTCATTTAGTGACTTCAAAACTCTAGAACAAAACAGTTAACTGCACAAATTTGGAACATCAAAATATCCTGTACAGTACACATTAAAACATTCACTGTAGTAGTATCACTGTATGCACAAAAATACTGTAAGTATTATCTTTTCATTTTTCTGGAAGGTACAGATTAAGCACAGATAGACTGTAGTAACAGAGCCGTTGCAGACCGAAACCTCAAAGCTGTCAAAATGAAAAACTATTTGAACACATTCCTCGCCCGGTCAGTAATAGATGGAGAAAGAAATGAAGAGTGATAGGTAGCCCTCTGAGCAGAGAGTCCTCCGTCATAGTGCATTACGATATCTGCACGGCACATCCATGCAGCAATCTCAGGTTCAGTGCATTTACTTCTTCCCTTTAAGCCATCCTAGGTGCACTTTCTTTACCACAAGCTCGCACCTGTGTAATAGCTATTGATTAAGCATCGGCTCGGTGGCTAGAAAAGGGTACTATCCATTCTCAAACCTATTTCTCCTGAACAGGACATTACTGCCTGCAGGAAAACCTTTTTCCCCAAGCTTGGCTGAACATAATGTTCATTTTGCCAAAGCTGTAAGCAACATTAACTATTCAATAAGAATGAATGGCTCTAACGTTTTAGAGTACATTACAAGTACGGAACAATATAATACACTAGCTTATCAATGACACACGCTCATCAACAGGCTGCAAGCGAGTGGTGGTTATCACAGGGTTAAATGGAGTATTTATCCTGCACTTCTATAGGCTATCATCCATTACATTTACACACAGTCTTGAGTCCACACAGTGCATTTAATTATTCTATTCCAGGTCCACTGTGGTTCTTAAAGCCCACAGACAACCAAATCCACACCCGTGACTAGTCAATCAGAGGCCATCTCAGCTCCGGATTACAGCCTCCGGTCGCCGTTCTCCACACACTCGGCCAGGCTGTTGAGTGCCGTTTCCTCGCTCTTGGACTGAAGGACAGTATCCCCTTTCTTGGGAGGCTTTTTAGTGGCCCGAGACAGCTTCCTCCTAAAGGTATCCCCAGCCAGGAAGTAAAGGATAGGATCCACACAGCTGTTGAGGCTGGCGAGCCCCCGTGTCACCTGGTAGGTGGCGTATACGCGGTTGTTAAACTCACACATATCAGAGCTCTGAAAGTAGAGCCGGGCCCTCATGTTGAGGTTCTTCATGACGTGGAAAGGCAGGTAGGACACGGCAAAGACTGCGAGCACGATGATAACCAGATGTATGGATTTCTGCCGCAGGGGTGCGTTGTTCATATCATTGTAGATTAAGGCTTTGACAATCATGCCATAGCAACAAAATATGATAATAAAGGGGATGCAGAACCCAAACACAGTCAAAGTCATGCTGTAGATAAAATAACCTGGTAACTCATCCAGTGTGGTCGTGTCATAACAAGTGGTCGCATTGCGCTTTAAGCCCGTTCTGGAATAGTAAAGGATGGGGGAGATTCCAATTACAACCACAGCCCACACCAATGCACTGGTAATAACTGCATTTTTCTTCTTCAGTCGACCCAGGGACTTCAATGGGTGCACCACCCCGGTGTATCTGTGAACACTGATGCAGGTCAGAAACAGAATGCTCCCGTACAGATTCACATGGAATATAAACCGCTGCAGTCGGCAAAGGACGTCCCCAAATATCCAGTCAGTCTTATTGAAGTAGTAGAAGATGAGAAAGGGCAGAGAGAGGACATAGCAGAAGTCAGCCAGAGCCAGGTTGAACATGTAGACTGAGATGCTGCTCCACGGTCTCATGTGGCACACGAACATCCAAATGGCCAGGCTGTTTCCCACCAGTCCTGTGATGAAAACCATGATGTAAACAGTGGGCAGGTAGTAGAACTGGAAACCTGTCTTTGTGAGGGGACATCCTCCTCTTGTCTGGTTGTGGAGATCTGTCACATTCAACAGGGAGGTCAAGTTCAGGTCTGTGGTCATGGTGTCAGGGGCACACACGGGTCCGTTTACTGCTGCATGACAGGGGTGGACATTCACGTGTAAGATTAGTATTCCGTTGTATAGTATCCAAGTAGTGGACTAAGTGAAGGAATCTGTATGTATATGCTGTATTCAAAGTGCGGCGTCTGTGAATGACATATAAATCTTGTCACCCACAGCCTCGACTTTTACGCTCCAAACTTCATTTTCCGGAACGCCTACGTGAAATCCAACAAACACTTGTGCGCGCACGGAAAGGACGAGGAAATGGTAAACGTATTACAACACTCACCGCTGACATAGACTTGTATTCCACATTCCTATAGCCTTTCACAGTTGCACAGATCTCAGTCGAACATACAGATGGGGCGTTGCGAGCTGTCAGGTGTCTCCATTCAGTCTCCGAACAGTGTTGGAAATTGCTGAAAAGTTGCGATCCTTCGGGTTTGCGCTGACGCTTCAAGTCAAGTTCGTCATGCGGAGCGACGATTTCCCATAACAGCGGCGGTGGGACGCAACAGAGACAGCTGCAGGCTCTGGCATGAAGAGCAAGAATTGCAAACAGGCTCCGGAAAGCGAGAGGAGGCTCCTGCGTTGTGGAGAGGGGGGTGCGCGCAACGCTGAGCCACTGAGCAGCTTCCCGTCTCCAAACGCGCACTACCTCCTCCTCCCTTTGGACTCTTATCAGCTCTGACTGAGTGACTGGGACGTGGGTATTAGAAAGGTATGGATACTTGTCTCAGTTTCAATCAGACCAGAAAATATCACAACAATCGCCTTACGTTTGTCATTCATGCGCAATTTATTCCAGGGGAACATTGGAGACGAGCTGAATGGATCGATTGCAATGTGGAAATGTAATTTCAAAGCAACAGGGTTTCCCACAGCAGCAGATTAACATATCTGAAGGCTGATGAAAATGAAGACATTCATAAATTATCATTTAAATAGAAATTTGGGAAAAGACATCATGGAGTACACGCTGGGGTGTCAAACTCATTTTAATTCAGGGGCCACATTCAGCCCAAATTGATCAGACCAGTAAGATAATAGCATAATAACTTATAAACAATGACAAATCCGTTTTTTTTTCATTGTTTCACTGAAAAAAACCCCCATTAAATTGTGAAAATTGACAAAAAAATATGAACAACCTGAACGGCCTGAAATTTATTCAGAAAAATAAGCACAAATTTAAAAATAATATGCAACTTATCATTTTATACATGTGCATTACAGATCACAGTGCATCTATAAAGGCACAGCACATTTAGTAACAGGCATAATATTGTAGGAGTTTGGAATTTGGAGTTGTCATTATTTATATGTTCTTATGCTATTATTTTACTGGTCTGACCCACTTCAGATCACATTGGGCTGTATGTGCCCCCTGAACTAAAATGAGTTTGACACCCTTAACTATTACTGCCCTTCAACATCATCCTGCAACCAGAGTGGAACCTTTGGCAGGCCTGTTTTGGCCCGCAGACCGTATGCTTGACACCCCTGGACACAGCGATACGTCATGGTAACGAGTCTGCCATTGCCATTCACATTTTGCATAAAATTATTCACTATCACTGTCAATCATCAGCATTGAGGAGGCTAATAACACCACTGACTTATAAGAAAAAAGAGAAAAGGTTAGATGGATGAGCGGGAAAAGGAAGGGATAAATCATTTTGGGCATTTAGTGTCTCCAAAGTGACAGAGACGGACAGCTGTCTGACAAACTGAGGACAAAGAAGACAACAGACAGAGAGAGGATGGTGGAGAATAGTGAAAGGACTGAGCCTCAGAGTGAGAGAGCCAAAGGTTAAGTTAATTATACTGTGATGCCAAACATCTTAAAATAGGAAGTGGAGTGGGCAAAGGCTTTAGCAATAATCTAATGGATTATATTAATAAAACAGGAAATAAATGGCCACTATAACCTTGGTGGCAGCATATTATGGTCCATCGAAACATATTAGGTAAATTGGACGCATGATTTGGTGATTTCATCATGTAGGTATGAAGGAAAACCTCATCCAGATTTAATGTAACTATTTGACCATGTACCTTTACATCACTGTAGTGATATCAAAGTAGTGTTCATGAATCCAAAAACAGTAAAATACGTAATTTTTCACATTAAAACAGAAAACTATGTATGTCAATTTCAAATGAGAGGATAGAAAGGAAATAGAGAGGAAATAATTGCAGAATGTTTTGGCAAATGTGCTGACAAGGAATGAAACATTGTGAGCACTTTACCCACAATAATGCTACTTCCATTCTAATTTTCACATTAATGCATGGTTAATTTGTTGGAAGGATCTAAGGCATATGTGAAAACCTCAGTTTTGGGAAACTTGGAGCTTGGCAACTTTGATGCCTAATCCCTTCAAGATATCAAACAGAGCACATCTGCCAAAGCACAATGAGGGGAAAAAAATATGCCCTTTGTGGTTTCTGTGCAATGCATACAAAGCAAATGTGCAGCTGTTGGCAGCATGGACCAAAGACTTCAGTAGAAACAGAGATCTGTTGGCATTCTGACTGAACAAACTCATTTTTAAAACAAAGCTGAGGAGCAGGTTTGACATGTTTAGGTGCATCTGCTTTTGCTCATACCTGTTCATGTCCTGGAGTTAAAATGAAAAGCAACGTTGCACTGATCCCAGTCTCAAGGCCGGGTGAGCAAACTTCCAAAGAAATGGTTTCTGCACCTGCCATTATATTTTCTGCCAAGGACCCCATCCTATTTGGCTCTGACCTCCATTTTCTACCCCAGAGGCTGACAGGCACAGAGACATATTGCATGGCTGGATGCACACTGTAAGATTAATTTGAATGTGTTAAGCACCCACATTGGCGAGGCCAGCGGACCTCTGTCAGATGAGCAGTAGTGTACTGTTAATGTTAATGTAGTAGTGTACTGTTAATGTTAATGTAGTAGTGTACTGTTAATGTTTTCACAACACTGAACTCCACATAAAGACATCTTGTAAGAAATGTAGATTTTAATTTTATGTTTTTACCTAAATTTAACTAGAGTTGCAGCTATACAAGACATCTAAAAAAATGAAACACCTTTTTCAAATTTCAGGGACACTGTTAAGAAATGCATGGTATGCATGCATGGTAGAGGTGGTATGCATTCCAGGTGTTTCCAATAAAACATGGCTCTCTCAGTCACATGTGCAAAAGTGGATGTCAAAATGTGTTGCTCCCTCCATGTTGCAACTGGATACTTATTACTTTTTTTTTTTTCATTCTTAACCTCCTAGGACCCACTGGACAAGAAATTCACAGCTTTATACAAAAAAAAGAAACAACTGTCCACCGCAAATGACATTCCATAAAAATTTTTAAGAATGCATCTGAAAAAACTGTTGCATCATGATGTTTCCAATATAAGCTATTATTTGATTAAAAAAAGCCAAAACTCAAAAACCTGTGGGGCTCCTGGGTCTTAGGAGGATAAATATGTTTTTTAGTTACAGTGCTTGTCATTTTCTGATAAAGAGCAGCATACACTGATCATCAGGCATTCAAAAGAGGACTGTTAAAGCAGAAAATTCCTATTTTATTAGGCAGCTCAATCCTCATTTAGTAACCCGTTTCAACTCTGATCTTTTGGTTAACCTGCCAAGCACACTTTGCTTGATTGGTCTTTTTCAAAGAACCTGTTCAGCAGAGCCGAGGGCCCCTCCCTGCATTGATTCAGCCAAGCCACTGCTGAACAATGTTTCTGTGAGCTGAAATTACAACCAGCTAAGTACGGCTACAGCCAAATGAAAGGGGATATTATGGTTGAAGGAGCATCTTTTGTTTGCCTCTTAAATACCACATGATGATCTTCATCAGGATATGGGCAACATTAAAATAATATTCAATATTTAATTGAAACTGGAACAAGAAATAACCACCCCCACCTACACTGAATTGACTGGGAGATCAGAATTTTCAGCTCTACCTTTTTTATCATGTATGTTAATTATTTCTTGCCATGTGTTTTTTTTTCTTGAGTCACCATGTGCATCCCTATTGCATAAATATTATAAAACAATGTCATTTAATTGCAAAGAATTATATTATGAGGTGTCAATATCTAATAAAATGTGTTATTCAAATCAATCAGTATCAATGTACAAGTCAACAGAGCAGATATTCCTGCCCCCAAATCAAATCCCTCTTCAGCTTTACTTTCAGTCTGCTGAAGAGTTCTGAAGTTATGCCACAGCTCAAGGTATTATTAGATTGTAGAGATGTGAACTGAATATATCCACACTGATGGGTTGATGGATTCATGTGACCGCTAGAGGGAGTAGTGAGTCATTACTTTGACTAAAGCATCAGAAAGACAAGATAGAATGAAAACTGTTAAAAAACAACCTTTAGAGTCAAAGAAAGTGACAAGAGGAGAAGCACTGTTGTTGTTTTCACCACTGGACACAGCTCTAAATGAAAAGAATGGAGTTTGACGATGAAATCACAGCATTTCTTGTAGATGGGAGAGTTGACACTAAATGCTATGTGGTGATTTGCTATGAGAAATCAGATATATTTTCTTATATTTATTTATATACTTCTATTTCTTTCCTTTCTTTTCTTCCTGTTAGCTTTAATTACAACCTGCTGTTGTTCTGGTTGTCTATTGTGCACCTGAATAATAGGTGCAAAAAATAGTATCACTCCATATTTTTTTTAGAACCCGCCACATTGAGAAAACCTTTTAGCTGTAGAGTGCCGCCAAGCATTAAATTCAAAGAAACATGTGCCTTGCTCGGGGCACGAGTGCAGCAACCTGAGAAGGAGTAAATCACCAACACAGACAAATGTACTATTAATAATCTATAAATTAAGACCCAACATCAGATGTGTAATGGGTCATAAAAGAATATAATAGAAGCCTGGAGCGCCAGACGACTGAGTCCACCCAGGTCTCCCAGAATAAAATATGAGGTAAATATGTAATAATTTTTAAAAATGTGAAAATATTGAGCTGAACTGAGTCAGAATCACCTATGATATATGTCTACTAACACCAACAAATGTAAAAACAACCAAGTATTCTCTAAAATACAAATCAACCATTAACATTGGTACATGTGATGCATGTTCAGTACACACTGTCACAGCCATTGGTGAGTCAGGTGTTCCCAGTCAGAACCAATCCACTTCTGAAGTAGCTGTGCCAGGCTGCACATGCTTCCAGGTGTGAAGTTAGATAAGGCATAGTTGAAATTACCTTCTGCAGCTTCCGTCCTGTCACACAGTGAAGCTTATGGATCACTGCCCCCAAGCCCAAAACAGCCAAACCAACAGCTAAATTTGTCCCCGAGTGCATTAAAAAAGCAACGGAGTAAAGAGATGAGTATATTGGGAAGCATAACATTACCGCACACACTTTAAAACATGTGCGAGATACAGCTGAAGGACTTCAGAGCACATTCTTAACTTTAACAGTCCCGCTGGGTCCTGTTGTTTCTCAGTTGCACCACTGGATTTAGTCGTGCTGCCAAAAGCCTCTGAACTGATCGGATGTGATAGCATTTCTTCTCATCTCCCAGATGTAATCATAAAGACAAGAGTAAAGCATGCAAGGGGAACTCTATTTGTCTGAGGCTCTGACCTGTATTTCTTTACATCTCGCTTCGCTGGCTCCTCTGACAACCCAATAACCATCAGAGTCCTAACAGCAAGCAGTGTTTCCTGCTCGTGTCATTCTCATTAACTGTGGTGTAACTGGGTCTCGACAGCACTAAGATAGTGTACTGGGATGGAAATAAGGTGCTGCATTAGTGTCCTTTGACCAGACCAGCATGGATCTGTCTCATTAGGAAGATCTGATTTGACAAATCTGTGCATTTGTGCAAAATAATTATCTTCTTTTCTGCGCATGATGTCTTGTGGTCTCAGTTCTTTTTTGTTTTTCCATTCATCCGTATGCCTCTGCCACTCATTCATCCTCTCTTTGTCTGTCTTTGTAGCCAGACTATATGTTCTCTGTATTTCATTCATTTCCTTCATTATTTTTGCTCCATCCTTTCCCTTGCTAACCACATGCCTGTAGGAACGTCACAACCAACACACACACATATACACAGTGAAGATGAGCATCTCCATTGGTATTGATCTCTCTTATCAGCCGTCCAACAGACCAGGCAGAAAAAATAATTAATTTTTTTGCTCCTCTTTTCTGTCACTCTGTATTATTCCACCAGTGCGCTTCGCTTTGCAATTCCTCTTTTATGTTTCTCTTGCGCTCTAGGCCATTTATCTTCATTTTTCAGATGAGCATCCACATTTCCTCTTCCCTGAATGAAAACCAACTTACTGACTCGGATTAAGTAAGAATTTTAACTCACATGGAAACTCTCAGTAGCCTGCATATTCTGTGTGTACAAAATAAACATGTTTGCCTTAGACGTTTGTTTTGTATTCGAATGGCTTGGGAGACCGAACACATTTATCCAAATTTTCCATAATAGCCCGTCTGATCGCCTTTCTGACTCGTTTCCCCTGGGACTCTACTGTAATGACACCATGTGCTTCACTGGTACCAAACTTGGTACAAAAATGTTGTGATCACTGTGCGTCAGCTGTCGAAAATGTTCATGTTTTGTTTAATCTGTTTCCTTGTGATCTCTTTTACCCCTTATTTGGAATAAAATAACAATATTTATGACACTAAACATTCCAGCATTACAACAGTCTGGCAGAAGAGGATGGTAAAAGAGTAAATAGACGCAATGTGCAGGCCTATCACTGATAAACTACTTCAGCCTCATGAATATAAACTTGTTCTACAGCTGTTGACTTTTCTAAACAATCTAGTGTATACTGTATAACTGAATGAACATTAACGTCATTAATATTTCTAAGGCTGGCCACGATTTTATTCTCAAAGCATTTCAAAACAGATCTGTTATCTGCGCCATTAATTTTCGTAATCCTTATTTTATCTTAATGGATCAAATGACTTGAAAGTGAAAATAGTTGCTGATGTAAAACCACACAGAAGTATCACCCAAATCTGTTATTCTCACAGTTTCTTTCTCGGACATTCAGTTCTTTGCTTCTGGTTCATTCTCGCCGCTCACACGGTGTTGTTTTCAAACCACAGCCAACAACTGTTTATCAGTCAAGAACCTCTTAAAGATGAAAAATAGTGTCTAAACTGATAATCAGACACAAGCACGCACCATTTAGAGACATTCCTTCAAATGTTGGAGAACAAAAACAGAGCTAAAGCTGGAATAAATACCTGATTTACACATACTAACTTGTCAGTACAAACAAATTTAGACTCCAAATAAAGATTGGTGTGATGAAATAAAGGTGCTGTAACTGCTAAATAAGTGCACATTGATCAACTATGGCAATCATGTTTTTATAGGTTTGCACAGCCCTAAAACTGATTCTAAAATATACTAGACAGACATGGTGACCAGATCCCAACCAAAAAAATGCACAGAAAAGAGTGTTTGTGTGGAACAAACATAATGATCCAATTTTACAAAATGTATCCTTAATAATATTATTATTTATTTTTTATCTTCTTTTATTTTTATATATAGTGTGAGGTTAAACAAAAACTGTACAAATGTGAACTTTCTCAGTTTGAGTTAGAAAATCCTTACCTTGTGATATAGCAATGAACACCAGTTATGGTGGTCCAATAACATCAGACCCACCCAGTTTTATTGTCTGGAAACGATGGCATTTTCAGCGCACTGTTAGTATAAATCCATTCCGTGGTCCTTGATCTTTGTGAGAATGGTTAAATAAATTCCATACCATGTTTTTGCTCCTACCTTGTCTTCCGCACTGCACTAACTCAAATCCATTCCGTTGCAATAAAACTCCGTGTATCACGTTTTCACTACTCCGTGACTCTGTCATTCAGGCAGGCTAACGTTGTATGAATCAGTTTATGGGAGTCAGTCATGTGACTTGTTTGTTGTCGCTGCCATCTTTAGGGCTTCGTGCACAGAGGGGAGTGGCTAGTCAGACAGCAGCCGTGTCAGGTGGGCGTGACCATTTACTTGTCTCTAACAGTTGGTTGGATATCCCTCCTATCGGTAATCCCTGGGACGTTTTAGATTGGCCAAGTTAAGTGTCACTTAAAAAGCAACAAGTTAGTCTGTCAATCTGTACCAATATCACCGGAAGAAAAAGGAAATTATGGTGGATATGTTTAAGGAAAATGGAAAAAATCACCAACATTGATCTCGGGTTGGACAAATATTCATGCTGTTTCTGTGCCTTTGTGGATCTTACATGTGTTTTGGACCTAAACACTTTACTGGATTATATTCGCTGGACTGTTACAAGGAAAACAAGACCATATTTGTTGGGATCGATGGATGTTTGATCTGCAGACAGCGTTCAAAAGTAAGAAAAGACACATTTCTCATATTTTGCTTTTCTGGAAAACAACCTATTGTGCATGTGGTGTTGCTGTTGCACCTCGGAATGGCTTATATATTCGGGAAGACGAGTTAGCTGTCATTTAATGTGCAACAAGTGGAGGTGCATTAATAATAAACTGTGTACATGTGTGTTTAAAATAGTAACGTCTACGTCCTAGGACCAGGACAGAAGACTGTTAAGGGATTGGTGATGAAATAGTTATGATTCATCTCTGCAAGGTGATATGACTGGCCACTTTTAATTGGCGTGTCATCTGTACGCATTATAAGCTTTCCGCATGTATGTTAACGTCATTATAAGCCCCCTGTCCAACCTGAATCGATGTCAAACACAATGCACTGAGGGTTAGGGTTATGTGAACCGGAGATCTTGGTGTCAATTGACATGATATCAAATGTCATTGAATAACATCCCCATCCTCTGGGGGGAAATTACAAAATGGACCCATATTTCTTCTCTTGCTATAACAAAATAAAAGTATCAAACCACATGTTAAAATGCACCAGAATACAAGAAATAGTATCTACTCATTACAAAATTTTCGGGGGAGGACCCCTTTAAGTTGTCCCACCCACATATTTATTATTTTTTTTTTGCTTCCAGCGCCCATGTGTTGATGGTAAAATTTGTTAGCTCCGCCCCTTTTCAGATACTAACAACAGAGTACTGACCATGTTGCCATAGTGACCAAGGAAAACTAGCTTGGAAACATGCATTGATCTTGCTTGAGTGCAGTGTATAAGCAAGAGCAGTTGGATAGCTGTCAACAAACGGATCAGAGGGCATAGCTAAGGCCAGCTTCACATTTTCTCCACATTTGGTAAAAATTTGCATTATATCTGGATGGAAATGTGATTTCATTCTGATTGAACTTGTTTATTGCCTTCCCAACCAAAACATGGGGAACCGTCTCTATACAGCGGGAGAAAGGATAAAAAAAAGAGTTGTTATAATTAAAGTCACACTTATCTGATATGTTTTCCAAAGAAAACACTACTGCACATATAAAATGGACCTTGAAAGAAAGGTCAGTTAAGTCAGGTGCACTCTAGTTTTCAGCAAACAGCTTGGGTGTGTTCCCACATACAAAGGTCAGTGTCTCCCTAGGGCTTCGCTCACTGCAACTGTGATCAACAGGCTAAATCTTATGAGTGTCTCAATATGTAGCCTTCTCAACTCTTTTAATCTCAATTTTCTGTCCTGTCGTTCTCCCTGTATGTCTGTATCCCACCATCTGTCTATCTTGACTAAATCATTCACTTTTCTCATCCATATCATTCAGCTGACTTTTTAAATAATCTGATCAATGCAGCTGAATGTCACAGAGGCTTTCTGTCAAGCAGAGAGAAGGTCAGTGTGTCTGCTCTGTGTAAATGCCACTGTAATGTACGTAGTTCCAGTATTTGACCAGTCGTTCTATAATGTAGTGAGTCAATGTATCCTGATATTTTTGTATTTTTGTATGGTGATTGTGATGTGAATACATTTTGAAAGTTGCATCCAGAAATTACACTGGAACAAAGTCTGATTTAATGATGTGTGAAGTGGTGCCTAATCTGAGCAAAATATATCACGTTAAAAAAAAACAAAAAAAAAAAAAAACAAGACTGATTCCCCTAGGCGGATGATTTTCCAACACATTTCTCACATCTATTACAGTTTCACAGGCTCCTAACACATCTCAGAAGCAAGAACAGTTTGTAATGCTGTGAGTCAGCTTTTCCACTGAAGAATGCTAATGATGTCCATTGACCTTAATTTCTTACAGCCCCCCTAGTGTGATGGGAATCTGTCCATTACAGTCTGTCTCGTCTTCTTTTTCAAAGGTTTAACATGTTTGTTTGTTTTTTTTAAATTGTTTATTTTCCTGTACCATTCTTCTTCCTCCTTCCCATCCATATAAAGGCAAATGAGATCCTTCTGGATGCAAAACAGTCCGACCACAAAGTTTAATGTTTATGTGTTTATGCCACACTCATTCACCACTGTGAGTTAAGTACCCACAGGAAACGCTCAGTAATAATAGTGATATGCACGCAACGTTTCAATAAAACCTATTTTTGTTTTCTATTTTTTTTTTAACTTTTTATTTGCCATGTTAAATGTGAAACTAAACATAAGGTGTGTGAGTGCCTGTGTGCAAGGCGAACAAAAGATATTCTTGGAACTTACTCTTCCATGCCAAGATCTAGTCTGGCACATGATATACTGTAAAACAGCACAGTTGGATTTTTTACACTTTGTTTTTGCACATATTAAATGAAAATATCTAACATGTTAATGAATGAGCTTTGTTTTGAAATGAAAGTTTTATCAATCTTCTCATCCTTGTCTGTGTCAGAAAGTAAATTGTAATTGTATTTCTTTTATTTTTAATTAAAATACAACACAGGGAAAGAATGATAAAAGTCCAAGACTCTAAATTTTCAGACCTGCATTGTAACCTTTGGAATGTGATCAAGAAGAAGATGGATGGTCACAAGTCACCAAACAAAGCCAGGCTGCTTGCATTTTGTGCCAGGGGAAGCATGAAGCACCCAAAAGCAATGTGAAAGAGTGGTAGAGAGCATGCCAAAAAGCATAAAAGCTGTGATTGAAAATCCAACCAAATAGTCATTTATCTTCCTAAGTTAAACTTTAACACTGGGTTGTTTAAAGGTGAATATGAACTTGTTTTCTTTGTATTATCAATAATGAAATGTGTTTACTGTCCCTAATTATCATTTTCTCAAAATAAATGCTTGAAATGACAACATTGTTATTGAAATTTGGGGGAAATGTGTTCTGTCATTTTAAGAACAACCAAGATGTTGATTCTACTTAAACATTTGTAGTAAAATCAGCTTTCTCTTATTTTTCTAGAGCTATATTTGCATGGTTAAGAGGCTGATGTCAGATGCTCATTAGCAGAGCACGGATAAAAATATCCTGCCATGCAACCACAACCTACCTGATGACTGGATTTAATTTAGGAACAGAAAATTAGACACATTTCATCTGTCACCACATCACATTCTCTCTGTTTCCATGGAAAAAAAGTTTCTAATCCAGTAATGTTTGACAAGGTGAGGATGTTTTCATGCATGATGCTTAAAAAAAAGGCTCATACTGTAAAGTATCATTTCAGTTTGTTCAGCCTGTTTAAACAAGAGCAGGTTTGGTTATAGATGAAAAGAAAGCACACTTTCATATTCAGTTTGCAATGGTAGAGTTGTAAAAACTGACTGACGGGAGGCACTTAACCTGATTTATGAGAGGTAACGGGTCAAATGATGAAAACATTTCAGAGTGATGAGTGTCAAAACGTGAGAGAAGCCAATGGATGGGTAGTATAACAGGGAACTGATGCCGTCTAATGGAAAAGGATGTTCGTTATTCAATAATTTGTTGCCCCACTGGCTGGAAACAAAGATGCTGAGACGCTTAGAGCAAAGTGGGGGCGAAAGAGTAGGGGCTAATGGAGAGCATTAGTGCAAAGCTCTTTGTGTGGTCATTTACTGTAGTGGGGCTAATGCTGACTAACAGAGACTCAGGAGCTCTGTGAGATGTACAGGATGTACATTACTATAATTCCAGGAGAGCCCCATATTGATCTACACTCCCCTAGTATTCCAACAGAACTAAATATGTTATTTTAATATTTCCATGAAAACCCCTAGGTTTACCTAAATGCTTAGTGCATGCCTGTAGAAGACCTGTAACTGCATTTCCATTTACGTGCGTATATTTCTGTAAGTGCTTTGGCTAAATTTGCTGTTTGTATGGAAGAAGATAAAGGAGTGAATAAATGCCTTCATCTGAATATAAATTACCTTACTACGTAGACATTATGGTCCTATCTGTGAACCATATACAGAATGGCTCTGATTGACTAAATCGTTAGTGGAACAAAGCCTAGTGATGAAAATATGACTTTAAAAAAAGGAGGTATAGGAGGAACGGAAGAAGAAAATGACTTTGTCAAACTTTTCCCATTAAGCAACTTAACCACCGTAAAATTGCTCAACATTAGAGCCAAAACTGAATGAGGTTGTGTACTCTATGAGTAATTTAAGAAAGTAAAAATAACGTGTATTCGGTGCGTTTGAGACTGTGCATTAAAATAAACATGCAAATAAATTATGGTTAAAAATAGGACCTAGTGTATGGTGCTTGTCTAAACATGCTGGGGAGTGTTAATGCACATTTGGCAGCCACATAGTTCAGCTCAGGACTAAGAAAGAGAAGGATAAGAAGTACAAGGGTAGGAGAAGTGAAAATGGCATGATGCAACAAGTATGTCTTACTCTGCTGCTCCCTTTACACAGACATAATCCAATAATGCAATCCAGTACTCTACATTTCTCAAGAAATCCTAATAGATCAACCACATTCCAAGACTCACTCGCACGGTTTTCAGTTTTACTTCACTTTTCTAATTAACATGTGGTATTTTAATCGCATGCCACGGCCATGACAGAAACAGAAATGCTTAATAGCTGTGGTCGCACACACAAAAACCATTTAAGGTTTAATTATAAAATGACACCATTACACAAAGCCACAAGGCACTGAGGGCAGCCGGCCAAATAAAGCAAGTCAATAATTTAGAGAAAACGCGAGATGCAACATGAAGCTTCGCAGTGAAGTGTTTCTATTTGTCAGGTTTATCTCCGTTCTGCACCATCACAGGAGAGGCATAGGGATGGATGAAGCACAGGAGATGAGAAGAGTGTGGAGAAAAGAGATGCGACGACAGGAAGTAGTGACAGAGGGCGACCGACGGGTGAATGAATAAAAGAAAAGCAGAGAGAGGGAAGGAGAGCGTGGAACAGAGGGGAAACTGACAGATATGAAAAGAGAGAGAGAGAGAGGAAGCAACAGTGTGTTACATCTGGGCGAGAGGGGAGCGCCAAGAATGAAACAATCCATCCTTTCTTATTATTGGAGGCAAAGAAAAGGACAGGAAGGCGGCAGTGCAGCATGGGAGTTCTGAGGCATTTAATTGGGGATGACGAGAGGCAGGCGGAGAGCCAGGTTCAAACTGAGTCTCACTCTAGTAAATAACTCCACGTTTGGGATGAACCGTCTGCCAAAATTCACTCTTGACTCCCTAATTTATCCGGGATCTGATTAGTGAGAATCCAACCTGTGCAAATGAATCAAAAGCTCGATGGAGAAGAGAAGCCTTTGTGCGTTTTCCCACTTTGGCAATTTCCTGCTCCATCCCAATCGGTTTTGACTGGGTCCAATTGACCTTTTTCCACAGCAGACGTTTTGACTTGTTAGAGCTGAAAACACAGAGGTAATTGGGATCATTAAATATGGCCGAACCCCATTTCGGCGCACCAGATTCAGGCAGGTGAACTGTGTATGGCAGGTCACTAGAACAGCCTCCTGGGTCAACTAAATGGAACACAGCCGTAGGTAGTGTTGGCAGTAACACACCTCAAGCCAAAATGTCTGCAGGGGAAAAAGGTCTATTACCCTTTTCTCTGTTGTGTATTCAGTCCCACTCACTTTTCATCTTTGTGCTTCTTGTCAAGTAATCCAGCTGTTTCCCCATAATGTTTGGTCTGTGTTTTGATCTCAGCTTGTTGGTTTTTGGGCCTGTCTGTGCTCTCTTTTTGTCAGATGTTGCTGTTTTTTTTTGTTTTTTTTGATTGGTTTACCTGTGCACCAAACCCAACTGGAATTAAAGACAGCAGGTGGGTTTCCATCCAAATGTATCACAGATTTTAACCAAATTTTTTGGAAAATCTATGGGAATTGGAATGTGTTTTCATCCACTGCTGTTATGTAAAATTGTAAAAGCTGGTTCCTCATCATGCTCATCATCAAGGTTAAATGTTTGCCTGTTGGATGCAGTGTTTCATGCAATAACAGATGTTTTTGTGCTTTCAGGGATCTGACAGTTCTTACCTTCTGAACCCAAGTCAACCATATACTGTACATATATACTGTTTTTCCAAAATCTTTCACAGTTTTTCAAAGCCTTTGTTTAACATTTTTTTCTGCAGTTCTTCATACATGGTTGTGTTTCACTTCTGTTTTCCAGCAACTATGATACTTTTTTTTCTTGGAATTCAAGTGACTTCCTCATGACTCCACATAAGTAGACACACAATTATTCCCTAAATCTCTTTCCAGTGCACTTATTAATATGCCCTCCAAGGATAATAACATTTTCAAGTTTTGTTTTCCATGCATCATTGCATTGCATTTGCAAATGCAAATAAAATCAATGAAATAGAAATGCATGTAGTGTTTGAAACTTTATTTATTCTAATCTGTCATGCTTTTGAGGATACATTTCTGCTTGTTCATTGATTACATTGGGTATAAAAGAATCTGTAAGTCTAAGAATTGGTGAAATGAATGAACAACCAACCAAGTATGAAACAATCATTACAACAATGAACAAATTATGACACGAGAAAGAAATCTGAACAAAGAGCAACTCATAAAATAAAAAAAAAAAATCACAAATATAATATGTGACAGTGATTGGCACGGTGGCATAATGGTTAGCACTTTGGCTACGCAGCAAGAAGGTTCTGGGTTTGATTCTCTGAGACTACCTGTTCTCTCTCAGGTTTCTCCCGCCATTAAAAACAATATGTTACTGAAATTGGTCCCGAGTGCCTTCAGTGGCAGCTCAGTGCTCCTAATGTGCAACATGCATAATGCTAATCGCTAAAGCTAATGGTACTTTGTGTGTGTTAGGATGAATAAAAATCAGACACCGAATTTACCAAAGTGGATAATAAAGCAAGTTAATCTGTAACAGTCATAGAAAACAGTAACAATGCAGAAGAGTGTAAGGTTTTATTCATGGTGAATCATTAGATAGTGTGGACTCCATCATGTGTATGTTTTGTGTTTTCTGGAGAGTCCTCTGTGCTACAGTAAGCAGTGTCTCACAAAGTATGTGTCAAAACAGCTTTAAGGCTAAAAACGCTTCTGTAATTACACCTTGAACTGTGAGCTGCCACTCTAACTCAAGCCTTTCCCTTCACTTTGAGAGATTTACTCTGTTTCCTCTTTCTTCGCACATTCTTTAGTCTCGACCCCCCCCATCTCCACCCCCGTCATTCTCAGTTCCATTAAACCAAAAGAGCAGATATGCCACTTTCAAAACTTCATATTAGATAGCTGCATGGTCTGCTGAACACCATTTTTCCAAGCCTAATAAGGTGATAGAATGGATTAAAAGAAGAAGGCGGTCAAACTCCAAATACTGCCTTAGTATTGACTAATTAATTTTAGGTTAAATACAGATTAGCTTTATTTCAGAATACACTATCTTGGGTTAAAATAGAGCCTCTGGTTGGCTCCTGTGTGATAAAGTGTCTGTCTGAGTCATGGTGCTATTGAGAATTATTCACACACGTGTCCGTGAGAAACTGCCTGCCTCAGGTTTGGCTGCCGACATGAATACATTCAAGCTGAAGGTCACATGGAGGAGCACGGCAGAGGGTTGGGCTTCAGAGCAGGAAATAGCAAAGAAATTGGACTGATCTGCCCTAAATAAAACAGCAACACACTACTTCCCTGCACAGATTTCTAACTCTTGTGCGCTTTTAAATCAAATTTGTGTAGTGACAGCTTTGACAGCACGCCAAGTTCTGTGCAAGGAAGGGAAAAACACAGATAAAATAAGCAAAGGACATCTCCTGTTATGTGATTGCCATCTTTGTATAAATGGCACAGTCATCTTCTCTCCTGCTTCACACCAGATAATTATGTAAGAATGATAAAATACCCACACAGCTAAGCATGTGTAATAAAATATGGCATGCAGGGCCAGAGAGATGAAAAGATGTGTTAAAGCATCCGTTATACATTTTGGGAAATAAACTTAATTGCGTTCTTGCCAGACATTCATATCTATCTAGAGAGTGTCATTGTATAAAAACTGGAAACAGGAAGGGCGGCGAAGCTGAGCTAGCCATCATATTATTGAAATGAGGCTTACATCAGCGTTCTCATCTAACCCAATCTAAAAAAAACAAAAAAAAACAAACAAAAAAAAACCAAGTGTAATAAATTGGTCTATTGAATCCCACCAGAAAGTTTCAGCTACAGAACCAGAGGAGTAATTACTTTGAAACCAACTAAATATCTCAGCAAAACTGGGATAAACGTACATCTGAGACAGACACTGAGAGGCACGGAGGGATGTATAGGTTCTATAAGATGAAATGCCCGTCTCAGCAATAGGCTCCTCTCACTCTTCTTAAATCACTGCGAATTAATTATATCACTAGTGATTTAGTTGCCAACTGACAATGCGCCCACAGCTCGGTGATAGTTTTAGTGAAGAGGCTTCTTTATGAGTTAAACACGGGTGGTTGGAAAGGGAAGAAGACTGAAGGAAAAAAAAAAACAGATAAGGGATGAAACTCATTAATGAGAGAGATCGATTACAAGTAACACGCACGCATACACGTTCAGCATACTGATTTACAGCCTCAAGCCCACATTTATGCTTAAGTGTCAGATTTGGAGCCAATAAAACGCATTGGTCTCTTCTCCACCTTTATAAACTGGAGGGTGACGCTATGACCAAGCTGACTTGAACTAATTTGCCTCCTCGCTCATGTGACTCCTCACTTCATCCTCCTAGCTGTCCACAGAGAGTTTTCACAAAGATGAAGTTTAGCCTACACCACAGCTGTTACAACAGATTTTTTTTTTCCTACTTTCTTCCTGTGAGCTCTGGTATCACAGTAGAATCTTTCTTCAGGCACTGTCTCCCTCTCTCTTAGCAGCTCTCGTTTTCTGTCAACATCCTCTCCATCCCCTCCAATTTTCCGTAAATAGCACCGCAGTGACATAAAGATAGATGCAATTAATAACTGGCTAATTGGCTCGCAATAAAGAATATCTTACAGCGTGTTAGAACCTACTCTGAGGCTTCTTTGACATCTTATTTCTCCCCTTTATTCCAGTCTTTGTTGTCTACACGTAACACAGAGGGACATCCTGTCACTAAGTGAATGGTGGCTGTTCATGTCTGGGTACAGCTGTGCCCTCAGTACCCTCTTTGTATGACCCATATTCTGTCAGTAAAATGCCCTGCCAGTTTTATATGAATTATGCTTCCGTCTCGGTCCAACAACTAAAATATTCAATGCAGGGTAAGTTGTAAATTCCCCTCCAAAACATTGTGCATAATTTAATATTCATACCAAGGTTATAGTCCAATCCATTCTTTGGACAAGTTTAGGTTATACTCACATAATAGTGCTTAATCCTGAAAATCAACAAAAGAAGAAGTCACCTGCATCTTGTAATGTTGACTTGATGGAGATCTGAAAACATTTCATTTTAAAAGAGTAAATATTAATACAGTCAATGTTAAGTTGGTTTATGTCAATGATGTGATGAATTTACTATAAATCAGTTTAACATTTATAATACTATACTGCTACTATAATTCATAAAATTAGGTTTATACATAACAACTGGATATTACAATTTTTTTTTGAGCTAACAATGTAGTGCTGCAAACCGTTGCAGCAGCAGACGTACAGAAGAGAGGTACTGGAGAGCTCCAGAGTAAGTAAACCTAGACAAAAATCAATACATTGTAGCTGATCTTGGATGTAGGCAAACAAGACCGTTGTTAGCTTAGTAATGGAGTTGGCTAATGTCATCAAATGGCCGACTCCCATAAACCAGACTACAACATACATTTTACATAAGCCATCTTCCATAGTGCATCCTTCAGTCTCTACAGCACAGACAGTATGTACTAGTCATATTTACAGGACAAAGAAATGCACACAACTTTAGACATGCAGAACATACTCATTTTACATATGGCTTGTTCTCTGTGACAGTTCACACCAATATGCATGCCATGTGGATTTATAAAGTCTATTTATGTTATATACATTGTCTGCTCTGTGATTAAATAGCCATCTACAGGATGTTTCCATGAAGCGCTGCCTGCTTTGAATGCAGTCTATCAAATCAAATCAAATCAAATCAAATTTTATTTATATAGTGCCAAATCATAATAGAAGCCATCTCATGACACTTTACATATAGAACTGGTCTAAACCAGACTCTCAAGCCAATTTACAGAAACTCAACAGAATCCTCAAGGAACAAACAGTGGCGAGGAAAAACTTGGGGTTAAAGATAGAGGGTAAAGCAAGAGAAAGAGAGAGAGAGAGAGAGAGAGAGAGAGAGAGAGGGAAAGAAAGATTGGGAAGGGTGAGGG
>JAPQRQ010000006.1:22750648-22774653 GCA_037367365.1 Apogon talboti | reverse complement strand
GGGGGATAGGGGTAGACACATGGATGCACAGCAAACTGAACGACAACCCAGCCGATGGATAGATGAGAGGTGACACCAGAGACAGGAGAGGAGCAGGTCCACAGCGGGTAGAAAGATGGGGGGGCGAAGCCTATGAGTCTATGAGTATGTATGGTATTGGTATCGGTTCCTGGCTATGCCAATGCTCAAGGCCCATGCTGTGTCAAATGGGCATGTTAAACCAGTGAGGAGAAAACAGGCTTCAGACAGGCAGACACATAAACATATGTTCTCTGTTGTATCGTTGGAATTACATAGAAATATGGCAATACAGAGCAGTGGAACCATAGACACACTCCCCTTAGTTTGATGAATGTACACTAGAGCACACTGTCTATAACTTTCAAAGGCTGGCAGAAAATTCTAGCTATTTGGTAGAAGAAAGCCAAAATGTAATCCAATCCTAAACGCTGCTGACACTGTTCCAGTGTTTTCCAACAGCATTGAGTTATATAACTCCATAAAAAGCACAACACAATCACATGCCAACAGTGCAGCGGATCGCTAGTGTTGAATACTGTGATAGACTTCAACTGGTTCCGATCGATAGCTCCCCTCTTCCAGCAGGAGATGCGATTACACTAACCAGCTTCGACTCCCATTCTATCAATGCATTACTGTAAACAGACACACACAAGCGCAGACACTTACTGTAATCACAAACACCTGGATGCATGCACACGCACACAGACATCCTGGAGGAAATGGGATGTTTGAGCAGTGTTCTAAGTGGTTCTTAGTGAAAGTCAAGTGGAGACTCATCAGAGTCTGCAACAGGGTTCAAGTCGAGGAGAGACTGTGCATGAATATTAGAAAATGACTTTATAGTAAAGGTGTCAAAGAGTGGATTACCTTGATAATCAAAGATGTTATACCTAGAATTACCTGGCTGTGTCCCCTGTCATCGTTGTTACAGCTCAATCTTCATTTCTCATTTGAAAGGATCACAGCTTCATTATTTTTTATGTAATCACGACTCACTTTCTACTATGGAGAGAGAGAGAGAGTGATTTAGAGATCTAACTCCTTAGCTGTTCTCACTTGCTTCTTCTCAGCCTCCATCTTGGCATCTCCTGTTGTAATCTCTTGCATCCACTCCCTTCTGTCATTTACTGTGTTTCACTCTCTCTTCCCTCTGCCTCCCTTTCTCTTCCTTTTTCCTCATTATTGCTTCTATAATGCGGTCACAGTGCGGGTCAGTAGAAAGAAAAAAAAAGAAATTAAAATTCAACTGCTTATCATATGCCTTAATTGAACAGACCTCTCATATCACCATTTGTCTGTATCTGTAATGCAGAAATAAAGTGTTTAAATTTGTATTTTTCAGTATTTTCTTCCCCTGAGAGGTAATTCATTAAATGATATTTATGGACACTTACGGCTGAATGCCCACAGTGCCACATGACAACTTGGGGGGGGGTCCAATCTGTCTGTACACGCACAGAATCGGCCACCTACACATACACACGTGCGCACACATTATTAGGCTTTCTCTGTTGTTTTAAGAGTAGCCTAATTGAAAAAGCTTGGCATGTTGAGGGGGGCAGTGGTAAGTGAGATTCATGATGCGTTGCGGACATGAGGTCATACATCATACTTTGTGAGGCGGGCGACAGAAGCTGCCATTATTGGATCAGCACTGCTTCATTAAGTCTCCACACGACACAGTCTGCCACTAACGCCTCTGGACAGAGAGATGGAGAGAAGGCGAAGAAAGAGGAAAGTAAGATTACAGAAACAAGGAATGGAGAAAAGCTAGAGGAAAAGAGACGCAGAAGCGGAGATGGAAGGAACGGCGAAGGAGCGGAAGGGTGGGAGACCAAAAAGTTACGTAAAGGGAAAGGTGATGGAAAAAAAAGAGAAAATGTGGATGTATTTCAATAGACAAAGAACAATAATCTACTATTTTATGCAACTCGATGTGCTTTAATTACTTTTACACAAGTAATCTCGCTTGCAAATCACAGAATAAGGAAACAGTGCATTAGCGATAATGGACTGCAGCTTCCTGTTTGTGCCTCCACACAACATTTCCACACAACTCTGGCAATGTGTTGGCAGTCCCTCCAATAGATGACTGGATCCAAAATTCAGGTTAATTTCCATCCAACTATCTATCCATCCAACCATCTGTCCTCCCAGTATCGCTGACAAATGTTGCCTTTAAGTCATTTGGTTGGATTGTAAAAAAAAAAAAATCTCAGCCAAATGCAATGCTTTGATAATGTAAGAATAAATACATAAACATTTGATTAATGCACATCTCTGATCCAAACATTGCTTACTTTTTAACTTCACTTGTGAGCTATTAGTCCCATTTCACAAAGGGATGGTGCTATCTGGTGGTTGTAATGAGCATCACACCCTTAAACAAGCAGCTTGGCTTCTGTTCATGAGGGAGTGGACACACACCGCAGTTGGATGTAAATGTATCACACAAATATGTCGATCGGACCTCTATGACGTATACACACAGGGTCAAATCAGTCCGATTAATCTATAACCACCAGTAGAGGCAGGATTTCACATATCCTCACAAATTTCATATTACACGCTGGGTGCATTTCATTATCAGCTAATTTATTATCAAAGAAGGAATCCCTCGCTTATCTCCACTGACTTAATTGATTTCCTAAAAGTCAGATATTTTCAGTGTATCGGGGCATGTTTTTCATTGATAGTTGGGACACTTTCTTCTGTTCACTTTGTTGGTCTTGTTCAGAAATGTCATTAACTTCGAGAAACTTCTTACCTGTACGTACACAGCCTGGTCAGAAAGAAAGTCCCACACAGTTTTTCATTGGACGCCTTAATTGTTCAACTGTTTAAGTTATTCTATCGATAGTTATGTAATGTCAACAAAAACAGTATAACATTTATACTATTAATTAATCTTTGACTAAAATCTTGTATGGATGATGGACAAGTTGAAGTGTAAAGTCGTTTTCTCAGGTCTGGACTCAATGTGTAAAAATGATGTTCCCTGACTCACTTTTTCACTATTTGAGCCTGAAGAATCCAGGTATTGTCGTCTTGGAATATGTCTGTGTCACCAGGGAAGAAAAAACCCACTGATGTTCACACCAGGTCAGTACATTCAGACCTGATTTTACGGACACATAAAGTTTCCGAACCTAGACCTGATCAACTGTATCAACCCCAGATCATAACACTGGCCCCCACAGGCTTGTATTGGAGGCACTAGGCATGATGGGTAATCACTTCATCCACCTTTCTTCACTGTGGAACAGGGTCAATCTGGACTCATCAGACCACATGACCTTTTTCTATTGAAACACAGTCTAGTCTTTATACTTTTTTTCAAACTGATGGTTGTTTAAGGAGTTAAAGAACTTGTTTCCACCTGAATCAATGGAAGGATCTTGTTTGCGTAGTTAAATCCAGGTAGAGTTTTTTTTGGCCGTGTTGTCATTATACAGTATGAGAGAAACATGATATCTCTGGAGTGTCTCGACGGAATACCTTAAAATTTAATGCAATCATTCATTTGGGATCAAGGATGAACAGAAAAGATTTTGGCATCTAAAGGTCAAAGGTCAAGGTCACCATCACCTTATTAGACATGATTTTGGATATGATTGCTGGCCATTGAGATAACAATATGAACAAACTATGATATGAGGATGTTAAAAGATACCTTGTTTAATAAACATAAAGTAATTAGATAATACTATGTGTGATTGCATGTGGTCTTTGAAATGATAATTGAAGTGGTTGCTTATGTTTTGATTTTTTTTTGGTTTTAACTATATGATAAATTTGCTTGTTTTATTATTCAAACAGGACTGAAGAGCTTTTTTTCAGCAAATTCCCTCAATGTGACATCATAATCCCTGTTTTCCTATTCAATAATAACTGATAATGGTGAATTTTTGGCTGTTATTATTATTAGTGCCCAGAGTCAAGCATTTAGGAAAATATTCATGTTCAGTGGAGTTTTTGACTGATTATCTGAAAACCACATGGCACCAAATATCAGCCCCCTGTGAAGTCACTGTACAACCCCCTCCCTTCTCATTTTTCAAGTTGTGATACTGCTCATCCTGGCTCGTTGTTCTAGGGGTATGATTCTTGCTTCGGGTGCAAGAGGTCCCAGGTTCAACTCCCGGACGAGCCCGCTATCTTTGGAAGATGTGGAGACTAGAAATTGGCTGATGTGACCTTGAACAAAATGTCTCATTAATACCTGGGTGCTTGACACGGCTCAGAATGTGCAGCGTGTGTATCTGCATACTCACCTAGTGGTGGGTTAAAACTAGGCAGTTAACTCTGGTGTGTGTACAATATACACTGAAAAATGATAAAAATTCTTCTCCTCGGGTTCTCACTTTAACTTTTCCTACCTCAGAACCTTCATTTTAAATAGATATATAATATGGCCCATCTGTATTATCTGTGAACAATGACAATGCACTACTGTATTTTATTATCTCCGTCGAAGCTCCTCTAAAATTCTAACTCTCAATGTAATTTACAATGCGGCTTAATGTGTCAGTAGCAATGTTAGATCACACATATTTTATTTAATGACAAATACAACTTAAGACTGTGGAAAATAAGTCGTGCTCCCGTTGTGGTTTATATAATCCAGATATGTGTCATGCCTCTTTTACACATCACGGCTCTGATCACCAAAAATACTTGTGCGAGGTGTGTGATGTGTGTACACAGGTGATCATAGCTCCTCCATCCAGCCTCCTCGGTCCTCAATGCACTTTTTAGGGAGCTGAAACATCCGTCAAGACGGCACGCCGAGAATGATTTCTGGGTCACAATCGAGCATCGAGGAGTCGAGGGAACTGGGAAGAGCCAATCCTGTGTTGTGATGGTTATTTTTCCCATTTTATATTTTGACATTCATCAGTCACTGCTCTCATGTGTGTGATTAACCGATTAACTACACCTACTCCTGTCCTGGACCTTGCCCTAGTATTTGTACTCCCTCTTGTCCTTTGCAAAACTATCTTTGTTTATCCTTGTGTGTTCCATCCCCCCCCCCCCACCTGCTTGGTATGAATTTACCGCTTTTGAACTGATCTATTTACCTGTGTCTGACCTACTGATTCTTTGGTAAAGACCTTGCCTTTTACAGTTTACTCCCATGTCTATCACTGAGTCTACACACTGCTGTTTCTCCCTCTGCTCAGTCTTTATAATAGAACTTTCTACTGGGTTTCACTACAAATTGAATCAATACTGATCCTCTTATAAATCCACTAACAAAAAAACTCTCATCTTAAGCAACTTTTTCGTACTTCAGTTCATTTGTAAATTTTTATTACATTTTTTTTTATTCATTACAGCAAGAATCAAATATAGCAGAGCAGGCCCCTTGAAAAAATATGTCAAGGACTTATCTCTTACCCAAACACATCCATCACACCACAGGTTATACTAGCTACCATTATCAGTCATTACACAATGTCGTAGTTATTATAACCCCAGCAAACACATATTCCGACCAGCATCACAAAGTACTGTACAACTTTCCACCTCTGTTTCTTCCAGGATTCTTCTATGTTTCATTCTGATGAGTTTATATTTTATGGCTTTAGACTGTGGCAATCAGCAGGTTTTCCCTACAGGTTCTTTTCAGAGGAGGTGGCCAGCATCACAAACCTGACAGATCCTTTCAGGGGGCCTGGAACAAGTAAAACAAGCAGAAACAAACTGCAGCAGAAGACAGAATACATCATCTTAGCACTACAAGCAGAGAAAACAAACAACAAACAAACAAAAAAAAAAAGTTCAGTTTACATTATATCATAAATGTAAGCATGCGTGCTTGTAGGAGATGAGAGATGACGAAGGTGATCAGGACAAAATTCCAAACTAACGAGTTAATGACCAAACTACGATCTGAAATAATCTTTTTTTTTTTCTTCTTAAATTCTGCCTGATGTTGAACGACATTCCTGTTTGGTCAGTTTCATCTACTAGAAGCACAGCTTACCAACATAAAGAACATACTTATAGCTATGGTGTTTGTGTTGCATGTATTTTAACTCTCCAAGTGGTGAGACCTTTGTGAGTATATTCTCAGGAATTTTTTTTTTTTTTTAAATAAACCACTATTCTATTTTTTTATTTTTTATATATATTTTATTCCATTACATTGATAGAATATTGTATACTGTAAATACATCTTTCTGTGTAACATGTTTTCTTATTCAGTATTACTGTGTCGTGATTTTTTAACGGTATATGTATTTCCTTTAACATGCATTCCTCTCTGGATAAAGTAAAGAGACAGGACGGGTTGTGATTGGTTGGGCCTGGGAGGGCGTGGCCATGACACACAGACCTGTCAGTACAGGCAGGTTAGGGGACCAGACAAACCCAGTCAGGCCCTTACGCTGGAGGGTAGTGGACGCCTCCTCCGGAAGGTTACCTGGCAAACTACAAGCTGCTGACAAAAAAGAAGAGCAACACTTGGCCTTTTCTGAAAGGGGTAGGAGAGTGAGAACTCAGTGCCCTTTGATGCAAGCATTTTTGTTCAGCCTTTCATAAGATTTTTTTTGTTATCCTAGCAAAATTCCTTGTCATTATAGACATAATTTTTTTTATTCAAAATAAGATCTCAATATACATGATTCTCTCTTTTTTGACTATGTACAGAAGTGCAAAAAAGTCCACCTTTATCACCTTTATCACCTTGAGATTCCCCCCACCCTTGTTGTTTGCAGTTGGCTGAGTAAGAGATGAGTGTGCAGACTCTGTCCCCGACTCACCACGTTCACCTGACCCCACCAACAACGCCCCCGAAAAAGTGATCAAATATGCAGCTTGTTTTCCAACATGGCCCAATTTCCAGGGAGAGTAAAAATATTAAAACAATAGTTACTATTTGAAATGGATACAGTAGAAAATAACATCTTTACTCTAAACATCTAAGAACTAGATTTTTATAATAGTCTTTTTTTTTCTTATATGACTAGTTACAAACCTTACAATCATTAAAATATTACTCGGTTAACGGCGACCGTTGCCACAGTGACAACTTAGCCTCTCTGTTCTATTATTTCATCACTGTTAGATACTCATATAAAACATCTTTGTTCAAAGAACACAAAAGACTAGAGAAATGAACAATATGCATACAGTTCAACAATATGCATAACGTAGAAAATATTGAGTTTACAATCATAATCATACTAAAATTAACATTACATGGAATTTCAGGAAACTGTGCATGAGGAACACACACAAACACACACTTTACCTTATATTCATTATAAGAAAGATAAATATAATAGGCAAAAACAAAAAATCTGAACTAAATATCAAAATGTCATCCAAACAAAATAAAGTAAAACACTCCTCATCTAAAGAAAACTACGAGAAAGTTAAGAAAAAACACTGACAAAAAAGTGACAATTACATAGTGCTCTGTGTGTGTTATTATGGCGTGGATTAGGCAACTGGATGGTTCAAAATGGCGTGTTGCATTGTGCTGACCCGATGGTACATTCTAAGGCTTTGGATGAGTAATACAATCGTTTTATTCTTGCCACTTTCCCTGTACTAGTATCCACCAATTAAATATGCCTGAAGAACACCCAGAACACAACAAAAACAAAGACTTGTAGAGATCTACCCTAAACAGCCCATCTGTCTTCGGGCTCGCTTAATCCGCCCAAACGTTTTTCAGCTTCAGCCCCGCTAGTCTACCGACAACATATCTAATAACAGTGACACGAAAAGACTTTGGCTGACTATCTGAAAACAGTTCTCAGGTAGACGTATTAAACAAATATTCTTAAATATGTCCGACTATATACACTACACTCAATCTATTCTGACAACCTGCCTTAAAATTATCAATAACCATACAAATGAAAAAAAAAACAAAACAAATCAGGTCATACAAATCACACATCTATCACCTGTTGCATTTTTACTTTTGTGTCACAGCAGTTTGCATACCAACTAAATGCCTCACTGTTTCACAACTATCCTTACTTCGTCACCAGTAAAGTCTTTGGTCTCTGACGCAGACCGTGACTTCTTCTTCTTCTTCTTCTTCTTCTTCTTCTTCTTCGTACTCATCTGACTTTTAGAGTCAATAGATTTAATAATCATGGAGAGATCTGTGTCAGCACAGATCCAGTCATTTCCCATCTGGATAAGTGACATCGACAACAAAGTCTGAGAGGGGGAGGGGGAGGGGGAGGGGCGGAAATGTAGAAAACTCATCATTCAGTAGAAGACGTGAATTAAGCAGACAGTTTCGGGAAGGTCATTTAATCAGCGGTGATGCTATGAGATCACAGGTCATGACAGGTTACGACAGTGGACGCCACATGCTGTCCACGAGAGAAAATTCAGACGTATTAAAGGGAATTACTGAGTTGAACAATTTGTAACACTGCGTAAATACCATTTGTGTATTTTGAGATGTATGGCACTTTACAGGGACGCCTGCAAGGTTAAAGACATGTGCTTAAGAGATAGAAAGGTAGGCTACAAAGGCTTGAAAGACACCTCACAGACATTCAGATGCTATTTTGCCTCTGAGTGCACTCGTAGTTTCCCTTATCACTGGCTTAAAAAAAAAAGAAAAAAAAAGAAAATGACATAATTTTTGCATGCATATGTGATTGAGTCAGATTATTAATTTCTGTTACCTCAACTGAAATACAAGGTGCACCTTTGTGTAAACAAATGAACAAACAAAATAAGTCATGATTCTTGGTCAATGGACGTACCAATCAAGCTCCACACGTTTACCTCATGTTAACATTCAAAGTGTGTCTGGTGAATAAAGGTAACTTGCCTCTACAGAGCGAAAGGCAGTCTCTGATGTAAATGATGTTCTGTTCTTTTGTATAATAGTGTGCATGAAATACACATGAAAACAATCCTAACAAACTGTGCCTCCTATCTTTACATGCAGATTTACTCCAAACCGACTCCATTTTGCTTCCAATGTTACAGGCATGAAGGGTGACCGCTAATCTTGGACTCGACACCAGCACACTCCAGTTCTGTCTGGAAAGAAATGAACAAAAAAAAATAGACAAACAATGTGAAGGAATAGTTCTAATGAAGCTCCTTTGATGTGATGATGCTGTTATTACGACATGGAATTCCATAATTTTCCATATACAAAAAATTTGCTAAAATCTGCAAGGTTCTTTCTTTGTAGAAAATCTTTGTTTTGCATCTAGACTAGATTGAGATTATGAAAATACAGTGACACATTTAACCTTTCAAATACAACCAAATTCTGAAATAAAATGCAGTTTCAGCTAATAAACGTAATGAAATATCTGATTTATCTGCTGCTTGCATGTTAGTTAATTCAGTTCATTTTAATAGCTAAAATTTTATTATTTAATATAATTCAGTCAATAAGTTTCTTATTGCAAAAGAACACTTAGATATACTTTTAATTATTTCAGTTATTACCTTTATATGATACATATATGTTTAGCACAATATTTATGCTCATTTAGGTGCAATATTATGTATTGCATTACTTTTAACATAGTTCAAATCTCTTATGACACCAATGTGTGTACCTTATTATGCATATTTTAACTGTGCTTTTTAAGTACAGTTTTGTATGTATAATGTGAGACAATTCTTTCTTTTTTCTTTTTTTACCTTGACTCAAGAACAACGCAACAGAAATTCCAATATACTTGTACTGTCATGTACCAGTGCCAATGGCAATAAGCGCTCCCTTTTTCTCTTTTTAATTGAAGACTACCAATGCAAGTTGAGTATCTAGTCTTGCTCTAAATTTTAACAAATGAAGAATAGCATTGTACACATATAATTATATACTTACTTGCTGGCGACCTTATTGGGAATAATTATGTCCAAAGGACTACTGTTCACTGGATATTTTCTCTTTTTTGGACCATATTCTGTGAGCCTTAGAGATGGTTGTGTGTGTGAAAATCCCAGTAGGTGAAGATTTTCTAAAATACTCAGAACAAACTGTGTGGAACCAACAATCATCCCACGTTCAGAGTCTCTTGAAACACCTTTCTTCACCGTTCTGTTGCTTGGTTTTAACTTTTTTTCTTGGCCATGTCTACATGCCTACATGCACTGAGTTGCTGCCATGTGACTGGTTTATTAAAAATAAACACATGTACCTAATAAAGTGGCCAGTGAGCCTACTGTTATCCATTATTTTTGCATTTAGTTTTTTTTTTTTTTTTTTTTTTTTTCCCCTTGTGCCCTTGGTTTCTTCAAATGCTTTAGGTATGTTGCCTCCTCATAGAACCGAAGCTGAAGTCAGCATCACACTGACTTTTTGTGATTTGCTTTAACATGACATAATATTTTGATTAATATCTGCAGTGTGAACCTTACAGCAGTGAGATGATTTTTAACTTTATTATCACAGATTATAGTAAGAAAAAGCAATGGATTAAATTTGATATCTGCAGGGCAACATGTTGAAAATGTATTCTTTATTTAATGAAACAACTAATGACTTTTATATTTTTGGTGGATTTTGTAGTGACAGGATATTTTCCCTCATTAAAATATGTGAACATTTAATTGGAATATTTGTGCCCTTTTTAATATGACCATTTCAGACAAATACATGATAATGACAGTCCCACAGTTTACATTTCTGGGTTTGTAGCAAGAAAATACACACTAATATAGATATTAATAATTATTATTGTAATTAAAATAACAAGTGAGTTTATATCCAGTATATTTTTGTTAAGTGAAGAAGCGGGTTTCATTTTCAGTAACTATAAAAATATAAATAACTGCCATGAAAATCTCTTGTTCTAATTAATAATCAGTATTTACCCTGACACAAACTAGGAAGTTTTTTTTTTTAAAGCAATTCTCCAAATCTATGAAAAACCCCTGCAGAGTTAAAGTGTGGTTAGGTTTCAGAAAAATAAAATAATGAACAGCAAATTTAAGGTAAAATGCAGGGCTTAAATTGTGTGTTTTTTACTACTGGATTGAAAGTAACAAGATATCCTGGTTGCATGTATTAATTAGATAATATTCATATGGGTGCATTTAAAGGTTAAGATCATTCTCTAAGATTGTAACGCGTTAAGAGTTAACGTCTTAGAACAGCAGCTGTTTTGGAGAAATATATTTTCGAAAACAAAGTCTGAAATGACTGACACTATGGCTGTCTGGGTAAACAAAACTGGGAGTACGGTCCTGATACAGAGAGTGAGATGTTAGAAAAGACGTGCAGTACATACTGTTCTGATCCTCCTACATCTGGGTCACATACTTGTGACTAGTCAGATGGTCTGCAGATATTATTGGAATCTGATTGAGAGAGAGCAAGAGCGAGAGGAAAGAGGGAGAAGGCAAGGACAGAGAAACACACAAAGAAACATGAGTTGAAATGAGGGCAAACAGCTTTTACTGTCATTAATTCAGTCTAAATTGATAATAAAGTGCGACATAATGTTTATCTGCATAATTACAGAATGAGATGCTCTCAGACACTTGCAGAGATTAAGAGATGAGCCTCGTGCGTTCATGCATTTTTCATTAATAGGCACATGGGAATCATCATATTAAAAAATAAATAAACTAATAGATACGGAGAAGTCAGAGCTGATAACCGAAGTGAAAGGAGAGAGGAGGCAGGAGAGGAGCAAACCTGATTGGCTGTTGCGGTTGCAAAGGGAACACTTGTGGCAGATGTGGTGGCTGCAGACACAGTGGCTGGAGTAGCACCGTGCATCATGGGTACTTGGAGGGAAAGATCACACAGGCAGTTGAACCAGAGCAGATTTAAAGCTTTTATGCTCACGCTTCATTTTATGTC
Source organism: Apogon talboti (assembly GCA_037367365.1). NCBI lineage: Eukaryota > Metazoa > Chordata > Actinopteri > Kurtiformes > Apogonidae > Apogon > Apogon talboti. The sequence goes on along the minus strand of JAPQRQ010000006.1, from coordinate 22,762,814 downwards.
TGCCTATAGGATGCTAATAAACATGAGCAAATCTGTACACGCTACAATTTAAAACATGTTTAATCCTCATACTCATAATACTTTCATCAGTTGGCGTCATGTTTTTTAATTTACTTTCTTTTTTGCATATTCATCCTGTACATTCTCATCTAAAGGTAAATTGTTTTACCTCTATATTACTGCTATCTATAAAACACAATTATTACTGGTTTTTTTTGTTTTTTTTTTAATCCTACACCCACTAAAACCAACTCCTCATGTTTATGTGGCATGTATATCCAGACAGTATAATGAGGTGTTCTACAGGTTAGAGAGCTCAGGATGGAAATATAATGAAGCAGGGGATTTGAACTGCAACAAGCATTAGGTGACAGACAGAACTGTGGCACAGCAAAATGATAGACTGCACAATGTTATAAAACACATCAAATCCAATTCCATTGAATTAAAAATTAGCAACTAGCCTCAATTGCGCCTGCATGGAACAGAGATTAGTCTTGGCGTTTGGGGTAAATATATAACATCTAGACTTTAACATAAAATTAAAAAAATGGTGACTGTGCTCGCATTATGTGGTGAGTTGAATGGCAAGTGAGAGACTAAAATGGGCTCAAAGGATAATCAGTAAGGAAAGCTGGCACCTACCAACACTTGTTGCAGGTGTCATGCACAATATCGAGCCTGCCCATCATGCATTGCAACAGGGAGTGAATAGGGAAGAGAAAAAAAAATCAAGAAAACCAATTACAAGTGTTATAAAGTCAGACAATATTGGATTAAACTTGGATATCAACAAACTGCACTCTGGATATGGTACCTGTTGGATTTTATACAGTGAGTTTAACAGAATTTTGAATCAATATTGTTTAGAAATAATTGCATTGTGCACACATCGCTGTTTTTGTTATCACACATACTGTGCGGAATATAAATCCTTTGTAGAGATTGTTTGGAGCACTTGGTACTCTGCTTGTCCAGACTCAGTTCACGGTTTATCACTCACTGCTCCATTAAATAGAAGGGCAAATTAAACACCGCCAGTGGTCCCATTTTCCTGTCAGGGGCGTAGCAGCTGTGTACATACTGGTAGTTTTGAATGACCTGCTTTCAAAATCTTCAACTTGTGTAGCAGTGACCTGACTGTCCAATAGAGTGGGACATATGAGATTTTGAGTATCTGAATCTCTCACAGGAGGGAATCGATGGCAGGCTATTCTTAGGCTGTCAGATGAGAATATGGGACACAGTGTAAGATGACTATGCAGTGGCCAGAAACATCTAGATCAAATACGCTGTGAGTGTGTATGAATGTGTGTGTGTGTGTGTGCAAAGTGTATACACACATGCACTTAAATTCATGCAGTTCCATCTATCCGTCAGTGAAATCATACAATTTAACTAGAAAATCATGACTAGGATGTTGTAGTTTTGTGACTTAATATGAACCGACAGCCAGGAGTGATGGGATCACTGCCACAAATATGGATTAAAGGATGCTCAAGCCTTACCTGATGGTATGAAGGCAGCCTGCTGCTGAAACTGCATGTTGGCCAGGGCCTGTTGGTACTGGAATACGCCAGCATTGAACATAGTGGTGGCACCGTTGGCTTTTTCAAGTGCAGGTCTCTTTGGTAAAGGAGGCAAGACAGGAGGGAGCCCCTGATGGGGGGGGGGACAACACCAAAATAAAGGGATGGGAGTGAGGGAAATCAAAGGATGGTAGCAGTGACATTCAGGACAGAGAGAAGAAAGAATTTCATTAGAAGATAAAGTTGCCCTTCAAAACAGCTATTACAAACACTTGGCAAGCAAGCAGTGGACTACACTAACTCTGAGCAAGAGCTATCTGACAAACTCTGAAACCTACAAACAAAACAACAAACAAGAAAAAATACTACAGTTGAAGTAAAGTAGAGCTTTTCATAAACAGGGACAAAATATTATAGTGGCTATAATCCAAATTATTGTAATGATTGTGTGATAGAAGTGATGTAGTTAGGGAAAGCTGCACTGCCAGCTCCATGATAATTATAGACTATCATGACACCTTTAACAGTTACACATGCAATATGGGAAGGAAAAAGATCATGCAAAGATTACCACACCCTTATTAGACAATAGAATATTATATTTACATGCCCCCATTTTTTGATTATGAGTCCTACTTTAGGTGATGAACTGATCAATGTTGAGAAATGTTTCTTATTGTTTTGGCCCTTTTTTTTTGCAAAATGTTGCACAGTATAAAAGGGACGGCTTTCTTTAATCAGTTCATCACCCCTCAGTGTTCCTCATTTTATTAAGTATCTACTGTTCTTTTTTTTTTTTTGTTTTGTTTTTTAGCCAGAACTACAAAAAGTATCTACTACACCACAGCTACATGCCAAGCTAAAAGGTGAAAGGTCATAGTACCAGGTCAAAAGTTGCGTCGAGGGGTCGCTTCGGTGATTTGACAGCCGACTGAGTCTTAATTAGCAGGCAGCGAGCACATGATGGCAATGGGCCAATGGGGTTCAAGCGCATTAACATAAACCAGCAAGCGGAGGTGCGTCATGGGGGCAGCAGTGCAGTGTGGGTTGGTGAGAAAAAAAACAAACAAAAAACAAACAAACAAATAAAAAAACAAATCATTGGAATGCAATATACAACAATAACAAGACTAGGGCATGCACATTCATGGCTTTAGGGTTACTGAAAAAGGGTTATGGCCCCACAATTTATTACCAGAGGACATTTCTGTTTAATAACCTACAGTCAGATTAATAGAGATGAGCCAAAGAGAAAGCAATTTAACAAGTTTTGTAAAATCTAAAACATCCAGGATTATTACGCAGAATACACTTCAGTCATTGTATAATATAATCCTGGCTAATCCCAAAATGTCCTGAAAAGAAACTGTAATTATTGCTGGTGAACTCCATCCTAACCCCTGTTCCTGCGCTAGTTTTCAAGCTGCTTCCTTATGTCTATCAGCTCATATTAATACCAAGACTCAGAGTTAAGGGATAACTTTTATTAAGCTGTCATAGCTGAGGCTTGTATGAATATGAATATTCAAAGCAACGTGTTTGCAAATGCGAGCAAAGCTAATAAAGATTATTACATTCATATCGGTGGTCAACATTTCATATTATCTCGATCTAGTTATTGGATTTAATATGTTAGTATCTTATGTGAAGTGTACAAACACAATTTGTCTCTGAATTGTCTGCAGTGATTAAAGTCTGCATCAGTTGTAAAGGTTAACCGAAGGCTCTCTGCAAGAAACCATTTATTCTATAGTACTCGCTTGACATAACTGTCTCCCTGTGAAATTGAATTACAGAACAAAATAAATAAAAGTTTCATTGTTTCATCGCAGCAAAGTGGATAAACCTATCGGATGTAAAGTGCAGTCGTTTATATACAGCAAATAAATTAACTAACAAAGCAGCAAAACAAGGAGGAGCAGGGTAGGGGAGCAATAGGCTCAGTCACAGACGAGCATGATCACTACAGCCTGCTGCTAATAAAGCCCACATTAACTCTGTATCTTCTTATAGCAGGAACAGCAGAGACTGAAATGTGTGCCGAGAGCTTGAGTTGAAGCAAAGGGTAGATGATGTTGACTCTAGCAACTCTGTACATATCACAGTAGACAACAAAGCCTCCTATCTCAGCCTCAGAGTGTTTGTGGTTCAGTGTTTGTCACACAGGATTAGACGTGTTATGTTTATCTGGGCTTCATTAAGAGTACAAGAGCTTTACGGTCTGTTTTTTTTTGTTGTCACCACATGAGAAATGGAGTCTGTTACAGTAGGACGTTCCTCAGCTGTGGAGCGTCACCTCTGGACAGATACCTACCATGGCTGCAGCGGCCGCAGCCTGGTTGACTTGGTGTTGGGCGGCTTTTATCTTGGCCTGCAGGTGAGCTGGAGGGTGAAAGTACTTGCACTTCTCCCTAGAGCAGCGGCCTTTAATGTAGTCCATACACACAGTGACGGTGTTGTCGTTGGTGTCAATCATAGTGCTATCTGCAGGGTGAGCAAAGCGACAGTCGTTCTCCCCACGTGTACAGTTACCCCGCTGGTATTCCCGACATACCTGGTGCACACAAACACATGCACAGTCATTTGTGTACTTTTATGTATTTTACTTGAGTGAACAAACTCACATCATATCATCAATGCTACTGCATATAGTCCCCAAACGCACACATTATGAAGTTAATGCACTACTGTTACTTCACATTTGATGGACTAATCCGTCTCTTCAGTCATTTGAGAACTTGACAGTCACTTTACCAGACAGAGCTAACCAATCTTAATGACAGGCTGAGCCATTACAGCTGATTGATAAGCAGAACAGACTGTAACCAGGGTTTACAGACTCATCAATCACATAACATTTATCCATTATTCAAATGAACTGCGCTGCTGTTCTTCCCGAGGCAGACAGAAGAGGGCAGCATCTGCGTGGACGGTGCGGAAAGCGAGTTTCAGCCTGAATGTGGAGGCTCAATGAGGCTCATGGGAAATATGAGGCTGGTTATCCCCATGGGAGGCTGTAGCCCGTAGACGTAATCATCGACCCATACACACAAACACACTCATACAAGGTGCACATATAAATTATGAGACAGCGTTTTTTTCCCCCGCAGAATTAAATTTTGACACTTTAAGAGCTGTGCAATAACTTAAGATTTCTGTTTGAGCACAGCCAGAGACCGCTGAGTCTGAACGCCCAGACTCAGAACGCTATCCAAAGCAAATGAAATGTAATTTCATGGTACATTGTATCGATCGATCAGTTATTTTGATTGAACAAGCCATTTACCAAATGTCTGTTTACCAGTCTTACTGTCTGCATGCATAAAGGATTTGATTTGTGGTGGACCGGCTGCCAGACAAAAGGCCACCGGCGTTGTTATCTACAAACTAACCCTGCTCCGTCTCCTGTCATGACAGCTCATCATCCACAATCACCGATCTGTATGAGCAATGGGACCAGGATTCTCTCTGTGTGTCTGTCTCTCCATGCTGTTATGTACCTCTATCATGCACTCACTCAGCGTTCACATCTGAATACACCTACACATGCACACACACAGACACAGAAATTCACCACTACTGCCACCATCATTGCTGCCGCTACTGGTCTTATTTAAAAAAAAAAAAAAAAAAAAAAACAGCGAGACTGCCTTGTTGTCAGGCAGATGTTGGAGAAGCGGGTGTGGGAGGGAGGAAACAAGAGAGAGAGAAAGGGAAAATGTAAGAGTGGCTGATGAATAAGAAGTAAAGGACAGAGAGATGGAATCAAGGAGACAGAGTGGGAGCCTTTGGAGAGTAAGTGTGGCTGACAGGAAAAAAAAAAAACTCAAGAAAAAGGGAAGGTATAAATGGAAGCAATTGGATGTTGCCTGCACCAGGTGTGTATTTGTTAACAGTGGTTAATCATGCATTAGAGACAGCTAAACAAGTGAAAGTGCTTAGTTGGACAAATAGATAAAGGCCTTGTTAATCATATTTCTGTCCCCATGGTAACCGTCCCTCAGGACCATTTGCATCACCATGGTCGCAGGTAGGCAACATATGACTTCATGCATATTGAAACGCCGTAGTATAGATTCATACGAGGCTGCAAGACACAGAAAACAATTGTCTCCTAAAATAGGTATTTCTCTCAGCCTCAAGGAACACAGCCTGTAACACATCTACTGACGGGTATGTGCGCCGGTCCGCAGAATCTCAGCTATGTTTATTTTGAACGACACACATCAGAAACTAAAATATGGCTGGCCCTTTTTTCGACGGTATTTTTAGCAAACCTAGTTCTCGACAAATTAGGCTAGGATATGAATTCTGTCGGTCAAAACCCCTTTGCAGTACATACAGACTGAGCCACAATGCAGCGCTGACCACTGGGAAAGGGAAAACACTGACAATGAGCAGATTTTCCCCTGTTCTGCCAATTACAGCATTTGCCTAATACATATTTCATCTCCGTTTGTCTTGCTTGCTGGAGTTTGGTACAGAATGATATCAGTTCCTTGCCAAATGATTGGTTCAGTCTTGCATGAATTAGGAGATGCTTGTTCTTGTAGCTCTGGGTCTAGTGAATCTTACAGATTTGTGAACCTTCACACTTTTCTAACCCAGTAGGAGAAGAAGCAGCTGATTAAAATTACTCTCCTTATTTTAGCAAAGTAGACTTTTTGTCACCTTTTGAGTATTTTATTTAACCCATAAAGACCCAGTGCTACTTTTGTGGCAGTTCCAAAAGTAATTTTTCTCTCTATTTAACCTTTACTTAAGTGATTTACCATCATTTATTCTACTATTATTCTCTATATTTTGTATTTTTCACTGTAAATCTTGTATTTTCCTATATTTAATTTCATATACATAATTTAGATGCTTATGAAAATTCACAGTAAACTCAAAGGTTATCATATCAAAACAGTTAAAACTGCTGAAAAAGTCACTTTTTCTTCAAAGGTATCACTAACTGAACATAAACAAAGAAATGACAAACTGCATTTGACACCAATTATTTACATGTATTGATAGGATTAGTGGATCAACAGGTATTAAACAGTTTACATCAGTAGATGGTTTTGGTCGCCAGTGGATATTTGGGTCTTTATTATTTAAATATGCCCATAGAGAGCGTCCAGTGAGCCCCATTTGACCAGACTTTGGATAAAATATGAAAGGCGGTCAATAGTGACAGACAAATACTTTTTCATCCCATCTGAACTGTACCAAAATTGACAAATACGATATTTAACAATTTAACCCTTAAAGACATAATCCAATTTTTCTGGTGATTTCTCTACATTTAATCTTTCCTAAATAATTTCTCACTGTTTATTATTTCGTCAGTGTTGGGTGGAAACCTCGTAAGTCCACTTTTAGTCCTTTTGGGTTTTTTTTTACATAAAGCAATTCTATTGGTCAGTCTTCATGTTGGCTCTGAAAATATTTAACCAATGAAAAGTGTTGAAAACAGCTTGTAGCTACATATATTAATTCCAGTCATTTATTTAGAATATACATCTTTTTTCAAGTTTTCTGAAAAATAACCATTTTGGACATAAGAGGTTTCCGCCCGACAGCGACAATTAGCAATTTTCAGTGAAAAGCAGGTATTTTCCTACATTTGATTTACATACCATGAACACGTCCATAATAGCTTATTATATGAGAACAGAGGAAGCAAAGTATGTCATCAAATGTACATAAAAATAAGTGTCTACGACCACTGTCATCTGTCAGACTACATGGGCTCCTCTGTTGAATCAGTGTTGCAGAAAATGACTGATTGATGAATGTTGTTACGTTCACCACGGAGCCTCTGAACATTCAAACAAGACACGTCTGATGTTGCTGAAAGGCTGAGAAGCTGCATTTTAACTGAATAATTTAAGGGTTTTTAAAAAGTTATGACACATCTCAGATCTGTAGATGCTTTTGGTATCTGGTGGCTTTTTAGGTCTTTGAGGGTCAAAAGATCATTTCTTCGAGCCAAGAAAGCAGATCTTTTGACACATGATACGCATCACTAACACCAAAATACCCAAAGTCTTGGTACATTTTACCTCAATCTTTGACGTGACCTCCGAGACTTTCGAGTGGGTCAAATTTCTATTTACGTATTTTCACAGTCAACTTTCTTGACTTGTAAAATTATCTACTATTGGCAAACAGCATATGTACAAATGATGCCGCAGTTTAGACAGGATCAAAAACTTACTTGTCTTTTCACAGTTTTTTATTCTGAAATAAGGTCCCATAGAAGGGGCAGGACTTCAGTTTTCTATTTTAAAGTATTTTACCTCCAACAATAATAACTAAAAGAGTAAAACTGAATTGTCTCTATTACAGGGTATTGAAAAAGTCTCCCATGCCAAGACAGCAAGTCGGTTTTTCATTCCACGCTGGGTGGTCAAGATTAAATTCCACACTTAAAGACCTGAACGAATCTGAATCCCAGTCACAGACAGTCACATTTACTCAGGTAGAATCATTTACTTAATCACCTCTTCTTTGTTTTTGTTACCTTTGTCTCTCCTTTGTCAGCCCCTCCCAAGATGACCACAACAGGTCTGCAAATTGATTTCCAATCTCCCCCAGTGTCTCTTTTTCCTGTTATTGACCCGTTCCCTGACTCTGCATGTTGTCCACTCATTTATCGGCACCGGAGACTTCCTCAGCCTCGCCCCCATAAATTACCAAACGTTACATTTAAAATGTAACCTTCCTAACGTTCTTACCCACCTCCTGCCTGTTTTCAATGATTTCCTCATTATTCGGCTGCAAGTGTTTCCCGGGTGGGGCTGCATAATGGATGAGATTGACTTACTGCCCAATTAATGATTATCCGAACACAGCTCGAGGACCAGCACTCATCAAGTTTCAGATGACTGATTGCTTTCATAGAAGTATTAAAGATTTTTCTGAAAAATACACACTGGTACAGGGCTTGTGCCAAATAATGCCGTCTCCAGCCTGTTGATAAGATACAGCATTGACAACAGTAATGTTTGCAGAGAGATACTCTCATTACTGTCTTTTTCTCTTTGCTTAAGCCTGTGTAATGACTGTATTATGGAAATGGGATGTAGTTACTGTAACAGAAGCTGTGTACCAGCTACATAATTAACGTCTACAAACAGAAACTGTTGAGGCAAGACTTTCTAACCCATGCTTTTAATATTCAAACAGGCACAGCCCACATTTCAAAGCTCAATCTGTTTGTATAGATGGCAGAAAGATTGTCATTGGGTTTAATGTTTACTGGAGTTTTGTTAATCTATTTTTTAATCTGTGACTGATATTAGAGGCACAAAATAATTATGCAGATCCTCTCATGTGTGTGATCAACAGAGTGTGTGAAGCAGTCGTATCGTTTTTAACTGAACACACATTCAGTACATATGAGTGTGTGTGTGTGTGTGTGTGTTTCTCACCTCCAGTCTGTCTGTTCTCATAAGTTTCTGTGCAGCAGCAGCGGCAGCAGCTGGTACAGGGACACTGGGGTTGCTGGTGACCAGTACAGGAGCACTGGGCAGGATGTCAGCAGGCATCAGGCCGGGTGACACAGGGCCAAGGTAGGGGTTAAATGCAGCAGCCGCTGCCGCAGCAGCATTGGCATTAGTTGCAAGGCTGGGTGTGACTGAAAACATGGGCTGTGGGCAGAAGCAGAGAATAGGTTAGATTTACACAGCCAGGACAAATATGCACACATTACACCTGTTGGAGCTCCGCTACTCTGGCTTCCTGTTTGTTTTATGATTGATTTTAATATTTTATTGATTGCTTTTACAGCTCTTCATTGTCTGTGTCGTGATTCTATTTTAGACCTTTTAACTCCATATCAACTGGTGCACAATCTGCAACCCTTTGGCAGTGTGTTCTGACTGTACACGTGTCCAGAATGAAAAATAAAGGGGATCAAGTTTTCACAGTTTTGGCCCCAAAGGTCTGGAATGACCCAGCGAAGGAAATCAGGTTATCTCAATGAGCATCTACATCAAAACATACCTTCATTAGTGGGCACATCCTATTTTTTTCTGAGCTGCTTGTTTACCTTTTTATATATTGGATATTTATAACCATTCATTTACATCCCACATACTCTCTGTAAAGCACTTTGTACTTGTTTGACAAGTGCACTGTAAACAAAGATTATCATTATCATAATTTTTACAAACTTCAAAAATGAAGATGGTTTACATTTAATTATTCCAAGTCCATATGTATAATGCCATCTGTCCACACTCCTACTCAAACTAAACCTTGATGATATATGAGAAGAGGTGAAACAAGAGATGTAGATGTTTTTAACAAGTAAGCATGAGGTAAAAAAAACTACTGCTGGAGATAATGAGAGAAAGATATGAGAGAAAACAGTCATCATTAGCCTTATAAGAGGAGAAAGATACAATATGGGTTCCTTGATCATTGTTTGCCTTGTGTTAACACTAACACCATAATAAGATCTAAGCTCTGTATGTGGCGCCACCTTCTCTCATGCACAGATCAGATAGAATCACATGCTTCATACACCAGAGATCACTGACATATACAGGAAATGAACACGTGGGGAGTCAAGCTGTGTTCAATGTGTGAGGTGCACGGGGGCTGTACTGAACAAAACACTACGACGACGTACCAGAGTTTGAAAGAGAAGACGTCCTTGCTACAGCTCCGTCATTTGCTTTCTGTGGGAGCAAGGCTACGGAGTGCACTAGCTGACATAGCGCGCTGCAAGTTTTCCCTGCACGTTCCTGACCTCAGCCCCAGTCTGAGGATTGTCTCTTGAGCCCCTGCCAACACGACACAGTGAGTAATAGAGCAGCAGCGGCAGCCAGGGCTGGACAGCTACATTCCTCCCAAAACCTCCTCACTGCTCTGGGATGACTCAGAAAATCAGGAATAATGGCAAGGGCTTTTTAATTCTTCCAGTATTGCTCTCTGGAATGTCTGAAGAATTATGTCCTATCACAAAAGCGCTGTGGAAAAGTAGATGTGTTTCAAGCTGCTCGGATATCAGTCCGGGATATTCACAGCTCAAGGTTGGGGATGAAATACGGATGAGGTCATTGTAAAGACTCACAGTCATAAGGTTTTACTGATGTAATGATGTCATGAGGCAAACAGTTTGTGACCTTGCTAATGGCCATTTCTGGTTTTCTATGGTTTACTAAACATCCATTCATGTGTAATAGTGATATGACAGCATATATTTATGCCATAAATCACAATAAAAACTGAAAAACGAGCGCTTAGTGGTGGCTCTATTTGTAACACTGTCCTCACTTTTAATACTCTGATTCTGAGTATGAAAGTTACAAAGCAGTGTGATCATTTCACCTCTAGAGAGTTTTCCTTTTCAATAAGGTTGCACAACATGAGCCTGATTGTTAACATCTACATTGGATTTTTCTTTCATGTTGACATTTAATTAAGCATTTCAACAATCAAGCTAATATGTTCCTGTGCAATATGAAAATAATATGAAATAAAATTAAAAGCAAAAGCACATGAACGCTACGTTTGGAGAACTGCAACCGTAAAACTATTTATTGTCATATATTTATGTAACTGTGCTGTAATTCAATTTTGCAAATTATGTCCATAGTCCAAGGTTTATTCATAAAATACAAGATTTATTACTTTTATTTGTTTAAGGCAATCCATTACTACTTAATACATAATGTTTTATAGATGTCATATTCCAGTGGAGCTTGAGTTTTGCAGTACGTGGACAATGTGGCCAAAATGTAAGATTTCATAGTATTTGATTTTAACATCGTTGGTCTTCTTTTGTAGCAGCCCTTGCAACAAGGTAATACTTTTAATTGAAATATATTCAAGACAATGAAATAATCAAAATTAGATGATACAAGTACAGCCTGAAATAAATTACAAATGAATAAAACATGTTAATGTTCTCTAAACTGTCTGAACCATTATAGAGAAAATTACCTACATCTAATTCCAGAAGTTGGAACGTATAGTCACGTCCTTGTTTGGCATGTTATTTTTTTTTCCACAGCAGCTCTTCATTTAACTTATGCACACAACGAAGTCCATCAATGAACTGAACCTTGTCTTTGAATGATACAGTAAACAGACGTAGATGTACCGTGGGCTACACACTGACCTGGAATCTGTAATAAAAGGCATCAGGAGCCCCATCACTTACAGCCAGCTGTAATGGACCCTAATTACTTCACCCTCTGCGCAGCTCCAAGTGTGAAATGAAAGCATTCTCCTACACATGTGACGGAGGTGCAGCTACAGACAAAATAAGTGGGTGGGGGGGAGTAGTAAATAGAATGGAGTAGATGTACTAAAAGAGGGGCCAGGAAACTAAGCTTAGGCACAAGGGAGGGATGGAGGAAGAAATCTCAGCAAGGATAGTTCCTGGAAAGGCTAGCACCCGGTCTTAGCCTTTGTTCCCTGTGCAGACAACGTGGCTCTGTTTTCTTGACTTTTCTTTGTAGTGCAGGTCTAAAGCCATCTCTCTCACTGCTGCTATCTCCTTCACTTTACCTACCTGTCTTTGCTCTGTCCATTTATCTCTTCCTGCCTGGCTCAGTCCTCTCTTTCTTCTTCTGCTGTGTCCTTCTCTGTCAGCCTGTCTTCCTTCTCCTCTCCTTACACCCCACCCAACCCCC
>JAPQRQ010000006.1:22714055-22724735 GCA_037367365.1 Apogon talboti | reverse complement strand
AGAGGTAGTCACCTGAAATGTTTTCCAACAGTCTTGAAGGAGTTCCCAGTGATGCTGAGTGCTTGTTGGCCCTTTGGTCTTCACTCTGTGGTCCATCTATCTCATTTAAATGAGGTGTGTCCAAACTTTTGGCCTGTACTGTATGTGTATATTTTGGGTCATTGTCTTGATGCAGGTCAAGTTGGTGCTGATGTATGTAATGGTAGCCACGCCTCACATATTGATATACCTGAATAAACACTGAACCGTCAGAGTGTGTATTGTTTCTTATGCATCAGTACATGGTATACGGAGTGTTTAACCTACATGTATATAATGATTTTGCATATTTTTCCAACCTGTTGCAAACATGAACTTGATATAGTTATGTGTATTTGATCAAAAATCTACTGTTATTGCAGAGTGTGACCGTATTACAACTTTTTCACCGATATCTATGCATTTATATATTAATTTGGTAAAAAATAAACCGTCATCCTGTTAAACTACCTACTTTATTCTATATGAGCAAAGGAACATGTATGTGTCTCTCAGAAAAAAAGTGTCTCTAAACTTTTGACAGTTAATATGTAACTGTGGGGAAAAGAAAATGTGAGGGAAGTTCAAGTAAGTAATAAAGTGTGACACTAATGGCACTACAGGTGTGATCTTAAATTAACATGTTCTGTAGTAATTTGTTGAATGAATGAGTGAATGTTTTGTCAAATGGCCACAAAGCCAATAACAGTATCATTAACAATGAAGGATGCATTTTCTTTCTCTCCAACCCACTCAGTTTGTGTGACGATGAGCCATTGAACTCAAATGGCTTTGTGTTAAACTACATAATTCACTGGCTCTAAACAAAGTGGTAAAACGTAACCTCAGATAAAATTAGGGCCGACGTTCATGCTTCTATAGTATTTCACATCTAGTTCTACTGCAATGTCCATCAGAATATGCTCACATTAATGTCATTCAGGTAGGTTTGGAATGTGTTCGATTAATGTCTGACTCATAACCCTTTATCAGGCAAGTGACTATTTTTGGTAATTTCCATGCACATTACAAGACAGTGGCAAAAACAGTTACAGTGAGGAAAGTGAGGCAACAATCTCAGGTCCAATGTGGTCTACAGGGTCTGTAAGGTCCACCTCTGCATGAACAGTGAGTGTACCTGCTTTGTTCGGTACCTTGAGGTAATGGTACTAATGTAAGTAATGATGTTCAAAGGGATAATGAGTATGTTGACAGGTGTCTGGATCAGCACTTATGTTGTTGTAATGTTCTAAAAGTGATGCTCTAATATTCTAAAGTCCATGTTCCATGTATTTTCATAGATACAAGGAACCAAATATGGTAACTTCACTGACCTTGATTTTCTACATGACAATAAATAATGTTGAAAAATTTCACAAAAATAATAAAGTCTCATTATGTCCTCCAAAAACATAGTAAGGTTGAAATTTGGAATTTCAGAGTATTTCTATGAGTGACATATAAAGGGTTAAAATAACGTTACGTGTCACTGAATCTGCAGAAGCATAATACTAAGTAATAATCTTTTTAAACATTTAAGTCCTGAAACTCTGAGACAATACATATGTTAGCCTTTTCCCTCAAATATCTACCTGAAGATTAAGCGTCTGACATCATTTACTGTAACATCCATTCAATATCATTCAAGCCTCACACACTTGTACATTTAGAGATACAGAGACAGTGATACAGAGGTGAGTTTATGCTGTTTACACCAGTTTTCAGCAGGTGATATTAACACCAGCCAAACACATGTAGCAATTTGCTCTGGTCTTTTGTCAATTTATTTTTGTATCAAGGCTTGCTTGCATAAAAAGGGGCTAATTTTGCACTGAATGTATGAATATTCCCAAATTTCCATCCATGTAAATGACACAGGCGCAACATTGGTGCTATCAGGATAGCAGTGCATTATGCAATAAATTCCACCCTTTTCTTTTAGGCTTTTAGTCTCCTCCTTATAATTCAATAAGATGTGTTTAGACTCTATTTCCTGTAATATTCTCTATGACTCTGTATCAGCAAATAAAACCTCTCCAGGGGATTCGTTTGATCCGACATCATCAGGTGAAGTCCAGACTCCAACACACTCTAATAAAACATAATGAAACACGTCGGTGCTCTAAATGTCTTAGACTGTGTGAATATTGCCCTTCAGCAACGTGAGCTTAAAATACTAACAACATAAGATTCAAGATTCAAAGTGTTTATTGTCATATAACCAGTTTGTAAGGTACAATGCAGGCCAATGAAATTCTTATTTTGCCGTCCACCCAGAGTACCGACAATAGAAAGACAATAACAAGAGTAACAAAACTAAAATAAGTAAATATAAAAGCAATGTAAATATGTGTGTATGAAAATAACATTATATGAAGAGTTATATATGTGTAACAGGATTATGCAGAATAAAGATACAAAAAAAAGTACGTTAGCTCAAAATGACTTGATAAAAAATGAAGGGATGTCAAGGTGGAGAAAGGTTTTGCCCGAATCCCAAAACACAAATTCTTTATAGAAAATTTGTAATAATTTCTCTTTATTCTCTTTCTTTTCATGTACATGCTAAAAATCTTGCTAATTTAATCATTCTTGTGTCAATGGCTAAACATGCTCTTGAATGTAGAGGTTGCTTAATGTAAGCCTGTTCCCTTCCGCCCAGACAAAAGCAAACATACAAGAAAATATTTTTAATTTCTCTTACCTTAAAGGAAAAACAGGAACTGAGAAAGACAATAAAAAACTATATTTAGTTTTTAATGCCTCAGTCGTAACACAGTTTTTTTTTTCGCTTAATGCCACAAACCAAACAGTACTAATTTATATCCATGAACACTTTGAAGTTCTTCTTGTAATGTTATTTTCTTTGGAAGAAGTAAAACTCTAAATGAGTCGATCCTCAGCAGACTTGTTAGACGGCATGTAAACACTAACTGGCAAACTCTATTTCAGGCTCAAATATATCAACATAGAAACAGTTTGTGTAAATGGGTGTACCATGTCTGACAATCTTTTACTAATATAAACAATCCTGTTGCAAATAGGCAATCTGTCAACTTAAAATGAAAACTAAGTGAGTTTATTGAGGTTTTTTGTTTTTTTTTACCTACGTAATATACCTCCAAGACTCTTATTAGCATCAAAACCTCAACCTCTTGCCTCTTTTTATCCTCCTCTAAAAGCTTAGTTAATTCAAGGGTAACAATAAACTTCAATCAAATTAAATCAAGATGTCGACTGGAGGAAATTACAACAACATAGTCCATCTTGTGTTCATCCCACTTTGTCTCACTCTGACTGGTTTCCCATCACAGGCCGGTGTTGACTTTACTCTCTTTACTCAACCTTAACACCCTCAGATTCACTTTTTTAGTCACCGACAATAAAACCAGCTCCATCTCAAGCTGCTAATTGCAACAATCTGCTCAATTCCTGCAGCGGGAGCCAAGAGAATAAGCAAATGCTCCTTTTCTTCTCTAATTACAGTATGACAGTTCCACACAAGTCCTAAATGACAAAATTGGTTGTTTCATTTCTGCCTTCCTAAAAGTGAATGACTCTTTGACTCAAATGAATGTTTACCTGATGTTCCACCTCCACAGCTAAGGCCTGGTAGAATTAATGAAAGTGAAACATAATTGAGGACCCTTTTATGTTTTTTTTTTTTTTTCCATTTAGGTCTGCACAAACTATATTATTTCAACGGAATCATTTGAAGGATCCGTGAGATAAGATAATAGCATAATTTGATCTTAACAATCTGCAGCAATTGCACAGTTTTTTATGACCAAAAAAGCCAAAGTTTCTGCACCTGTTAAATACCATCAAACCGGCATCAAGCACTTGTCATATATCACTGTAATATCATAATGTAATAAGGACTAAACCTATTCACTACATTTAACAAAAAAGTAAAATCACACTAAACAGAGTAATATCATTTTGTCCTCAGACTGTTTCCTCCTGTCTTTGAGAGGTTTCTTATCTTCGTTTCTTTTTGATTCCAGGCTGAGAGGGTCGTTTCTCTGTAATATCAGCCAATCCTACAAAGTCTCTGCCTCTGACTCATTTCCTGTTCGACTCTATCCTTCCATCCGCTCTTACGCCAGCCATCAAATGGAACTTTCCACTACATCCACTCTACTGGCAAACACCTTTTTTCTCTGTGATAACAGTGTGACTGAATGAACTATTAAGACAAAAAAACAAAGACATCCGCTTATACGGAGCAACCCAGCCACTTTGAACAGTACAAAATAAAACCAGAATGTGTTACAGCTGACGGAAAATACATTTCCTTTGAATCCGGCGAGCAGAAGCCAACAGATCTAGCCTTATGCTATTTTATTTCTGCTGCTAGAGGTCCTCCCTTTGCCAGCATGCATTCTAAAAAACGAACAGGTACGTATGACAAATTGTCCAAGAGTGTAAAGCCACATGTGCCACCATCCATCCCTTTACTGTCTTTTTTTTCCCTCTCCACATCCCCCTGTCTGTCCTTTCCCATCCCCTTGCCCCTCTCTCCATGCCTAGCTCTGTGTTATGAATTCATCTGCAGATAAAGCAGATCTATCATTCTGTCATGGAGGCAGGGAAGGGAGGTAGACTGTGGAATGCCCTGGCACCGAGAGCAGGGAAGGGCTTTGAGCATAGCGCTACGCTTCCTCGCACATTCCCTGCTGCGCCTGCTCCTGCCCTCTCCGGCTCAGTCTGTCTGTCTGTTTTTATGACCCATGCCATTGCCCAAACGCCCCCCACCTCCCCTATTCATTCCTGTCGTACCTGTACCTACCTAACCCACCCACGCCATCCCAGCTCCAACCAAGCAGCTCAGAACTGTAATAACACAGTGCCTAGCTTAACAAGAAATCCCTGCAGTTATAAACCAAGTGGAGCTGCGGCTCGGACTGGCTTGACTGACTTCCAGCTCTGGTCTCCGGTTACACTGAATAACACCCTGCTTGCCAATCAGATAGGAGACAAATTACAGGACATGTGCACAACCTGATAGATTGAACTCAAAGATCTAGAGTGACTGTGCCCAGTTGAGCCAAAACACCCAGATTAACTTCACGATATCTCAGTGGCCAACACATTTACAGTGCGTGGAACAACAACAATCGGCTGTAATGCTGCACCACGTCTAAGCGTTATTTTGGGTTTTTTTTTTCTGTATGCAAATTTCTATTCTGCACATCCACTGTGAATGCATCTGTAGTCATACTCATGTACCGTATAATATAAAACAGAAACCCCATTGTGCATTCTTGGTTCTCAGCCATGATACAGCTGACCTTCTTTAAACTCTGCTGTGAACTCTCAGCTGCATATGTGGCCTATGTAGCCTATATGAATTTATATTTACGCCTTAATACTTCATAGAAAAAGGCTTCGCCTCAGTTAGAGAAAGTTTACAGTGTTTGCTAAAAACTGAAAATGTCCAAGCTGGATTTGACCCATGATCCTTGGTGTTAAAGTCCATCTATAATGACCACATTCTTCTGTCTCTGTGACTTCTTTGTCTGCGTGTTGACCCCATAGATTGTATATAATTAGTGGACAGATGTACTTTGTTGTCACCTATTACTTTCTGAACTGTTGTTTTGAAGTCATTCATTTGTGATTTGGCTTTCTTTTGGAAGCCTGAGGTGACCATATTTGGACAAATGTTGGAACTACAGGAGATGGAAGGGTAAGAGGTGAGTTGAGTGTTAGCTTAGTGTAAACTTCATCTGCCATTGTGTCAGTAACCTTAGTCTTGTTAGTGGGACCTATCAACCACATCTACAGTTGAGTTGTCTGTCGGGATAAAAATGTGTTTATTAAATAATCAGAAACTCCAAAAGTCCATCTTTCAGCTGTCATACACACCTGTCCATGAGAGCCTTACACAGCAGACATAACAGCCCTCTGTTCAATGTGACATCTTATTACTAACAAAAAAATGTAAAGATGGACTAGATCACTTATTAGATGTTCCAAGTAAAATGGAACCAGAACTTCTTTATTTTTGTAAAGAAGTTCAATGTAAGTCTATGGGAGTTGTTATGTTGAATTTTATTTCCTCTCAGGACAACATTAGTCATATAATTTATAGCATTTGAAACTGATGGATATGGATTAGTTCATGAAAGTAAGATTTTGTTGTGTATAAGTTATTTTTTGCCATAACTATCCTTAAAACTAAACAGTATTTATATTCTATATTAATTGAATGCATAATTCCATCCATTAAAACTACATATTAGAATGGGGTGCATTTGACTGATGTCTCAATACACTGATATGTCTAAAAAGTTCTAATTACAATAGAAGGAGAAAACGGAGTAATTAGAAACAATTATAATGATAGAGTTAAGTATCTGTGGTGTCTGATAAAGTATACCTCTGTGGTTTGCTGCTGAGCCAGTCGACAGGATTTGGATTAATGTACATAATACCTGTGGTGGAAAATGCTCCAAAACAAAAAAAAAAAAAAAGTAATATACAAATGTAATTTGTAGGAGTCGGGGTTGGTCGACACATACTGTGACTGCTGAAATGAAAAATAACATCGCAATAATTTTTTTTTCTTTCCCGAAATAAACTCAGTCCCCTTTTTGTTGCTGTCTACAGTAGAGGTTCAACCAGTCATGTACGCATTTGTAGCCACAAATATTCTGCGACGAACCCCTTCAAGCATGTTTTTTTATTAACTTGAGAACTTCTCAACCCAGTCCATTCTATTTCTCTGTCTTTTCCTGCTGTTTGATTTTTCTTCCTCCTGTCTCTGAGAGAGGAAGAGAGAGAGAGAGAGAGAGAGGGAGAGAGAGAGAGAAGCTGCATAGTGGGAGTCTGTTGTCTCAGTGCCAGGGCAAAAATAGACAGTAAATTACAGAGCCTTCTTAGAACACCCCACTGTGCTGCATGACCTCAAAATAACACACTCAGACATACACATACAGACTCACATACAAACATAAGATGCACACTGTGCCCTACTTCTATATTTCTCATTCAGCCTGTTGACGCGACGATCACGCAGAAACTTTCGCAATGTGCCAACCGACAGTCCTGCAATGAAGTTATGTGCCAGTGAAGGAAACTCTGAGTCTGATTCACAGATGTTAATGTGATTATAGCCTCATCTCAGCTTACCAAAGCACACACTCGCACACACCAACATCCTAAAAAGTATTTATACAGACATGTGTTCATCCCTATGCCATGGCCAAACCTCATGTTACTTCTAATGTTGTTTCCTTCCATCTTACACAAGACTGTTTGCTAAAATGTGGCCCTTGTTTACTTACTGAGCGCGACCCACACCTGCTACACCTTTACTTGAAGCTTAACCCATAAAGATCCAGTGCTACTTTTGTGTCAGTTCCCAAATTAATTTTTTCTCTATATTTAAACTTTATTAAGTGATTAATCACCACTTATTGTAATACAATATCCTTTATTTTGCACTTTTTCAGTGAAAATCAGGTATTATGCTACATGTAGATGTTCATAAAAGCTCAGAGTAAAGTTGAGGGTTATTATATCAAACAGAGAAAACTGAATGAAAAGTGGCTTTTTTCAACAAAGATATCAATAATTGAAGATAAAAACAAATGTCTCCATCCACTATCATTTGTCAAACTCCATGGGTTTTACTGGTGAATCAATGTTGTAGAAGATGACTACGTTTCCACGGTAACTACAGAGCCCCTGAATGTCTAAATGGGTCATTTCTGATGACCATAAAAAGATGACAAACTATATTTAACACCAATTATTTACATGTATTGACAGGATTAGTGGATCAACAGGTATTATACAGTTTACACCAGTAGGTGAGTTTGGTCAGTGGTGGATGTTTGGGTCTTTATGGGTTAATACGTCCTGGTATCCCTAAAATAAAATGTACATCATCCCTGAGACAACGCTTGTCAACACTGCAAGCCTTCAAAAAAAAAAAAAAAGACAGGAGACAGGGCAGTGATGAATGGACGTCACAGGTGTTTGTCATACTCACCTTGAGTGAGTCAAAACAAGCAATGACTCTGCCGTTTTCCACTTGACAGCTCTTGGCAGGGTGGGCGAACTTGCACTCGCTGTCCGGCCGTGAACACGTTCCTCTCTGGAATTCCCGACAAACCTCCAACGTCAGCCACTTTGTGTCCCGGATCGGTGTCACATTCACCGCCATTTTGAACCAGGCAGAGGGGGTCGATTAATAGTAACAGATATCCAACAAATGCAGTTATGTGTGCAGAGTCTGTATGTTTCTAATGACACTGGGACCAGTGAGATAGAATAAGTCAATGACATGGGAAAAAGCCAGTTTTTAGAGGTATTGTCCCCGGTATGTGATTCTCAGCTGAAGCCCGCGAGGCCTGGGACTCGTCTACCACCTGAAGCCCATCCTAAGAGTCTGTTTGTGGCTGCAATAGGAGTCCTTCGCCGCCCGTCACCCAGGGCCTGGGCTGGTGACGGCCACAGAGGTTTGCTTTGTAATCTCTCCCCCTTGTTTCCTCTCTCAAACACACACACAAACACACACACACACACACACACTGTTTACCGCCTCTCTCTCCTCAGCTGAACTGTCAGATGAGACGAATGGCAAAACACGTTATCGATCAAGCTGACCCATGATGAAAAGATGCAAGGCTAGAGGAAAGAAGGTAGGAGGAGGGTGAGGAGAAGGTGAAGGAGAAGGCTGTGGCGGAGAGGACAGAAAAAAAAGACAATCTTCTTCCGCTCACAAGAGCCGATAAAAGCTGTCTGTCTTCAGTATCAGGCTCTGTGTGGAGAGGAGAGGGGAGTGGTTGATTTCCACAGAGGAGGGCTGAGTGGCATGGATGGGGAAAGGTCTGGCTGGCGGGCAGATCAGGAGATGGAGGGAGGGGCGGGTGTCTTAGTGGATGGGTCTGGCAGTCTCGTGGCTCCTGATGTGGCTGGCGACTCCAGCAGACATGGACAGGCACGGAGGCAGAGGCGGCGTCAGCAGAGCCAAACAGCCACAGGGGTCAGCGAAGGAAGGCACTTCTCTCTGTGGAGAAGCAGGGAATAGTGTCAGTGGAGCAGCCGTTAATGCACACACACACACACACACACACACATATATATATATATATATAAACATACGGAGAGACCACACACTGAAGCACACATTGGAATTCACAGACACAGCTTCGTTGGAACATCTTTACCATTCATCCCTCCCTCACAGTAGCCCTCACACAGACCGCCACGCTCTCAGCTGGAAAATCAAATCAAACACAATATCGCTAACAGTAAAGCTCACGCTCTCAGGCGTAGACAATTTATTTCAAAGGAAGACAGTGAAGAGGAGGAAGAGATCAAGAGAGAGAAAAACGCCCTCTCATGAAGAAAGTCACTGAGTAACAGAAATGTTAATAACATTAAAAGTAGCAGCGTATGCATAATATTACTGATGCAGATACTGACCGAGAAAGTAAGAGGTGTTGGAAATGATCGTAAACAGAAATAACAAAACAGGAATAATTATGAAGTAATGAGTTAATATTTTATGGATTATTTCCAACCCATGATATGAACATAAACAGGATTAAGACACAAAACTAAATGTCAAAATGATTAAAACTAAAGGCCAACTTAAGATAGAGATAAGAGTTCATATTGCATATGAATTATATTAAAAAAGTGGATAAAAATGGTAAATTTGTGTTAACTTAGTTCACAATGATCAGTGGTTTCCTACTTTGTTTATATACATTTAAAGGGGAAATACTTTACTAAACAGATACGATATGTTCATTCATTCATTCATTCATTCATTCATTCATTCACTCAAACACTCAGAAAAAACATCCAAGGAAAGCCTCATTTTCAGTGGTGCTAAGGTTCATACAGCCAGAACATAACTTATAAAGGAGACATGGCAATAACAACTGCAAAGTGTATCAAAAAAACAGAAAGAAAATCTGATAAAAAGTTTTAATCGTAAACATTAAAAGTAAAAATACTTAAAAACAAGAGCGATTCAAATCCATAAAATTAGGGATTAACCCTCGATAATGTCTCAGTGGTATTAATGAGGATCGCCCTTATGTCTGTATGTTAAATCTACCCATAATTTGTCAGGTGCGAAAACATTGTAATTAATATATCAGCGACAAATGAGCAAGTGTTTCAGCGTATTGATTAAAGCCTTATCAACCTGCCAATCGATGGGAGATGTGAAATAGCCAATCGGTTGGCTGTTTGGGTCTTACATCACTTGGCAGGTGGCCAGGTGAGACAAGAGATACAGATTAGATGAGGTCACGGAGAGAGAAAAAGAGAGGAGGATGAGATAAAAAGCGAAACATATTTTATCACTTTTCTTCACAGAAACACTTTTTAAACCCTGTCCTCATGTCTTGAAGTTGAAAACACAGGCTCACAGTATCTTCGATTCTACGTCCCATGTTGTTCATCACTTCTTAGTCGGTACACACACTCCCACACAGTAACAGATGCAATGTGTTCATGAATATGCAGCTATGAAGCACTCATATGATCATCATCAAGGGTGAAGTTCTACTTTAAATGGACACTGTTTGGAAGAGTCCTACGCAACTAGTCCATGTGATAATCCTCAACAAAAGCATCTACTGATCTAAAATGTTTAATAAGTTATGATTCATTAATCTTATCAATGCGTTT
>JAPQRQ010000006.1:22632923-22654605 GCA_037367365.1 Apogon talboti | reverse complement strand
CCAGTAAAACCCATGGAGTTGGATCAATGACAGTGGATGGACACACTGGGTTTATGTTCAGTTAATGATAGATTTTGATGACTTACATTTTGTTCAGTTTTCTCTGTTTCTGATATAATAACCCTCAACTTTAATCTGAGCTTTTATGAACATCTACATTATCAGTGAATTAAATATAGGAAAATACCTGACTTTCACTTAAAAATCCAAAATATAGACGATAATATTAGACTGAAATGTGATTAATCACTTAAGAAAGGTTAAAAATAGAGAAAAAATCATTTAGGAGCTGACACAAAAGTAACACTGGGTCTTTATGGATTAAATGTGTCCATGTGTAAACTAGTTATGTTTTATAGTCACCTTAAATATTGTTGTGTTCATTTTTACAAGTTTAAGCATAAACTATTCTATACAATCATGACGGCTCTTCTTGCTTTTTGTGAATCGCGCGTTGTTACTCTGAGCCTAGAGTTTTGTTAAATAATCTCCTTCTGACACAATATATCCCTAAAGAAATCACCCGAAGCTCTGAGCTCTCACCGAGGCTCCTTCGTACTGTACTGTCAGTGACCTTTGGTGCTAAGAACTTTCATTCTGTATCCCTATTAAGCACAGTTAACTTCACAGGGCTTTAACCCAACAGACAGGATCAGGTGCTTTGTGTCAGCCGTGCTTGATCTGTCTTTTCATTTACACTGGCGTCCTTCCTGGAATGAGCAAAGAAAAGAAGTGAAATGCTGAGCCGCGTTCTCTGTGTGAGTTTCATAACAAAAACCAAAGGAGTCGCATTGAGGCAGAGCCAACGAATAAAAAAAAAAAAAAAACAGCGTGAAAAGTACATATGAGGACAAATGCAAAGCCTGAATAAGTCAGAGTAAGTAAGACAAAACAATGTCTTTTAATCTAATTCAGGCTAGAGAGGCATTTGAGGACACATATACCTCACAAAGCAGTCTGTTTAATATCTGCTGTCTTAAACAAAGCAGTTCAAGGTAACAGTTACAAAGCTGTAATATTAAAATGATATGGATGTTAGGGTTAATAATTAATATTAGAGAAGCCAGTTTACTTTGAATGGCTTATGCATTACTGCTTCAGTGTTTGAATGAAAAGGCAATAAATTACCAGCATTATTTGTTCGTATAATGCATGAGCACTGTGTACATGTGAACGGGTACATTCCATGTGTCTGAGCAGAGTATTTGTGCACATTCTATACTGCATGTATGTATAATCCCTTGAAAACCACTACACTTTAACCCTTTCTACCATCATCTTTTATAATCCATTTCACGTTACTGTTATTATCCCTCAAAAAACTGTGAAGGAATTTGGTAACAATCCCACCACTTTTCTCTCTATGCACACGTACAGTATAATGCGCACAAAGGCCGAATACAGAAGAACACAACCAAGCACAGTGTAACACACACACACACACACACACACAGTCCACTCTACACCCGAAAGCATGGAGTGTTTTGTTTAATGTGTTTTGATGAACGAGGTTGACCTACTTGAATCATCCTATTGTATAAATGGTTTGCACACACTCATGCATCATTTTCTTTGCAAGCCAGAAACAACATATTTTTCCAAGCCTCTCTAGTAGAAAGTGAGTAGGTGTTTTTAGTGGTAGATTTCAGCACAGATCAACTCTGCACATCCCTCAACTGTGAACTCTCTACAGCTGCAGTGGGATAAAACTTCATTCACCAGAGACACCAGGTGGATTTTGGTGCATCTCTATCAGACGAGTTTCTCAGAATACCGTGCTGTTCACTTTTTTTTTCTTCCTGTAATGTAGTGCTGCACCGCAAGATCCAGTGGGTTTGCTTCACTTCTCTTTTCAAGCACAACGTTCACGCTTTATTTTGTACATACCATAGATACAATAGAAACAATGAAAGGTCAAGTCAAGTTTATTGTCGGAAAACACTTTAAATTAGCAGTATCATTCAAAAGAGGGGAATTGAAATAAAAATAGAAATGATCATATTTACAAGAGAGAATGTAGCAGTGCTAAAACAAACAAAAAAAAAAAAAGACAGAAAGCAACTCTTAAAGTCCCATGATAGAAAAGTCTATATGGTGGAGTGAGTTTTCTCTGTTTAAAAAAAATGACAAGCAGGAATTAAAGAGATATCCACAGAGCATGCCGTGCAGCTGGAACTCTCAGCTGTTTCATTTCGAGCAGTAATGCTTAAGAACACATTCATAAAAGGTACAAGATTATTTTTTAACCCCTGCTGTTATCTTTGAGATCGACACCCGTTGTACAAAGAATTCACAGGATCATGTCACCCACAGATAAAAAAAAAAGCAAACAGGTTACAATGAAAGGGGGGAAACAGGTGAATGTTTTCAGAAAAGAGGACCGTGAACTATCGACTGAGGACTAACAAAACATAAAGTTAAAACTCCCTGGAATGATGAAAATAACCGCGTATTGATTGAAGAATGAAAGCGGGTATAGAGGCAGAAACGTGCATGGAGTATCACTGCCGGCCGTAGAAGTAGACTCTGTTCTGTGTTGTATCCGTGTTATTTTAACAAAACTGGCACTTGGTCTGGCACCACAACTTCCTGTACGGTTGCAGCGCCAAACCATCTATTATATAATAAACATGTCATTTTCATCATTTTCATAACATTTCAAATATTTCCTAAGTGCCAAATCACTGCACTGTTAGAGGGACAACATTAAACTTGTAGCCATTTTAGAGTATAACACTACGACATATACAATACTTGCACAAATTAGGACATGTGAACACAAATGACGTGCTCAGTTATAAATCTAAATGTGGGCATATGGTGTGTAAGTGTGTGCCAATATTCTGCATGGAATGTGTGGATTTAATTTCTTATACTCATGAAATACACATGTTGTCCCAGGATGGATTAAAGGACCAATGTGCAGGATTTATGGGGCTGTATTACCAGAAAAAGAATAGTCAGAATTAGGTTTATATGTAGTTTATAATAACAGTTATGTTTTTTTAAGCTTAGAATGAGCCGTTTGTGTTGAATTTTTATGTCCTCTCACAGAGCCATGTTTCAATGGTTCTCTAGAGAGTATTTTACATTAATAAGTTGAAGTGACGGCCAACATGGGCTGTTTTTCACACCTGAAAAAAAAAAAAAAGGGGGGGGGGGGGCAAGTATAAAACTGGTTTTAATTTACAACCTCACCACTAGATGTCCCTAAATCCCACACACTGGTCCTTTAATGTGCAGCAGTTAAAAGCAAAGAAGTAACACGTATGTTGCTGTTTCCTTCTTGTATGTAGAATAAGACTTGGGAACATAATATTGCAGCTTAGATAATGAGATAATTGCAGAGCAAAGACAATAAAAGTTACTTCCTCTTGAAAATGTGTGTTTTTAATAGGATACCACTTGCCATTTATTGATGTAATAAGTATGGCGTTAAATCAAAATCAATGAGGTTGATTCTGAAACTTACATGTGCAGACATCTTATTGGATTCAGTGACTTCATAAAGATTTCTTGTTTTGTTACACGTTACTCACTTAGCATACATAAAATTCCTAATTTAGTGATTACATCATATGTGTTGTTTTATAATTGTTTGTGCCATATCTTAAACATGTTGTCTTATAATAATACATTTGACCATGTAAAAAAATCTGACCTATTTTTCTGAAATCTTGTTTTCTACCTCTATCAAATATTCTGAAATATATAAGTGGAAAAATTCAAGAACCTTATGTATTACTTAACATATTTACAGGAAAATAGTATGACCAAAGAAAATGAGAAAATTAGTGGTGTGTTGTGTAGAAACACTGGAATGAACCATTAACAATGTGTTTTTCATAAGTTTTCTTTCAGCCATTTGACATAGTTTTCTGTCATGCGTTCTGCAATCAGGAAGTCAGTTGGCCATACAGTGAACATCAGCGCTCCATGAAATCCAGTTTCATAGTGTTCGAGCGTCACCTCAACACCAGCTGCGTTTAGCCGCGTGGCATACATGATCCCATCATCTCGGAGAACGTCATACTCGCATGTCAGAATGTAGGTCTTGGGCAGAGAGCGTAAGGCTGCGTCTGGAACCAGCAGGGGGGAAGCCCTCGGGTCAGCGAAGGACTGTGATGGTCCATCGGCCCCGACGGCATCTCCTTCCGCTCCCTGCACCACAGCAGGAGCCGTGTAGTTGTACTGTCTGTGGTACGTTTCTGGTAAGAAGGCGCTCCAGTTGACAAACTTCAGCAGGCTGGAAGACTCAGGGCTGTTATGGGTGTTGGCCATCATTGCTCTGAAGAGCGCTTTGTCAGTGGTGAAGTACTCGCTCCAGAAACGCACCATGAGGGAACGGGGCAGAATCGGCATGTGTTGATTCTGCTGATAAGAGGGTGTGTTGAGGTCTAGGGCTTGCAGAACTGGGTAAAGAAGTGCTTGGACCTTCAAATGAACTTGCTGTCCCGGCTCTTTCAGTAACTGTAGAGGGAGAGATGAGCAGAGGTATTAAAAACAGAAAATTCAACTTATGAGCTATGTCCAAATAAGGTTCAGTACTGGTTGCACTGTTTACAGGAAAAATTGCAAAACTCCCACTGTATTAAACTATTGTGTCATTAACATGCTAAAAAACACATCGCAAAAAACAAACCCACAAAGAATTCCAGCTATTCATAATAACTGTGTGATGGTAAACATTCAACAGACCAACAACTGCTTTAAACCAGTGATGGAATTTCAGCATGGACAGTGGGCAATGCTTACTATTTCAGATAAAACGTGTTTTTAGTTTTTAATTCATCATGTTTTTATACTGTTGAGTCATTAATATAATGAAACATGAAGGAATCTTTCATAAGATAAAAAGCAGACTTCTGTTCTGTAGTAACTTAGCCTTGCGGGCTAACTCTGACTCACGCTTCCTGTTTGTGTTGATTAATGAGAACTGTTTCTGTCAAATGAATTATTAAATGAAGATACATAAAAATGTTGCTGCTCTTTCTTCACGTTGCAAGGGGGGGGGGGGATATTTACTGTTTACTATTCTACACAAGTGCAGAAAAGTTAACTTTGAGCCAGCAGCTCAGTGGGTAATGTCTAGTCTCTAGTCTCAGCAACTTCTGACTGGAATGCTAGTGAATCTGATGATGAAGATGAGGAAGGGCATGCTGCAGCGTGTGTGAACCTGAGAAAGTGAATTCTCATGAGGGTACTCTAATGACTAGGTGAGGCAGTGGTGTGTAATGAGTTACTTGTCTTGAAGCTAACAGGAACCTGATGCATTTCAGTGTCCGGGCGTTGATACCAAATGTCCATAAATAGTCACTCAAACAATATTTCAGTGGATCGCCTTTACCTTCGATTACAGGACGCATTTGCTTTAGCATCATTTATGCCACACTATGCTAATAAATATCACAACATTTATTTTTGTCAGTAGTTTTAGCCAAGACCTTGTATTGATGATACAGAGTTAGATCATTGTGTAAAGTCTTTTCCATCACATCCCAAAGATTCTCAGTGGGGTTCAGGTCTGGACTCTGTTGTGGCCAATCCATGTGTGAAAATGTCTCACGCTTCCTGAACCACTCTTTCACAATTTGAGCCTGATGAATCCTTCCTTTGTCATCTTGGAATGTGCCAGTGTCATCAGGAAGAAAAAGTCCATTGATGGAAAACCCTGGTCTTTTTTTGGACACACAACGTTGTTGAATCTAGACCTGACAGCTGAAGCAAACCCTGCCCCTACAGGCCTGTACTGTAGGCACTAAGGATGATGGGTAATCACTTCATCAGCCTCTCTTCTCACGCTGATGTGCCTATCACTCTGGAACAGGGTTGATCTGGGCTCAACCATGACATCAAACAAAACCAGACTTGTTTTAGGCACACAACTGATGCTCACAAATTTAAGTGTTGACAGGATTATTACACAGCAAAGCATATTAGTCCAGTAAATCTGAAGGTTGACTCTGAAAAATGCAATAGCGGTCATGCAAGGTTTATTACTTACATATTACATAATTAGTGCATCATGGTAAATTCATCGGTGCTTCTGAAAATGTTACTAGCGTCTTCAAAACACAGTGTTATTTTGCATACAGTAATCAGGAATGACCTATGCTGCATGTACATGTGCACTATGGAGGTACTCCGACCCCAAAATGATCTTTTACATATATTTAAGTCTATGGTTTTTCTGACATGAAAGGTCAATATGCTCTGAAAGAACAGAGCTTTATTCATAACTCAAGACTTCAAATCTAATTCTGACTAGATTTTATGGTTGCATAATTGGTGACATTTTATATCCAGGTCAATGGTCAATTCCAGTATAATGTCATAATGTGCTCTGAAAACCCTTATCTGTCCATTTAACATTATTCAGTCTCTGCTAGCTGTTAGCTAACATGGAAAGTGAACTGCACTAAACATGAAATGTGTTTTAGAGTAAAATAAATGTCCCTTGTCAGAATTAATGGGAATCAGCCACCAATGACAGATCCTGTCAGAGTCTGTGGTCAATAACTGACTTGTTATTAAATCTAACCATGAACACACCTATAGAGGTTTATAGGTGTCAGAAATGTCTTTGTATACTTAAGCAAAAGACGTATTTAAGTTATTTGTGTCAAATCTGTCCTGTACAAATCCTATAAAACAAACAGAAATGTATTTTTCTTGTTCATTAGGTGTATGACTAAACTACTTTTATGTTCATACAACAGTAGTGGTATAACATGGACAAAAGACAATTGTATTATGAGACAATTATATTATTAATCCAAGTTATTTCTATAATAATTAACCATCAATCAACCATTAACATTCACAGTCTGATATTTCCCCAGAATCTATTCAGTATCATATGAACTATAGATGGAGAAAGGATAGAAATATGAATGTACTTTGTATAGAGAAATATTCTTTTCTGAACTAACTCACAATTCTTGACAGAACTGTGGTACTTGTATATTCTATAAACTTTCCAATCTTATTTTGTATTTGTCACGTTAGAACAAAGTTCATATTTCCATAATATACTCTGATGCCCATGAACTTGGACTAAATACTTTTGTCTCTTCTCATGAAATGGTTGTGACAATGTAATTTATCCTTGATAGATAAAATGAAACTGGTATGTAATCATTGCACCAGGACAGAGGTGATCACTGATGTGTATAAATAGGGATAAAAAGAGGAATGCGTCTGAAAACAAAATTATTCCGGCTTTGTGGGCAACGGTGTAATTGCCCCAACATTACTGGTCAGAGTGCTTGTACAGTCATGTATTCCACGTCTGAAAATGACCATTCAGCGTGTTGTGCAATTAATTTCACATAGTCGTGGAAGCTTTCTGTAACACTATCTGAGTTTTTTCCCTTCAGTTTGAGCTCATGTCGAAATTTGGCTGAAAAACAGATTGCGTGGCTCATATTGTTGCATGCATTAAATGTATTTCATGTGTGCTGCCTACCGTAAGAGCAAATGTTTGACATTACTTATTATTAAGCCAAAACCGAAATGGAATTCAACATTATTGAGCCAAAACCGAAATGGCTTATGTCTGGCTCCCTACATACTATTAATATCATTGTACTGACTCTGATATATTAGGGGAAATGTCATTTTTCCAGCATGAGGAGGGTTGCATGGATTTGCATGGATTGACCTAGAACTACCTCTATATTTCTGTTTTGAGGTTTCTGGACAGATTTTCCAAGAAAACCCTAATGCTCACAGTAGTGTAGTGACATCTAAGTTTTGCAGTGTCTCTCCTCTGCTGCAACATTGTGCAACGCTAGATACCATTCGTTTAGAAAACAGATACGCATGTCAGGCTCCGAGCAGACTGCAACACAAACTTCACAAAGACATGCACATGTGCAAAAAGAAATTATCTCTCTTTCGAATAACAAAGCTTAACTGACTCATACCTTTGTTCTGACTGTTAAAACACACTTTTTCTAATATAGGCAGGATGACCACATTTGTAAAGATATCGACATAGAGACAGAGGTGTGTAGTGACCAAAAAAAGAAGGTGTTTAATACAAGCGTGTGGCATATGTCGCTTAGACCCAAAGATCAGAGGAATCTAATGTGTCAGTGTAACTGGTCATGTACCAAACAGTTAATCTGTAGTTACTGTACATTATTGTAATTCAACAAACAGGAAAGGCTTCTGTACCTTGGCTTCTCCACCGACGTGTCTTCCTTCAGCGGTCTTTCTATATGTAAATCACAAAACACAACTAACACCGAAAAAGAAAAATACACAGTACCTGCTGGGAAACGGCGGCTGCCAGGTTTCCCCCGGCACTGTCTCCTGATACAGCGATGCGTCCTGGGTCCACAGAGTACTTTGCCAGCACCCCCTTCTGGAGGAAGTGTTTGACCACATGGTAGACGTCCTCATATGGGACAGGAAAGTGGTGGGCAGGGGCAAGGCGGTACCTGGGAAAAACATGGAGGTGCAGATACAAATGATCAATACACGAGGTCATGACAAGCCATAACACAGAGACTGAATCTGAGCAAGTGGAAAAAGTTTTGGAATGTTCACTCGTGTGGCATGTAGTGACATCTAGTGGTGAAATGACAAAGATTACAAACACCTGAATAGCCCCCGCCTCACCTACCATTACAGCGGCCCCTAACAACATGAAAATAAAAGCCCCTATCTAAAGCCAGTGTTTAGTTTGTTCATTTTGGGCTCCACACTCCAACATAGGAGCTGAAGATAATCCACCTGAACACTGAATACCACCCAGAAAAAAAAACAGTAGAAGATCTCCATTCTGAGTTACAGATGAAAAATGTAGGTGAAGGTGGTCCTCTCCCTCAACTGATAAAAATTACATCGTTATATCCAATTTCTATAATTGGATCCCACTGTGACTGTCAATTAAATTTTACTGAATGTGATCTAATTTCACACATTGATTGGGGTAAATATATTACACAAGCACTTTACATTACAACCCAGCGATAATAGGATCATAAAAGGGTAATGGTTTGCTAATAAAAAATGTCCTGACTAAGCAATTACCAAAGCAATGAAAGCCGAAGTCAGACTTTATGACAAGTACAAGAAAAAACTATTTAGTAATATTTTGGCATCTATATGTTGACCTAATAATCACCATGAAATCAATGATATCAGTTCAAAAATTGGATTTACAAATGGTAATACAGTAGTATTAATGGATAATTACATCGTAATTATGCGGTAATGTAGGTTGATATTTTCACAATCATATAGGCTATCAGTGTAATACCTTCAAAATCACATGGAAATTATTGTAAGGTAAAAGTGCTAACATAATGATATTCCTCGCCTCTGGTTTCCCAAACATTTGCTTTTGTTTCAGGAAAATATAGCACTAATTATGTTTAATGATGTGTCTTGCACTTATATGTGGTAATTATGAATAATGGCAAAATTGCTGGAGTTTCAATAAAACTTCATTGTAGTGTTGGTTCGATTCAAATTAATTTCATGGCTGGCTGTCTGGTGTATATTAAAATTGCAGACTGGTTCACAAGTGTTATCTTATAAAACAGGATTGAGGGTGACGTATTTATAAAACCTTTTTGTTTTCTAAATTAAGGCAAAAAACTCCATATAATCAATCATTACTCACAAAACAAAAATATAAAAGGATGAACCTTGGTACAAAATGTTCATACAATTTAATCAACATATATTACCTCATTATTATTATTATTATTATTATTATTATTAATATTATCAAGTTATTACCTATTAACATCAGCACATTGATATTTTTCATCCAAATATTAAACTGATTTAATAATTGTACTGTTGAGTGTACAATTGCAGTGCTACATGTACTACTACATATTAATACATGCATTCATTTACAAATACTAGTACATATTACTAAATGTTTTGGAATCACTGCTACTTTTCCCATGTTATGGTTCATGTTTGGACCTCCGTCACTCTGCTACTCACATTCCTGTCAAATATGGAGGTTGCTTAGGCAATTCCAGGTTGCTTAGGTAATTCCAGTCATGTCATAATATTACCTCATTGTTACCAAATGATCATCCCACTGTTGCTATTCAAAACTGTGATGTGAAGTGCTGCCTGTAATCTGCTGACTTGTTGCCAGGTTCAGTACATACATGTTTACCTTTAAGTTGATGGTGCTAGATTTCAGTGTTTTTGCGCTGACCTAAGGCCTGATGATCTCAGCTAAAAAGGTGTCTGAATGTATCATAAGCCAAATGTCGCCTGTGGCGGACTGGACGATTGTGAAATTTTGGAAGTTTTAATTCATAACAGATAGGAATCCACACTGGGCAGATAATGCAATATCCCAATATACCCCACCCTCTTACACCCATTCACACTCAACATCCCACCAGAAATAATATGAAGCACCGCAGCCACTTCATAAGCACAAGAAAGCCAACGTTATTAATGAGTGCCTGCTATTGTTGAAGACGGCTATCGACTAAACAGAGAAACAGCAGGAAATGAACTGAAGGACAGAGTAGGGCTTGCTGAAAACAAAGTTCCACTAGTGAGGGGCAGTGTTAGATCCGGATGTGCCAAAGAACAACAGTGGGTGTTGCTGTGAAGGGGGAGCCTGGTGAGACCAAAATGAAAACCTGTTAGCTTCACTCTACTGCATCCTCACTTGCAACTAGCCAGCGATTAGGAAGGACAGGCAGATATGAGAACAGAAAATATCTGAGGGGGGGGAGGGGGGGTGAAGAGAGGGAGGGACTTTACAATTAATACATATAACTCACAAAAATTGCAATTATATATCACCTTAATAGTCCTGCCTCTACAACACTCTCCATAGTAATATTTCACACAGCCAGTAGACTCATGCAGTATATTTGCTGCATAAAGCTGAAATACTTACTCTACAGAAAGAACCACTGCATTAAGCTCAGCAGCAATTTTTCTGGCCAGGAGATCATACGGACTCATTCCTGTATAGACATAACATAATTTACAGCAGAAGTGCATCATCAATACAAAACAATCTAACAATTGCAATATTTGTCAGACATCACACAAAGCCTGTACAGTAACTCCAACTGTACAGATAACACCGCCCTCTAGTTTAGTGTTACTGTAATATCACTTTTGCTGTAGTACTTGGAGCAGTTCAACAGATTGCAAGAACAGCATGAGATTATGTCAAACTGCATGTCATGTCTTTAGGTTTTGGATTAGCAAGGGTAGCCTCCCTCTGAGGTTCCCACAGCTCCAGCAGACGGTGGATTATTTCTTCAGAAAACCAAGGAGGGAGTGCTTTGTGTTTCATAAGTTGTTCGTTATTTATCATCACATCATAAAGAGCCGTCACATAAATTTAATGGAGCGTTTTACAATAACTTCTGTGACAAATGGCTGTAATACTGTGTAATAATGGGCTGATCACAAGAGTGTGCATTGTCTATCCATTCATCCATCTAATGCCTTATGCTTTCCTAAGTCTCTGTCATTATTTAATGTGACAAAGGAGAAGAAAACCCATGTACTCACGGGAACTTCCCAGACACCACCCTCCACCGTGCAGGTAAATGACGGCTCTCCTGAGCTCAGGATCACCACCTTGGTGCTTTGGCTGGTACAACACCACTTCCACTCCATCAAACTTCTCCTCTGTTACTTGGACATGCTCATCAGACACAGGCACTACCTTTTCGATCAGAGTAATCAAGTACATTACCCCCATGTAGTCCTTGAATCCTATTAATTCACTGAAGTGAGCCTAGAAAAGAAGACCAACAGAAAATATGAGATTCATCCAGTAATACCTTTTCTACATGTATTGTTTTTAACCAATGTCAAGAATCAGTGTGAGTTCATGGTACTGAATACATTTTCTACCCCCAGAAATGACTAACATACTAAACAATGTGGGATCAGATGGAGAGAAAGAGGCATTGTCCAGCGAAATGTCAACAGCCCCTACAATAACATGTTGTCATAACTAAATGATAAGTTAGAAAAGCATGACTCATTCTCCATTATGTCTGGTGATATAGGGCATCGACAGTGAACATGAGGCTAATCAGCTGATGCGCTCCTATCGTGACTACAACAAACTTATCACAGACATCCACTATATGATACACAGTTATGCACTAATATTAGCACGGGAGAAAATGTTCTGAGGCAGTCATTCTACTTCTGTTTTGAAGATCACTAATCATTTGTGAGAGTGGAAGAGAAACCAAGTCAAACTGGAACTCATACTAGTCCTGCATCAAAAAATTGTACTAGAAATGTCAGCATACTCATCAAAAGTCAAATCGTGTCAAATTGTCTCATGAGTAGATGTTCTGATATATTGAGCAACTGTTGCATATGTTTATTAAAGACTGCAACTTACATGTGTTTACTGTGTTGTAAGACCGTAATCACTGCAGCTAAGTGACTAACAATGATCCTAAATAATGGACACAATAGTCTGTCTGTGTCTGATAGATGTTACTTAATAACACCCAGTTGTCTTACTGCATAGTTTAAACACTTCACAGTATACGTAGTTTACAGTATATTTACTATTTTAAACTAATAACTCCCTTTGGGTTCCTTCATAGAGGATCCACATATTAAATTAAAATGTCTTAAATACAGTACCCTATGTAACCCATTAAGCACAGAGTAATACAATAGCTTATGCATTGACTAATGCATGTAATGCTAGGACTAACAAGTTCCCACTTCTGTATAATGGACTTCTTAGAAAGCCAGGCTTTTACCACTATGCCCTGACCACTGTAAATGCACTACTGAACACAATGAATGTGACATGTAATTGTGTTTTAAAGCTATAAAGAGAGCTGCAGGAAATAAACCACAGGCGTCTAAGGGCTACAAACACTGTTGGTTTCCTTAATAGGGTCTATTATTAGAACAGGTGAGCAGGACTATACAACACATGGATTAGTATCTGACATAATCTGGTGTAACCAGCATGTATATCCACATCAGCAAAATACAACAACGTTTAACCTGCCACATTACATAGGCTAAAAGAACACACTAAATCAAGATAAAGTTGTGAATTTGTACTTTGAGGTCAAGCTAAATTACTGAATAAATGCAAGAAATAATATGTATACACATATATACAGGTCATAGATCTAGATAGTGTGTTCTTAAAGAATCCTGAAGTAATTGCCAGTGTATGTATTTGTGCGTAATGTCATGACAAGCTGCAAAAGTCATATTTTTGTTCTTACCAGATGGCTGAGACTTCGGAAGAAAGAGTTGGTCAGCATGAGTTTCCATCTCTCTTCTATTTCTTCGGGAATGGGTTCATAAATATAATAAGCAGTGAAAGAGCAGAGAGCGACGAATAAAATGATGCTTCCCAACCTCATTTTACAACGTGCAGCAGCTGACTGCAGCGTGCAAACACAGACAGGCTCGTTAACAAGTCACTCCGGTGCGCGACAACGCTATTTTCTTACGCTGTGATTTAATTTAGGTACAAGAGCGG
Source organism: Apogon talboti (assembly GCA_037367365.1). NCBI lineage: Eukaryota > Metazoa > Chordata > Actinopteri > Kurtiformes > Apogonidae > Apogon > Apogon talboti. The sequence continues at coordinate 22,641,110 of JAPQRQ010000006.1, read as the reverse complement.
CTAAATATGACAGCACGTGTCCGGTGTCATTTGATGGTTAACGGCGAGCATGTTCGGAGCTTTTCACCGCTGATTGTGCGCGTGCTGTAATGCATGTCTAGTCTCGCGGAGCCGGAGAATTAATTTAAGTGTCAGAGATATGGAGACAGGAGCGCGCGCACTGTGTACTCACTCACTCACGAGGCAGAACCGTCCCACCTTGGCCCGCACCGCAAATTCCTCAGGTGCTTCCTAAGCGAACAGGGCTTTAGGCGGGACGGACCAAAGTTTCTATAAGAGGTAACTGATGGGCAAAAAGCTTATACTCAACTCTTTTATCTTAAGTAAAAAAAAAAAAAAAAAAATTCTAATAATAATTCAAAGTCTTCAACAATAAGCCCTAACAGGATTGGTTGCCAGCTGCTGCGGAACAGATGTGTCCAAAGCGATATTGTGTGTTTTATACCATGTCGCTTTAACTCGACAGAAGCCCAAAATGGCTGTGACACATACCTTGTTGAGTCTGTAGTGCAGCTAAGATTGCAAGGCAGTCTAAGCCAATAATATTATTTGTGACAGAGCCAGATATCGTGTCCTGGCCCCAGTGCCCGTCAAAGCAATGTGACTGTTCAGAACCAGGACCCCGCAGATGGAACGGATTTAATGCTCGCTGCGGTTCAGCTGAGAGGGCTTTGACTTCATTTCATTTCACAACGTAATTCACTGACACTTCCAGCACTGGCATCTTCATAAACTTGGCTGGAACACAGGTGATCAGATGACACACAAACAGACCCTAAATTAGTGGTGTCAAACATACGGCCCGCGGTCCTAAACCAGTCCTCCAAAGTGTCCAAACCAGTCTGTGGGATGAATTTGCAAAGGGCAAAAATTAAAATGAAGATATTAAGAATCAAAATCGTTTTAGTTCACATACAGCCCAATTTGATCTCAAGTGAGTCTGGCCAATGAAATATTTTTATTATAACTTTTTTTTTTGCTTTAGTATGGAAAAGTAAAATTACATGGAGAAAATGTATACATTCACAAACCATCCTTTCACAAAAAATTGTAATAATCTAAACAAATTTCTTAAGAAATATATAAGTGGAATTTTGATAATATTATACCTGTTACTAAATATTTCAAGGCTTTGTAGATCCAATGCAATCTGTAAGTTGTAATGTATATGTGCAAATGAGAAGCTGAGGCATAATATTGTTAAAATTGTACTTTCACTTTTTTGTATAAAAACAAAGAGAAAAATGTAGAGTTATGATTTACAGGTTATTATGCTATCATTTTACTGACCTGGCCCGTTTGAGGTCAAACTGAGCTGTGTGTGGCTCCTGCCCTAAAAAATCATCCACTGAGTCTAGAATTATTTCAACCAGTATTGAAGTCATACAAGGGCAGCGTAAGCCCATAAATAGCCTACTGCCAAACCACATAATTTTCAGTGTTGGCAAAATCAAAGGCCTCTTAGGATATATGTAATTATATACAATAATCTTATATGACAAGTTGATGGCATCATTTTTAGAGATTTATTCTGGTAACGGTCCCGTAATGCTACATTTACTGACAGCTCATTGTAAAAGAATGGCAATAAGTAGACAAAAGGGAAAATGCTAATGTCCTTAAAAGCAGAACAGGGTTTAATGCTCAGAGGAAACATCAGACCGTGGTATGCATTACAAATGGAAAAAAAACAATGGAGGGATTGGTCAATGTGATGCCTCTATTAGTGCCAAGTCATGTTCTTAAGTTTGGAAGTTTGTGAGTTATGTTGCTTTTCTGCATTTTTCCTGCTTAAGGCCTAACTGCCTCCATGTGACTTGTGTTTATTTTCTCATTAAAATTTTTCTAAACTTTCTTACTCAGTAGTTAGTAGTTTGTCAGTATCCAAGGGCAGCCTTCCATCAGTCAAACTTTATTAGGTGCAGCAGGGAGCTGGAGGATTGAGGGCATAATGGAGGCTTGGTGGAGGCCTAGTTGAGACTAATCACCGCTGAGCAGCAGAAAACCGAATCACTTCTCTGAATACGAAATCACACTTCAGACACTCAGGGAATCCCCCTGGATTTCCCGCCCTGCTAATGCCCTGCAACCACTGGCCTCCACTCAGCTTCTGAAGTAGACCACCTCAGTTAGTTGGTAAATCTTTCATGGAGCTCACTTCACTCTTCATCTTGTCAGTGGAGAAGACGGGTGTCAGTGGGTGTCTTCATCTGCGTAGAGCCATGCTGTGCAATGCTCTGCCACGTGGCTGCCCAACATCCTGCAGCGTGTGGGGGTAGCTCAAGCAGATGTCAGAAGAACTTCAATACACAGTCTGATTTATTGAGAATGAGTGTTCATTTGCTTAAATGTGTGCTTTTATGTAAAAGCCATATTTCATGTTTTGTGCATATTTTGGAAGTCAAAAACATGAAATTAAAGAAATCTAATTAAAGAACGCAATATAAACCTAAAACTGAGGAGAACTTTTTTATTATTTCCAGAAACCCTGCTGAGGGAACAGACAATTTGCATGACAAGAGGCATCTGAAAGCACTCAAAGAGCTGAGATGTGTGGGAGGAACATTTTTGATAGGCTACAGTTTTATGGCTTTTCATTGCATTACGCATATCAAGTAAATCTTATTTTTGCCTCATGAATTTCATTTCACTCACATGATATCGCATGAATATCCCATTCCTAAGGTCAGTATTCATTGTCTTGGCCTGTCCACCGCACACTGAAAGGCATATATGATAACTTCACCTCAGGTGACACAGCAGCTGGAATGGAGTAAAAGAATACACAGAAAACAGGAAGGTAGAAAACACACCCTGTAAACAAAAGCAGTACCGCAGCAGGTGGACTATAAAGGGTCAGCATGGCAGTACACAAACTCTCGACCTAAATTACTTTGCAGGCTTTAATCATTGTCTGTAATTGTTTAAATGGAATGAATGAAAACATGTACTTGGAAATGCTATCCACCCTATCCATGCTGCTTAAAAAAACACTTTTGCTATTTGTTTTTCACTTTACAGGACTATACATGTGCCCAAAATCAATCACTTTTACATACTGTATATTGGAAACGCTTCCAAAACCAATGACCAACACATAATGCAAAAACACATATTACAATAAACATTCCATCCATTAAGCATTAAAACTGATATGTGATACTCACAGAACCCAAAGCACAATTATCTACATTCAGACACTGAAAACCTCACTTAAAAAAAAGAAAAAACAAAACCCTTCAGTGCCATTTAGCATTTCTAAAGCAGAATAATGCTATCTTAGCATGGAGTGTGGAGAGTATGCAGTTGTACATAGCAAAAATAGAATGCAATGGAACCAGATACAACAATACTTGGCACTTTTTTACCCAGAATATCTGTTACAGCATCTTCGCCAATTTTTTTGCAAACTTTTCAACACAATATGCTTCTCAACATATTGTGCATGGCTCAGTTAGAGAAAATCTGTTTGCCTAAATGGAGTAAACTGGCAGGATTTGAGTGTTAGCTTTTGGCCAGACACATAACCACAACCTGTCCATTTATAACTGAGACTGGCAGGTTGCCTCAGGCTCATAGTCCTACTCAGCCAAAACATAACACAACACTAAACATCCCATGGCATAAACATTTTATCAGTAACAACTCAACCTATGATAGCGCACGATGAGGAAAAGATGTTATTGTCATTGCTCGGCCATGTAACTCCAGAACTTTTTGATCAAAATCAATTTTCGCAATAAAGCTCACGAACAATGCAGATGCATTATATTGTCTTGTTCTGTATTGTATCCGGGTGATGTCAACTACTCTACAAGTATATGATTTACAACTGTGGATTAAACAGGCTGTTTTTTCCCCAGCAGCGCCCTGTTGCATTCTTGTATCTGTTACATCAGTGCCTGAATTATATAATAGAAAGAAAATGACAAATTTACTGCCCGTATTCAAATAAATACTGTCCTGTGAAAGTAACAGACAGCATTTGGCATAAATACTGAAGCAAAATATGTACCTTATAACCTTTCAAGTGCCGCATCTCAGTGAATAAGACAGGGGAAGTCACATGAGGCCCTTTTCCACCAAAATACCAGGAACTTTTATTACCAGGAACTTATTTACCTGGGTAAAATAATTTCTGGTAATCTGTGTGCTTTACGTTTCCATTGCACCCCAAAGTTCCACGAAATTTATTCAAATCTGGCTTATGACATATGGGGGAGTGGTAAAATAAACTGTACTACACCTCCAGTCCAATAGATGGCGGTAAGAAGAAGAAGCTGAAGGCCCAAAAAGCACAATGACGCTATAAATGTCGAGCGACAACCACGCATCACTGTTTTTGTACCTCAATACGCCCAAGATGGAGGACGCCCAAGTTGTCCTGTTGTTCCTCATGTTTTACTAAATCAGGAATAAAACCTTGCGATCTGAATGGGAAGGACAACAGATGTTATTTGCAAAGACATTTGCGAACGCCCGAAGAGTGTTTTAGCTGAACATGTAACGAGTACGGTTCATGTACATTCAGAAGCTAAGCTCCAGCACCATAAAATTACACAGTACTTTAAGTGGGCAGTTTTGGTTGAATGTTTTGCTGGTTGTTGAATCACTTAATCCATCTGGAATACATTTAGGTGAAGTTAACCATCTGACAATCTATTCCAAATGACACATTGATAATTTTGATTTAAAAATGGTAGTATGTATATGGTAGTATGGTTTTCAACTTCTGTCATGTCCAACTTTAAGTGTGACGGATGGTCCTTTTTTCATTTCTATTGTTTTATAGATATAGTCCAGGTTAAACCCTAAAGTCATACAGATTTACTCAAATGCCTGCATTTAATTCTACTGTGTATTACTTAAAAAAGAGCTTATACTCTACTTATATTTTAATGCATGGTAAATGAACAGACACTATTAGGTTAGAATTTGTTTTTATTAAAAACTGAAACAAAACAAAAGGTGCAAAAAACAAGGTGCCTTGAGATTTAAAAGGAAATAAATATCTGTGAAAGGTTAGGGCTTCTGGCCAAATGTGTGGACAAGCATGGATGAGGGCTGCTTGAGGCCAAGGGCAAAAACGGGCTCATACTTGCTGCAGCATCAGAAAAAAATAGTGAGTGAAATCATAATACATAAAGAATAAATCAGTGCTAAGCTCACGGCAACAACACGAATACATCCAGCTCTTTGTCCGTGATTTAGATTTAACATCAGACTGTTGACCAGTTAGCATTAGCATTAGGTTAACCCAACTGGTGTGTCGCTGACTACTGTTACAGCATGTACCGAACTAAATAGTGAATATTTCTGTGATTTACTTTCGGTGCACTGGTCTATTGCTGTTTCTTGGTGCATGGCTTCAAGCAACGAAGTCACCGAGTCCTTAGTTGCTGCAGTGCCTCTGAAGTTCCTCCTCCGCAAATACGCTCAAAAGAGCCTGGACCTCGTCGTCCGTCCACTTGTCTAAGTTTCTCTTTTGGTCCATTTTCCGAATTATCAAAAGACAAAGTTTGTGGAAATGAAATAAACAAAACAAAGTTTGCTGCCACGGAATGCGGAATGCTGCAAGTGTAGTCCACCAATCAGCATTCTCCAGCACACAGCCCCGCCCCTCAAGAATTCCGGGTAATCTGAAAAGTACTATCTCCCTACCAGGAACTTTTCTGGGGAAAGTTTGGGGGTGAGGGAAAGATTTTTACCCGGGTAATGCAGTGGAGAAGGGCCTATGGATGGAACATTCTAAAGAAGTCTGTTCTGAGCAAAATCTGATGACAATTATCACAGCATCTCAATCCTTTAGGTGGCAACAAGTCCCACAGCAGGACCATGGTGTGTCACACATTCATATAAATGACTGATCTATTACTTAAGTGAAGACATGAACATGATAGGAAAGAAATCTGTCATTTCCTTTTGACAGATTAGAATACAATAAAACAAAATTAACCCAAAACAGGCAAGCATATACAGTATTTGGCCCAACAGGCACAGTCGTATTATTTTCATTTTGTTTTAGGGGTGTTTTACTTATAAAGCTTTAGTGCTTATTGTTTTATAAAGTTAAAGATTTCATGTGGTTTAAAAAGCAATCTGTGCTGTCCCCTGGAAGCATTTAACGAGACACTTCACTTCACTTTATGGAGTAAGGCTTTAATTTCCAGCACCTCTCCTCACCAGAATACTCTTCCCAACGTGACTAACAACCAAAGCAGCAGTAAAGATCCTGAGGTTTATTATTTCCACATTGTGCCTCAAGATCATGAGACTGGTTGTAAGAAACAGGACTGGATAAGCTCTTTATCAGTAGTCGCCTATGCAACACTTCTGTCATAAGGAATGTTGGCCTCTCACCCCATTCCACGTGAATTTCCTCTATGTTATCACTGAACACAACGATAGCAGAGAACATTTGCATGTTGTTAAACATTTGCAAGACTAATTCATATTCTAATTCACGTTAAAATATTTGGGGAAATGTATCATGTGATAGCAGTTTCTTAGAATTTATAGTGCTTTATTTTGTTATATTTTACAGTACATGTAACATATTTACAAACTTACAGCAAACGCATCTTAGAAAGGAATACATAATGTTATGATGAAGGATGTGCAACTGAAAAGTCGTAATCAATTTGCAAACTTGATAACAGAGGCAAACAGATGATATCTTTACAACCCCACCTCAAGGCGTCAAACATGCAAATTTTATTAAAGGTTTCATCTAAAAAGCTTGTTCAACAAAAGGTTAACTTTATTACTAAACTTATTCATAGAATGTTACATACATTTTACATTTTATTCAACTTTTTACTTTCATCCACAGCCTTATACCAGTTTAATTTTACAACACTGCTGTGCATTTTGCTGTTTTGTATGTGGTCTTTGTAACTTCTTCTATACTGATTAAAAAATTGGTAGGATTCTAATTTCTCCATTATCTTAGGATATCTGTACTCTGCCATTGCATGATCCCATATCCCTTGTAGGATAAGTGACCTTTTGTCCTCATTAACAACTTTATGAGCAAAATGTTATATTTGATGAGATCTATCTGTCCTCGAGGCCCCAAAGTCCTGTTCTGAGTTAAAAAAAAAATAAATAAATAAATAATAATAATAATAATAATAATAATAATAATACAAAACCAGCATTTGTTGAGTAGTATTTTATACTCCAAACCCCACAACTTTAACATCAGCAGTCATTTGAACAGAATCAGTCCTATTCTGTAATTATTGAAGTTTATTCTCCAGCAGATGGTGCTATAACCCAAGTCAAATTCTCTAAGATTTGTCTGAAGCTACATCAGCACACATTTCCTCATCTTAACAATGAGAAAATGGCAATTGTCTTGTTTCGGCTGGCTAATACACACTAAAAATGTAAAAATGGGTTTAGGAAGAAAATGACAGGGAAAATGCATGTTTTATTAAAATAACTAGAATGGTCCACCATAAAGATTCATACTGAGTAATATTCATTCAATACAATTGTGTAACTCCAAGTATTATCATCTTTAAAGTTACACTATCAACATAAGATGCTGTAAAAGGAAGTTAACCACTTAACAGAAGAAACAGACAGTTACTCTTTTGTGTTGGTTTGTAGTTCACCTCAGACTTAAGGGTAAACTACAGACTTATTGACAAACCAGCAAGAGGAGACTCATGTTGTTAAAACTGTTATTTCAGCACATTTCCACTTTCAAATCTCATTCCACACACTGATATCATTATCCCACAGGGCTCCTGGGGTCGCTTTATGTGTTGTTGTGCTGACCCCTACAGGTGAAAGGTGAATGATGTATGTTCAGTGCAGAACACAGTGACTCACACAGACACTGGTCACTGTTTACACCAAACAGTACAAAACACCATCTGTGACACTTCCGACTCACTATTTTATTGTTTTCTGGCTTTTTCCCTCTGACTCAGTGGTTGTACTTTCACAGCCTGGGACCATGGAAAATCCTGTGTCATGATAGTAGAAAACCATGACAAATTGCATTCGACACACACGATTTAAGTGTGTGCAACAGTCTGAAAAGTGTAGAGCAAAGGGATCCTGTTAACTGGTTAGTTTCACTGCTTTTGATAGTTATTGCTTACTGATGGAGATAGATAGATAGATAGATAGATAGATAGATAGATAGATAGATAGATAGATAGATAGATAGAT